>OY748298.1:9873201-10201614 GCA_963556515.1 Nudaria mundana | reverse complement strand
GGCGAAGTGACGACAGCCAATAACAAAAATGAAAATCATCGGGCGCTCCAGGAAGTAGGTTATTAATATTCGTTAGATATACAACATAACGTGTTTATTAGAGAAAGGGCAATAAATCCACTTGGAGGCGAGGGTGCGCAACTCAGGGTTAGCCGCAAAATGGTTGGTGCGCGTGCCGCCTAAGCTCTAACGATGTTCTTCAGATGCTACTAACATATTTGGTGACTTTGATTTACAATCAGATAAGATTAGGAAGTATATTTTGTTAAAATAACTATGCAACACGTGACTAGGGTGAAGTTGAATTTAGTATTTGTTTATTAATTTTATGTAGCTATTTAAGCTTTGGAAACGAATTAAGTTGAGCTTCATAGGAACATAATGAAGGAGAAAATATATTGGTCGAACATGTTTTTTATTCGTTTATCATTTGTAGTATTTACAAAACGATGGACAAATCTGAATAGTCACTAATTAAAAGCACTACCGATACGTGGCACATAGTTTTTGGCAAATCAGTATTGGTCATAAAAGAAGCTCTTAACATATTTGGACAGGAGTAGGCATTAGACATTGACAAAAATTAATAGACAATAGGTAGATACCTACTTATATGGAAAATGTGCATGTGTAATTCACCTTTACCTGCCCCAACGGGGATATATAAACGTGATGGTATGCATTAGATGCATATAAACGATGAGAATCTAAAAGTGTACCAAGCTTCATCATCTACTGAGCTTTTTTTCCCAACGCAGTTGGGTTCGGCTTTCCAGTCTAACTGCGATGCGGCTGAACTTTGATATTTTATTTTTCGTAAATTGATTGCCATCTGACCTTCACAACAGAACTTCGAAGTTCTGTAGTTAGGACGGTCGGATTTATGTTTTAGGGCTCCAACTACCCATAACGACTGCCATAGATATTCGTATGAAATCCGGTAAAACGTTTAACCTGTTTTCCGACGCACGAAAGTGTAACAAGCTTATATATTACCTACTATAAGTAAATATACCTAGTATCATACTATTCATAATAGTACTCCGTCCCTTCCAGTACCAGGTGCAGATGCTTTAACCACGTTATCTGTTTCAAGTCGACTGCACGCTGACCATCTCACCGTGCGTCGCTCGCTCGTCCATCATAACGACGATATTAC
This sequence comes from Nudaria mundana, assembly GCA_963556515.1. NCBI lineage: Eukaryota > Metazoa > Arthropoda > Insecta > Lepidoptera > Erebidae > Nudaria > Nudaria mundana. The sequence goes on along the minus strand of OY748298.1, from coordinate 10,200,455 downwards.
GCTTACACCGACAATATTGTATCCATATTTCCGATTAGAAAACCACTGTTTACTTCATAATATACCATAACTTCAGGAATATAAGATTAAATATCCATCAAAATGAAGTTACAAAATCAATACAACTCGCTGCCGCTGGAAACAATACGAGTGTACTATCAGGAAACAATTTAGTTATGGGAGTTTGAAGCCTATTTCTGGTAGTTTATGTATGGTTTTGCAATGGTGTTTCATGTCTAGTATGGTTAGTCCAAGCGGCTATAATATGCAACGTCATAAATATGAAGCACTTATTAAGTTTTATCTCTATAATGCACTAATGGTAATGATTAGGTGCGATCACGGATATCTGTGGGTGCGATAGAAAATTGTAGTATTTTTTTGTGATCTTCTTAGATAGAACCTCAGACCAACTATCTAGAAGAACTACTTACCTCTAGGATGAAACGCTTTTAATTTCCTTAATTGAAAAACTGCTAAAATAAAGTATTTCATAAATTGATTTGAGAGGTTTGAAAAGTGGAAAATGTATTGTATTTTCTTTTTTATGTTTGCGAGTTTCGTAACTCAGTCGATTCTCAGAATTCCTAAAACACAAGGTTTATAGGACATTAGTTAAAATAAACTTTTCTCTGAACACTCGACATTCGATAATGAACACGAAAAAATATGTGAAATGGCGCGAAATCGAAATAAGTTTTTAAAATAATAAACGTGTTCCAAATTCAAAATAATTAAAAAGTTGAAAAAAAGAAACGTTTTAACGTATGTAGGTACTTATAGCCAATCAAATTTTGCACCTTGATTATACATTGGAAACTACTATTTTAGTGTTACGTACCCAATGTCTTCATAACAACAAATTGGCTAAAAAACTAAATAACTTGATTTTTTGGCCCCAAAATACCTCCTTGGAGGCCCCTTAAACTTTTTACAGGTGCTTTTTACATGGAGCCATTCGAGGTCGAGTCCAACTCGCACTTTTTACTATCAATATCTGATTGATATCAGATAAAAGCCGTACTGTTTCTCACTAGGTAACTACTTTTAAGTAAAATAACATTATGCATACAAAATTACAAAAATACCAAACTGCAATATCAATCTACTTATGTATAAAATAAGTAGCAATGTAGTAAATATTTGCTATTTTAATAAATTACTAACATTTTAACTATAGACCCACGCGATCGTTTAGAAAAACAAAATGACAATCTGTCAGCGACCGAGCCCCCGAAAGCCTGTATATCTTCATGTTGTGTATTACACTAATCGGCTTATCTCTGGCACCAACAATCAAACGCACCCATTGGGCTCTTATGAAAAGAGCGATTCAATCGAAGGCGTTTCAAGAATTTATTGGAATAAATTCTCAGTTTGTTTGGCATTGTCCTGCTACCGACGACTTCAGCCTTTGTGCTGTGTTATTATTTATTTAATAAACGGCGACAATTTATTGTTGAAATGTTTCCATCAATGGCATAGAGGCGTTGGATTTATCTATAGCTTTGTTACGAGAAGATATTCACACATGTGTAATCAAACTTTAGAAAACTTTTAGGAGTACAACAAATATAGCTGACGGGAGAAAAGTGGTGTATGTAATTATTAGTCCGATATATTTATGTAGGTTTGTAGGCATTACACAGAAAAAGTAGGTAGGTACCTACTAAATATACCTTTTATCGTACGTACAAAAATAAACACAGACAAATACGTTACACATTCCTTAAAAATAATGTACAACATGCAACAATACTTAAGCCTAGTTCGCATTAGGCTAGTAATTTAGAAGAGTAGCGAGTAATTTAGTAGCTAAATATGTGCGAACTACAAAAATTTAGTCGAATAATTTAGTAAATGATTTAGTCGAGTCAATCCATTGTACTCTATTTTTTCGGGCGAGTAGCGCCTCCCACCACGCATCCGTGCTCACTGGTTCACCGGCTAAACAAGTCCGAACCTGTTGATTAGTCGAGTTCATTAGTGGCCGCCACCACTCACTCGTGTACTGTACTAAACCGTAATGCGAACGATTTCTGTGTAGTAGCGAGTAGTTTAGCCACTAAATTACACGATACTCTACTAAATTACTAAAGCAGTGCGTATTGTATGTGCTTACCTGCATGTTGTACTTGTATATTATTTCCCTTCTCCTCTGATTCAGAGGGTAGATACGAAACGTCATGATCAAAAATAAATTAAAAGAAAAAAATTTAAGAAAATAGCCAGAGCCTCAGAAGTGCTATTTTTGCTGAGGGCGTGGCTGGTGGCTTTTTAGTTTACCTCTGGCGCTCCGCAAAAATCAGGTTTCCAGACACTCCCATACCGAACAACGTTTCTTGTCCTGCACCTGGAGCTAGTTAGGAATAACTAGTTCTTCTGTGCGGGACTATCAACTAATCAAGCATTACCTTGACATTGGCGATATCATCGAAGAACATCGATGGAGCTACGATTTTAAAGAAATAAGAAGAAGAAACCAGAGCCTCGTTCGTCTTTCAGCAGATGCATCGTACTCAGGTAAGCATGATTTACTCCTGGAGCCGCTTATAAGACCCTTAGCACTCTACGCAATAGAACGCTCACAAACCTTATTGCTGACATAGATTAACGGAAAAAAGTGCTGCAAGCGCATAATTTATGTAAAGCACGTAAAACATTATCCTCGCTGCTACAGTCGGGTAAGAATAAAACAACGTGTATTCGTAAAGGTTAAAGGGATAAATAGAACAGGTGAATAGAAAACTAAAGCTACGGGTATTTCAGTAATCAGGTCGCAAGCTATCGCGGTTGGCAGCCCGCGATTAGATACCCGCTCGGGACCGGTAAATATTGAAACAGTCAACAACGATCCGTCATACATCGACCTGTAGATGTACTTTATCGTAAACATGGAATATTTTCGCAATGGAGAAAATTAAAATAAAACCAAAAATAATTGTAAAATATTTTTTAGTATTTTAATATTTCTGGACATTCTCACACAACGTCATATTGTCTAACTTAAGCTAAATAAACTATTTGGATCTAGACAACTGATAAAAATACTTCGAAATACACATCTACTCACATAATTTAAATTAAATTGCTTAAATAATTATTATGCTTACATATAGAACACCCAAACTTCGAAACAAACATTTTGTGGACCACACAAATGTTTGATTCCACCGAGGAATCGACTCCGGCGTCGAACACGAATGCTCTAACGCAGCCAAAAAGTCACAAGTTTGTAAAAGGTCATGACTCTACCGCTACATTCGAAGAGGCAGTTTCCAAAAGAGAAGAACGGGCAAGATTTTTGGAATTATTGTTAACTAGCTGTTGCCCGCAGCTCCGCCGGCCTGCGTGTTATAGCTTTCTTGATCACCAGTTACTTACTGATTTATTATGTATAGCTGTTGAGCGATATTGTATCTTAAGATAAAATATTATAGTATCTTAGCCATGTGCAGCGCCCCTTAGGGAACTCCACTGCGGGTGATGTAACCTACGACAAACTTATTATTTGCGGTTGGTACAGTAATCGGGTCTAGGGATCGAACCGCAAAATTAAGTTTGTTTTTTATTGTATATACTTTTCCGGGATAAAAAGTACCCAGCGTGGTGCCCAGGATATTAAAGAATAATTATACCAAGTTTCATCGTAATCGAACCGGTAGTTTTTACGTGATGCCTGAACAAACAGATAGACAGACAAAAAATTTTTTAATCACATTTTTGGGTTTGGTGTCAGTCTAATAACACCCCCTGCCATTTATTTTTTTATATTTTCAATGTACAGAATTTTCACTTCTACCGATTTATTATAAGTTTAGATATAGAAGATTAGCCACATGATATCGTGTCTAGGTTGCCATGTACCTACCCCAGTAGACCTGTAAGGCTCACTATAGATGCTAGTCGCGTCACAGAGCAGTCTAACAAATCTATTTCACTATTTCTCACTATCACGTATACTTCAATATCTGTACTTATTAATTTTTATTCTTATGAAAGAATTGTGAAATATTCACTCATAATATTTATATTAACTGTACCTACAGTTAATATAAATATTACCTTTACCTTTCATACTATCATGATTAACCCAATATTTATTTTAGGTAAAGCGTGAGCCGTGTTACTGTCACATATAGTATTAAATGCACGAAGAAATACTTACTTAACTTACCTACCTTACGACCATAGAAATTAGAGTAAGCGGGATTCTAGATCTTGGTTAATCATCGTCGTAGGCATAACCAGTTCTCTAAGCGTGAAAAGATTGCTGAGTAATGCTTTCTTGGATGGGTTGTTGTTGTGGTAGTGTGTTGCATCACACTGATTGCTGTTTACTTACTCATTGATTATTGGTGAGAACCTGTAATTGGCCATGCAGTAATGTATTTTTAGTTCATAAGACGGTTAGCTGTATGTTCTCGAAATTGATAAAATAATATAATAGGTATACAACCTGAGCTGTAGCTCGTAGTAGTTCGCTGTAGAAAAGAGTATACTTCGTGCTCTACCTCGGGCGGTTCTGTACTACCGCACCGTGAAGCAGAGCACGGAGTAAACTTTGAAGTCCACGATTAAACATGTTACCTTGTCACATGTTGCATCCATTTGCAACTTGCATACAAGTTGTGACGTCATACTTGCATGCTGAACTTATAATGGAATAGTGCCCTCAGAAACTTTTCTAGATCTAAATAAGAGTTTGAATTATGACGAATAAAATGAAGACTAAGTAGGCGGTAACTGACTGACATGAAAATAAGACATAATACTTTAAATCATTTTAATATGATAATAATTTATATATAACGCATTTAGACAATCTTGTACCTTATAGCTTCCACCTTCCACTTTCCACTTCTACCTTATCAAGGTAGAGAATAGTTTTATTACTGGTAAGTGGATTATATTAGATATAGATATATAGATTAAATAGGTACCTAAATATGTAAAAAGGACGTTATAATTATTAAATAATTTCTACTTTATTATATTCTATAGGAATGTTAATGTGGAATGAGGTAGAGCGTCTATTTTCCGAGAGCGGACTACGAAAAAAATAGGGTACTATGAAAAAATAGTCAATGTAAATAATAATCTATAAAAAATTACTTGTCTGCCTGTACCAGTGTGCAATATGAGGCTCTTATTACAACAGTATATATAGAGAATATTTCTCAACAATAATAAAAGGGTAATTATAAGGAATTAATCAGTAATTACAGGCTAAAATTATTTTACAAAATATTAATTCAACTACACTCGGAAAATTCACGCTCCGCTATTTACAATTTATCTTTCATCAAATTCACTAATCTTGGTAACTAATCACACAATTATTTACATAATATACATTTTTATCATATTGTAGAACTACTACGACTTATTATAAAACTTTATTTGAAATATACATAAATAAGCTATGTACTAAGTATATTCGACTATGATAATACTGAAACTTACTAACTATATATTGCATTTTGATAAAATCTGGTCATTTCTCATAATACATTTACTTATATAAAAATTGTGAACGTTTTTACACAAATATACAATATCTGATCAAAATGGAATGTTATTGATCACTTTGTTTTATGATCTATCAGAATTTGCAGACCGGATTTTAAAGTTGAAAATTTGCAATTGAGAATATCGGTCGAATGATAATAGGTAGTGGGCCCTAGAACATTGAAACTTATTGATTAAGCTACATTTTTAGCGTATACATAGTTAATACGAGCGGACCAGCATTGCGTGTAGACTATAGCTTATTAGACGTTAATAACCGCAATTACTCAGAAAAAGTAATTCCTAGGAAAAAAGTTGTTACGCCATTTTAGTAGGTTATTTTATTATCAAAATATTAAGAAAGAAATTATAAATAGATCACAAAAACTGATGTCATCGGCGCGATTTATATAGAATTATTTTATTATCTACAATTTTGCACAAAACTATTTTTTAATATAATTCATTGTTTACGAGAAAAATCCAAAAAACCGAAAATTTTCAACTTTAACCTTAAATAACTTTTTTAGCACAAGTCGGATCGATGGGAATTTTGATATTTGATTTAAAATGGTGCACCAATTTGCGGCTCTATACGAATTAATGCAATTTTGTTCCGAATATTTTAACTGGACTACTCTGTTAGCTACCTGATTTAAGATGCTTATTTTAGAAATAGGTGTTGGACTCGGTAAAATATAGCTACTTACGAAAAATGAGCTTGCTGTTAATCAATAAGTTTCAATGTTCTAGGGCCGTACTATATGATCTCACAATATCTTCTAACATTCACTTGCAAATGAAAGCTCATTTCCATTTAATACTCTGACATGTTACTGACATATAGTTTAGAAGAAAACGGCACTCCAAAAGATGGTGTGTTCGGTTTTAAAACACTCGTAGTACAGTCTGACACTTCACCCACAACAAGTGCTGGAATTACATCTATATTACATATTATACTTAAGTAGGAACTCCAGATACCATACAATTTCTAATTAGTATTCGAGTTACTATTTGAACAATACTTTTAACAATTTTATAACGAAAACTAAGTAATTTTACTGAATAAATTAAGTGATGTCGCAGTTTCATGTAATACATAGAATCAGTCTATAAAAGCAATTTAAGTAGAATGCTTTAATGTATGATGTTTTAGAGATTCTGGCGTAGAAATTGTACTATTCAGATTTGTAGAATAGATATATAAAGTAAAGTAAAGTACCTAAGCCAAAATTAATAATCTAGAACGTAAGCCAGCTTTTAAAAGAATCAAAAATAGTGCTTGAAAACTGCGACAAATCGACTAGCAAATCACATTAAACACTTATACGCGTAAACAGCTCTCTCACCACCAACAACCTCCAGTTTGTGGTCCGTGACCGGCCATAGACTGTTGATGATGCATTGATTGGTGGTATGGAGGAAGTGCCATGCCCAGAGGAGGCAGTCCATCAGGCTTCCCCACACAAGGCCTACCATCTTTCACCAAAACTGGCACAGCGACGCGCCTCGGAGAATTTAACCCACCAACATTCAAATCATGAGCACCTTTCTCCTGCACAGCTCGTTTTGTCTTATATCTATGATTTTGGAACCAAATCTTGACCTGTGTTGGAGTTAGTCTTATTAAACTTGCCAAATGTTCTCTTTCCGGTGCCGACAAATATCGCTGTTGACGGAATCTTCTTTCTAATTCATAGGTTTGTGATTTCGAGAAAAGAACTCGACGTTTGCGTTTCTTGTGGGCGTGGTTGGGGTCAGAGCTTGTATTTCCATTAGGTTCGTGGTCGTTGTCATCGTCGTGGTCAATGTCGTTGTCGTCTGCATCGATGTCGTGATCATGTTCGTTACGTGGATCGTTCACTGACGGGGACGCAGCAGATGGGCCGACGTATGAGAGTTCTGAGGCGCGTGAAGTGCTATCCGGACTTGCTTGTTGACCAATCACACCTGTAACAACAGAAATACTACATTAATAATATTGTCTAGATTATTTTAATTAATTGTATCATCTACTAAATCCATAGAACAAAATATGTCATTTTATAAAAAGATGGAAGAAGACATTAATTTCTGCACTCGGAATGGTCATGGGAATATTCAAACAACTATTATTTAAACACTCACACCCAAATCTTCAGTTAATCCCTACGATCGTTACGCTCTCGGTTCATATTAACTAGATGTTGATGTAGTTACAAATAAATAATCGTACAAAAAATCGACAAACAAACGAACGTATTTAATTCACCCCTCGAACATTTAGTTGTTCTTATTTCACACGGACATGTTAATGTCGGCGGGCGGGAGTGCGACTGGGCGTGGTGGACTACAGCCCTGCAGGGTAGGAGCGCGGGGTACACCAGGGTGAGACACACCCACCCCCCCGGCAGCTGCTGGCTTTTGTTCAACGATCGCCCTGCTTACCTTCATAAGCGTATCCGGGGAATTTAATAAAAGTATTGAGTCACGGATTGTCTTTATCTACGGGCTTAGCACCTCTTTGCTCTTTGTGACAAGACTAACGTCTGATGATATTCTTTAAAAAAAAATGTTAGCGGTGAGTATACCTATACCTATGTACGTATATTAGATAGTTTTTAATCGATATGCCATCAAAAGTAGAAAATGCCATGAGACTTTCATTTTTTAATATAGATTTTAAGAAGAAATAATTAAAATGGAAGTGTCTGCTCGCAATTCTAAATTAACATCTGTGTCTATCAGTTTTCTTCTGGCTAATCTCGGAAATGGCTGCATCGATTTTAACGGGACATTTACTAGCAGATAGCTAATGTTATTTTCTTACTTTTTATCCCGGGAGATGGGAAGTAGACAATTACTCTATGCGCGGAGAGGTCGTGGGCATCAACTAATAATATAAAAGGAGTACACACTGTACACTGGCCGAACTCAGGGGACGTGGCACCCTCCTATAACTGCCCTACCGTTTGTTCTCCATGTTAACATGCAATAGGTACTTACCTAAACGCTTTTTAAATGCTTGTATAGGGTAGGTATGTCAATTCTACAACATTTCTGTAAAATTACTTAATTGCCATAAATGTGCTCAGTCATTATTTATTTATTTTCAGTTGCAAATTATGTAACAGCGATTGTTAAAGAAACTAACATTCGAACTCGATTAAAAATCAGAACATGAGACACGCCATTTTGGATAACTCAGTACAATAGCATCTATAATTGTCATTGAATAATACTCAAATTGCATCCCTAACAACCGCAAACAACGTGTAATTGATAGCCGACAGCTGCCGCCACTGTGTTCACGAGCTCTGACTATTGGTGACAAATTCGTTTCACGTCTCACCCCTCACATTAAACAATCGACGTGTTTGGTAGCACCCCAAATTACCCTCTAGGGCGTGAACTGTACCCAACCCCATTTAAGACTCATGAGATTTTATTTATTTTGGAACTTACTGCGAAACTTATTATTCCTAGTACATTGAAATCAAGAAGAAATCTAATGGTTGGTAGTCTAGAGAGTTCTAGAGAGGTTTAAAAGTTAAAATAATAAAAATAATAATTATAGTGGTATTATATTAATAAGATTTCCACTTGCTACGATCCCGATGGCAAACTTCTTCCGCTTCTTCAACTTTCATTAGTATCTGTCAACATTCTAGCTGGTACTTTTAATAACTTTTAATGGTTTTAATAATATAATTATAGTTCAACTAGGTAGTTTCTAAAGAAGTAGATAAGGTTTTTTATTATTTTGGTTAGCTTTTAGATCTGAATATTTGGGCCATACATACAAACATCATGTAACAAAACTCTAAGAAATTATCTCCGGGCAAACAGCCGTTTATGTAAACTAGTTGTAGCGTACTTTTATATTTTGAATGTTAGTGGGCTACCAAAACTTAGATATTATAACCAATCAATCAACGCCAGATATGTAGAATCGTTGTTTTACAAGCAATCCAATGTAGAAGTGCGTGTAGTATGCCGAAAGTGGTAGATAAGCGATAAAAATAATTAATGACAACACTAGATTAGCGGGTGAAGGCACTTGAATGAAGGAGTATTTCAAAAAATAATCTCTGCCTCTCCAACAGCTACCGAATACACATTATATATGAGTGGGTCAACTTATTTGAGTACCTGCGATAATTTCAAGAGATCACTATTTGATACGATTTTTATTCCGAAATATTATTGTAGGTTCAGGTAGGTACTTACTCTTGAAATTTATCTGTAATTTCTTAGTAGTTTTGTCTGAATGCTTAGATTTCCCTAAGTTAGACATAGTTGGCAATCGAATAATAACGTCTCGCCATAGTTTGCACTCACAGCAAATTATAGACAGATACCTACAAAAAGAGCTGGTATACATTTATAGACTACCTATGGCAACCCGTGCTATATAGAACTCGAACTGGAAGCAGTGTGGTCAAGACTTGAACTAAAAATCATGACATGAGCGGACGCTCCAAGTTCTGTTTTAGAAAAAAAAAATAATTGCTGATCTACTCCTATTAATCGTATGGGGATATGTATTATATAGTCTATAGCCTTTAACGATAAATGGACTATTACGTACACGCCCACAAGTCGTAGATAGGCACTCATATAAATGAATATCGTTCTGATAGAGTCTATCACTACATATCCTGTCTGTCTGTTCGCGATAAACTCAAAACTACTGCACTGATTTTCATGTTCTTTTCAACAATATATAGAGTGATTCTCGAGGAAGGTTTTAGTATAGGTATAATTTGTCAAGCAGGTGAAGCCGTGGGCGTCCGCTATTAATTTATAAAACCATATGCGGCGGAACCATATGCGGGGTATTTTAGTGACAGGGAAGTTTTTTTTAAGTAATCGTGTTAATGTTAGTAGGATCAGTCAGTTAGTTGTCTTGTCACCTGTTATCACTTATCAGCGGATAAAGACGTCTTCGGTTGACGAGTTTATAAACTGAGCGGCATAGCTGTCTAAAGAGTGAACATTGTTGTGGTCAGATAACAGTATCCACGAGATAAACCATTCTTACCTATATAACTATCTTAATATTTATGTAGGTTTCGCGTGATTATGCAAGATTTAAAGTGTAACATTTTTTTTTGTGTAGTTTGTTTATGTATTGGGATTATTATGGGCTGATTAATTGTTTTTTATGTTTGAATATGCTTTTCAAAATCAACATAATATGGTTCTCTCTATACGGTACCTATGATATAATAACAATAAGCTCCAGAAAAATTAACCAACAGTTATCTAAAGTATTAAATATCTAATTAAAGTAAAAGTAAAATTAAAGTAAAATATATTATACTAGCTGATCGCCGCAGCTCCGCCCGCGTGATTTAGTTTACTCGTTCCCGGTTGCTGTGGGAACACATTACCGGGATAAAAAGTAGCCTATGATGCTCAAGGTGAATGTAGCTTTCCAATGGTGAAAGAATTTTTTAAATCGGTGCAGTAGTTTTTGAGTTTATTCATTAAAAACATACCAATCTTTCCTCTTTATAATAGTAGTATAGAAGTAGTATAGAAGATAGAAATTACAAATAAATCACAAAAACAGATGTCGAACCCACGGCCTATCCCTAAAATGGGAATATGCTCTGACCACTGAACTACGATTGTAATTTATATCTTAATATTTTAAGAATAATCTCATTGCTTATAAATACAAAAATATAGTTATCTAAAGTGTACCTATAGTTACTTTGTAAGTAGGTACAACGTCTCTCATATTTCAAAATTATCTAATGTTGATATTTCAGATTTAATTCTGGTGTTATTTATTTTAATTATTTTTTCGATCTCCGCCGTAACTTCCATAGCCGGACGAGCCCAAGGTACACCTGTATAGAACTTAATATTAAGATTTCATAATTACTTACAATGGCTACGTCCATCTGCGTGATCCAGTGATAGCCAAGGCTGGTGATGCCTGAGTAGCTCGTGGGAGTAGGCATGATGAGGAGGGGCATACGGGGGCAGTTCTAAAGAACAACCACCGAGCACCCCTTGAGCTGGTGTTGGCTCTAAGCCTTTCCCCTCGTTAAGGCCTAAGATGTCGGAGATCTGGAATCCTGGCCGCTGACCCGGCATTTTTATGCTGTCCAAAAGCCTGTGACAAAAGAATAAGAAAATTCAATATTTTTGTTAACTCATTCGGTCGCCGTGCGCCGAGGCATCGACATCTCCTGATGATGCCCCTGGTTGGGGGCGAAACACGTGTCGAGGTTTTTTATTATTTTTTGCACGATAACACAACTCTCATATTTATTCTATTTTCAAAATTATTTCTCTATTCTTTCGGCCTAAGTGGGTTTGGAGGGCGGACTTGTGCATGAATAAATACGAGAGTTGGGTAATTTGCATGTGGCGGAATATTGCAAAGTAGTTAGATTTGTTTTATTTTTGTTAACTCGTATAATGCTTAGGTAAATATTACATTACAGTCCTGTGGATCCTCTTTAAGGGAAAGCCCGAAATAAATAAGACAGACAAGGAGCCATTGTGCGGTTTAGTCGGTTTAAATCCAACAAGCCTATTTTACGGCAGGGTCATATCCACGAAGATGCCGCACGTAAAAAAATTGTATAATCCTATCTACGAGTATATAGCTGTCTCGTTTAATACTTATTAGAAAAAAAGTTCATTATTGATAAATAAGATCATTCAACGTTTTTGCTCTATATAAAAAAAAAAAATCTCCATAGATTACTTCTCAAAATGAGTCAAAATGTGATTCAGAAAATGTTTAAATTTGGATGTAACGTATAAGTTCAAAAGTAACGAAAAGATCTTAAGTGCCTACGAATCCTACAACTCTACACAAATACACTCTACCAGCACAAAAGAAACTTGAATAAATTGAGTAGTTAGTCAATAGATCTCTAAACATTGTCCGAGTACCCGCGTATCCTGCTCAAACTTCAAAGTTTGAGCAGGATACGCGATATTCAAAGTCAAATCTAAGAGGCGACAAGCACGTCTTGATGGTGTATAATTGAAAGAAAACATTCGAAATTCCATCAATTCATCCATTATTTGTTAGAGAGCACCTCTCGAGAAAACGTGACCTAAATAATAGAACGTTTCTAAACACGGTACATGAGAGAACATGGGTTGTGTCAATCATGGAGGTATTACATGTGCCCGTGAAGTAGCCGCCGAGCAGTGAGCCTGGCCGTACGTGACGCGATGAAAGGGCGGTGGCGGCTACAGGGCTGCAGGTTGTAAACACCACTATTAACGACCGAAATACAAAAACTGTCACACAAAAACCGATAGATGCAAAAACTGTCACGATCATGATTATCCTGGGCTTAGGAGGAAACGCAAATGAAGAGGAATATGCAAAATAATTCATTATACGCCATCATTCACGGTACGCCATGAACAACAGAGTTTAAATTTTCATTAATAATATCTTAAATTTTCTTTTATTAATAACGTAATATAGTAATGTAATATGATTTATCTTCTACTTAACGAAAACATATATAGACGATCAGATAAATGTCAACGTCACTCAAACTAAATCATTTATATCCTCATTATAACAGTTTCTACTGAAATAATGATCCTATACCTATAATAATGGTAGTTATTGTTCACAGCACTTAAGGTATCACAAAGAAATATCACTTAATCCGTATCTCACCCTGGAAATGCGGACCGAAAGGCCGCAGGGTAGAGAGCTGGCAGAAAAGCCGGACCCCATGGCGGCAGAAGAATAGGACTCCAAAGCAGCGACGCCGGCGGCAGCAGCGACGGCGGCGGTGGAGACGGTGCACTATCACCCTCCTCGCACTTCATCTCCCGTAGGGGAGAGCTCGTTTTCGGGATAATTTTGACGGTTATAGATACACTCGCGTGAACACGTGCTGCGCCTTTCGACGCCGCGTCTACACTAAACAACCCTCGAGTGGTGCTCGGGGTGAAGAACACCCCGCGCCGCCCTCTACTTCGACAGCCTACTCAGCTCCGGACTAGCCTCGAGGGTGCTCCAGCGAACGCGGCCAATGGCGGCGCGCTCGCGACTGGGCGGGACACGTTTCGCCCAATCGCGAAGCTGCCGAAGCCTTCCCAACACAAAAAACTGGAGTATACACTTTGAATAGAGGAGCTTTCGACGTAGCGCGTTATGTTATGTCGCTTTTTGTAATGAGTGCGAGTATTAAGCCCATTGTTGAGGCCCGTTCGTTATGGACGCCGCTCCAAATGCCCGGATAACGATTTTCATTTAGAGTGTTTTAATAAGCCCGGGTAAGCTCCTGTTAGTAAAATATTTAAGATACTTCTTTTATTATCTACGAGTACAAAGAGACATAGGAACTTAATTTTTTTTCTAGATTTTCAAATACAAGCATGCAATAACTTTTTATAGATACTTTTACAATAGCTTTTTGTTGTTAGGTATCTATTCACAACGGTTTATCTGTGCGTACTTACTTGCTAATAGATAGTGCTTGTCCTTTTAGTTTGTGTTTTTTAATTTTCTATATTTTCATAGTTAGGTACGTTATTCGAGCCGGCGACAAATTCTAGAGAGATTAAACCTTTTTTTCCGCGGCCTAAGGCCGTCGTCCGTTGCCAACTAAAATTAGTACAGTCCTTCTTGATGTAATAATGGTCTAACGGCCGAATATTCAAACGTCGCTCGCTCACATAAGGGGTACTCAAAAGTGAGGTATTTGTGTGAAAAATTTAAATTTAAGTGCTGCATTAAAACAGCTCCTAAATGTTTGAGTGACGTTTCAGTATTCGGTTGTAAGTATCCCGAGTTTGTTTTATAAGGTAATAAAGTTAAGGTTTAAGGTATGTTGACCAAGGTAATCGTTTTCTCTCTGCCAACATTGTGTGGCTATTGAATATAATGGCATTTGATGGGTTCATAATTATTTAAATTTAATTTCATTATTTGAATTCGTTATAATTTTTTTTGACATTCTTCATTATTCAGACATTCATTCTTGTGCAGTCAATAACCCATATTCAGATGTCCATTAATTTTATGAATTTTGTTAATTATTATATTATTTATAGTAGGTCATAAATAATATAATAATTAACAAAATTCATAAAATTAATGGACATCTGAATATCGGTTATTGACTGCACATGAATGAATGTCTGAATAATGAAGAACTTATTAATTATTATGTTTATTAGCTACTATTAATTATTATTAATAGTCCAAGACACTAAGGACTTTAATTGGCTGTGCAATAGCGGCTGGGACGTAAGATTTGGTTGCCTTTAATTAACATTTCATCACAAGCCAACGGGTTTCATATTTTTTCAAAATTACATTTACATTAAAGCTGCTACTTTTTATTAAATTCATTCGGCCATTTTGGACATAACCCATTATAAATGTGCCCGGGTACAGCAATAGGCTTGCCCCCTATTACGTGAGACTAAAATACTGACAAATTGTGGGTGTGTCTGCCCACCCCTTCGGGGATATAGGCGTGATATGTGCGTGTGTATTAATTATTATGTTGGCATTCTCAAGACTGTCTCAAAGAGAACATTAAATAAAAAAAAAGTGTGTGTGTCAGCTCCGACGCACGACTGGAGTTTACTCCTTAAGTACGAGTATCTAACCATAACAAAGTTGCGCACTAGAGGTGCGCACCAAAAACGTGACGATTTTCGTTACTTGTTAGTAGGTTTTACCCCTCGGATTTTTCTCATACCGGGCGCCTTATATATGAAAATCGATTCTTAAGGAGTAAACTCCAATAATAGCATAATTTCGCTCAAAAGAAGACATTACAAACGCGGCATTCTCAAGACTGTTCTTGTGAACAGCTGTTCTCTTTGAGACAGTCTTGAGAATGCCTCGTGAAGAGGTGAAACATATGTCGACGTTTGTAATGTCTTCTTTTGAGCGAAATTATGCTATTATTTAAAAAATTAAACATCATATTTACCATTGTTTTATCATGGAATTTCGTCAGGTAACGCCTGACTCCATTCAACAACTTTATATTGTTGGAATGGAACCAAATAATTGTCGTGCGATCACACGAAACGGAATTTTCAACACGGAAATTGAAAAAATGAATTTTCAAAATCGGTTCACCCAGTGTAAAGTTATGAGGTTAACAAACATTAAAAAAACATAAATTCTTTTTGAGAACCTCCTCCTATTTTTGAAGACGGTTAATACTAATATAAACTCCGATTATGTTGGAGATAGTTAGAACATTATAAAAAAAATACAACTACTATTACATGTTATTATGTGGAATACGGACAATGAACGACTCTGGATTTCTAGAATATATTTTTTTATTTTTAACAATATTTTTTTCCGGAATGAGCGAGTTTACATTTCGAGACCTGGACTGGACAATTTTGTTTTTTCACATTTTTGATCCGATCTCCATGAAACAAGTGTTATTTAACTTAAAACAATATTTTTTTTATCGTGCGCTTTTTTAGATATAGCTTTTTTAATGGGGTGGACTGGGGACAAAAACCCAAATAATGTTTTATTGATCGCCAAGTCTGCTGGTCGACTAAATGTGCGACAGGTAGTTTTGCATATTTTGAAGATTAACAATTTGACTTGAAAATGATCTACCCTATGACTGTCAAAAAAAAATCACCTTCTTTCTATCAACCGACTTCCAAAAAAGGAGGAGGTTCTCAATTCGACACGATGTTCAAATCAATTCGGTATACCTTTCGTTACACACATACATATCTAATCACATACATATCATAATATATCTAATACTAAAATGTTTTGGCACAATGAATTTGGCATATTTTTTTGGCATAATTATACTTGGTCATAATTGATTTTTAGCAGTATATGTACTGTGGAATAATTATATTTAGGTCTAATATATTTATGCATAATTTTTTCTTTAAACAAAATGGGTAGGTAAGGTTAGGTTAAAACTGTGACCACCTACGCCAGAAACTACTTGCATTAATAGAAAAAAGGATTTTTTTGTTTGATTTCACAAACATTGCTAATATTTATATTAGCAATGTTTGTGAAATAAAACAAAATCAAACAAACAAATAAAATTTATAAGCAGAGCTTTAGCTATGAGCTATGAGCTTTAGCTCTGCTTATAAGTTTATGCTTAAATATGATTATGCTAAATTTATTTATGATTAAGTCAATGCTAAATTTGTCATGGATAAAAAAATTATGCATAAATATCATTAGTCTAAATTACCATATGCCAAAATATTGGGGCGGGGCCCCAAGTGATTAGATACTACGTCCTCGCCGTCCGCCCTGGACCCCAACTTGACCACGGTAACGCAGTGGCAAGTTGGGTGACCGAACGTATTTAGTCTGAACTTGTGATTGGCCAAATTTTTTGCGATTTTCCTGCTATGGATAACATCGAAGATACCTCCGGTCCCGACACTGCCCTTTCACGGGCAGTGTCAACCGACGACATTGCGCACTCAAACTTGATACTGATGCCTATGGATTTGGGGGCTCGCACCGCGCCGCCTAGTTGCAGCGCGATGTCGACGCCCCAAGGAACTGATGCTGCTGGGACTGACGATGGGTCAGCTCCCAGCAGTGTGAAGAAGAAGGGCCGCTCTTCTGGGACGAAGAAGAGGACCCTCGAGGAGAAGGGGGGGCCGCCGCGCGACCGTAGCACCAGCTGCTCCGGGTGGGGGTCCCTCCTCTCCAGTGATTCGGAGGAGGAGGTGCCGGTGAAGACGGTGCGTACGCGTCTAGACGCGTACAGAAGGCGGCCGCCAACTCCTCCTCCGTCCTCGGTCCAACTGTCCCAGCGAAGTCGCCGGGAAATCGGTGGGCCGCCCGCGCGGGAGCTTATGAGCGTTTTTGCCCGCATGAACGCGGCCATGCGGGGCAACAGGAACGTGGCGGGGAGGAAGAAGATTGTGGCTTCACTGGTGGATGAAGCCCAATCTTCCCTCAACAAGCTCCTCGCGCGGAGCGTCACCAAGGAGGAGGCGAGGCTCCGGAAGCAGGTGACGAGCCTGGAGGCGGAGCTCGCTGCTTCCAGGAAGCAGATGGATGACCTGTGGCGGGAGGTCGCTGACTTGACCAAGGTGGTCAAGGCGCCTCCCGGTCCCATGCTGCCGCCTCCTCCTCCGACGGCTGGACCAGCGCCGAAGACGGCGCCACCCACGGCGCCCACCACGGCGCCCACCAAGGCGCCCGCCACGGCGCCAACCACGGCGTCCACCAAGGCGCCCACCAAGGCGCCCACTAAGGCGCCCACCATGGCGCCCACCACGGCGCCCAACACGGCGCCCGGATCGCCGCCACAGCCTGTGCCGACTATGGTACAGGTCCTGACGGCGATCGAGAGGCGCCTCGCCGTCCTGGAGGACCGGGCGTACCGCCCTCCGCTAGCACGTCCCGCGTTCTCATACGCGGCGGCTGTTGGCGGTTCTCCCGCTCCAGGACCAAGCGGCACACCCGCTGTCCACCGCCCCGCTCCGCCCCAGTCCGCTCCAGCGTACCGGTTGCCGGCCGAGACCGCGGCCCAGGCGCGGAAGGCGAAGGGGCGCGGCAAGAAGAGCGGCACCCCTGCCGCCTCCTCTTCCTCTAACGCTCCCGCTGCTCCTTTACATCCCTCCGGACGGGAGGGATGGGAGGTAGTGGGGGCCAAGAAGAGGAAGACGAAGGCCGCCAAGAAAGCGGCCAAGAAAGTGGCCAAAGCCGCCGCGGCGAAGGCGCCGAAGAGGCCCCGCGCTCCTCGCTCCACAGCCGTCGTCCTTACGGTGACGACGGAGGGTGTGGAGAGGGGTGTGGGGTACGCTGATGTCCTGAGGACCGTGAAGTCCTCAGTCAACCTCTCAGCCCTCGATATCCAGGGGGGTCTCCGGTGCAAGACGACACGCACCGGGGCTCGCCTCCTCGAGGTCTCCGGCGCCTCCAGCGGCCCTAAAGCTGACGCCCTAGCAGCGCAGCTTAGGGACGCGCTGGACGCAGAAGCCGTCCGCGTCACCAGGCCCACCAAATGCGCTGCATTGCGCATCACGGGTCTGGATGACGCGGCCACGACGGAGGAAGTAATCTCCGCCGTCGTGGAGGCGGGCGGCTGCCCCCGTGACCAGGTGAAGGCTGGAGACATCTCCTTCGGCACCACTGGTCATGGGATGACAGTCGTCCAGTGCCCCGTCGCGGCGGCACTGAAAGTGACGGACGGACGAAGCCTCCTCGTAGGGGGCTTCCTAAAGGCGCAGGTGCACCTCCTTCGTGCCCGGGAAACTAGATGTTTCCGGTGCATGGTGGTGGGGCACGTCGGAGTGCAGTGCACAGCGGAAGTCACCGTGGGCGATCGATGCTTCCGCTGCAGCCGGCCCGGTCACAAGGCAAGTGCCTGTGATGCCCCGCCTCGCTGCTTTAGATGCGAGGCGGAGGGCAAAACTGCGGACCACCGGGTCGGCAGCACAACCTGCGCCGCCTCGAGGCCAAAGCCTCGTCCGTCCGCTGAGAGCGGTGGGGGTGCCGCTACTGCACGGCCAGATGTTTCTCGGCGGGATGCTGATATGGACGTCCATTAATGTCTGACGCCCATATCCGCATCCTGCAAGTGAATTTGAACCGCTGCCGCGCTGCTCAGGATCTTCTGTACCAGAGCATCCGGCAGTGGTCCATAAACTTGGCCGTGGTCGCCGAGCCGTACTACGTCCACCCGGGAAGCCCGGTGGACGAGGACGGCTCGGCCTGTTTTATCTTCGGGGGGTCCGCCGCAGACAACTCGCGCCTTGCTATCATTGCAAGGGGCCGCGGGTGTGTTGCGGCGGAATATGATGGGTTGGCAGTCGTGGCCACCTACATCTCGCCGACACTGGACGAGACTCAGTTTGAGCTATGGCTCACTGAGCTCGAAGTCGTCTTCGCTGCGTGCCGTCCTCGCCCTGTCCTGCTCCTGGGAGACTTCAACGCCTGGAGTGAGGCGTGGGGCTCCCGGGAAACCAGGGACAAGGGGAGGCTTCTTGAGGACTGGACCAGAACACGTGGTCTGGAGGTCCTCAACCGGGGGAATGTCGCCACCTTCTGGCGGCGGGGGACCAGCTCGGTCGTGGACGTATCGTTCGCGACCTCTGCCCTCGCCGCCCGTATTACTGGCTGGCACGTGGAGGAGGGTGAGGAGACGCACTCGGACCATCGGTACATCCGATTCGATGTCGTCCCCCCACCTGACCTCCCACAGCCGGTAGAAAATCCCCCGGATCCGCGTTGGGCACTTCACCATCTGGATCGGGAGGCTCTCCTGGAGGCATCCATCGTGCAGGCCTGGATTCCGGCACCGGACCGGCCTGCCGATGTGGATGCCGAGGCGGAGTGGTTCAGGAGAGCCATGTCGCAAATCTGTGATGCGGCGATGCCTAGGGTTACACCCAGACCGGCAAGGAAGCAGGTGTACTGGTGGTCGCCGGAGATTGCACAGCTGCGCGCAGCATGCATCTCCGCCCGCCGCCAGTACACCAGGTTTCGCCGGAGGCATCGCCGCCCAGACGACGCGGCAACCCGAGAGGCGGAGCTTTATCAGGCTTACAGGGAGGCTAAAGGTAATCTCCAGGAGACAATAAAGCGGGCCAAGACGGCGGCCCGCGAGGAGCTCCTGGAGACCCTGCAGCAGAACCCATGGGGGCGCCCGTACCTACAGGTCAGGGAGAAACTCCGACCTAGGGCGCCCCCACTGACCCAGAGTCTCCAGCCGCAGCAGCTGGAGCGGGTCATGGGCTCCCTGTTTCCGACGAGCGCGGAGGAACACGTCCCTCCGCGCATGGCTCCGTCTCTGCCCGACGCGGATAGCATCAGTGAAGACGACGTACCCGAAGTCAGGGTGGGGGAGCTAGGTGCGGCAGTGCTCCGGCTTAAACGCCGGAAAATCACTGCCCCCGGACCCGACGGCATTCCTGGCCGTGCATGGGTCCTGGCCCTCGAAGAACTCGGGCCTCGACTGATGGGGCTCTTTAGCGCATGCCTCGAAAGGGGCCAGTTTCCCAAGGTGTGGAGGACGGGGAAACTGGTCCTGATTCGTAAGGCGGGGCGGCCGGTGGACTCACCGTCCGGATACCGGCCGATCGTGTTGCTCGACGAGGTGTGTAAGCTCTTTGAGCGAATTATCGCGGAACGCCTCGTCGAGCATCTCTCGACGGTGGGGCCAGACCTGGCGGACAACCAGTACGGTTTCCGTCGGGGACGCTCCACCGTGAGCGCGATCATGCGCGTCAAGAGCCTGACGGAGGAAGCAGTCTCACAGGGCAAGGTGGTGGTGGCGGTGTCTCTAGACATCGCCAACGCGTTCAACACCTTGCCATGGAGCTGCGTTAGGGAGGCGCTCGTGTATCACGAAACGCCTCTCTACCTCCGTCGTATTGTCGGGGCCTATCTCTCGGAGAGGGCCATAGCTTTCCCCAGCTGGCTCGGGCCAGCTCGGCGAGATGTGTCGTGCGGTGTTCCGCAGGGGTCGGTCCTGGGGCCGCTTCTGTGGAACATCGGCTACGACTGGGTGCTGCGGGGTGCGTTGCCTGAGGGCGTCGGCGTAACGTGCTACGCCGACGATACCCTCGTCACGGCGCGGGGTGCAACGTACCAGGAGGCAGCACTCAAGGTCACGACGGGTGTTGCTCAAGTCGTGGGTCGGATACGGCGGCTGGGACTGGAGGTGGCCTTGCACAAGTCCGAGGTTCTGTGTTTTCACAGACCTCGGAACGGTCCACCTGAAGGTTCCAGCATAAATGTGGGAGGCGTTAGCATCGGCATCAAGCCCTCGATGAAGTATCTAGGGATCGTACTTGATAGCCGATGGAACTTCGGACCACATTTCCGAAGTTTGGTCCCCAAGGTGACACAGGCATCGGTCGCGCTTTCGCGACTGATGCCCAACCTAAAGGGACCCAACGCTTCCTGCAGGAGACTGTACCTGGGGATCGTGCGGAGTATGGCCCTATACGGGGCTCCCGTATGGGCGGCGCGGTTGACGGCCAACAACTCAACGCTCCTTAACAGACCGTTGAGGACCTTGGCCGTCAAAACAATAAGGGGCTACCGCACGATCTCCGGAGAGGCTGCATGTCTCCTAGCCGGGACCCCTCCATGGGACCTGGAAGCGAGAGCCCTTGCGTCATTGTTCCAATGGCGCAAGGAGGCGCTGGAGCGGGACCACAGGCCTGCGTCTCGAGAAATCGATGACCGGCGGTCCCAACTCCGCCAGGATCTCATGGAGTCATGGAGGGTGCGACTTGAGCAACCCAAGTGGGGTGCCACCATCATCGCGGCGGTGAGACCGATCATGGACGATTGGCTGCAGAGGCAGCATGGTGACCTCACGTATCGTGCGACGCAGATCGTTACCGGGCATGGATGCTTCGGTAGCTATCTGTTTCGCATCCATCGTGAGGTCACACCCCGGTGTCAACACTGCGAGGTTTCCGACGACGACACCGCACTCCACACGTTGGTGGAGTGCTCAGCGTGGGCGAGTCAGCGCCGGGACCTCGTAGTGGGTCTGGGCGTGGATACCCTCTCGCTGGAGACCATGCTTCAAGCCATGGTCTCCAGCGGGAGTAGGTGGAACGCGGCCGTGTCCTTCTGCGAGCAAGTCGTGCTCGCGAAGGAGGCGGCCGAGAGGGAGAGGGAGCGTGCCCTCCCCGCCGAGTTCCGTAGTCAGCGGCGAGGCCGCCGCAGACTCATCTACGCCCAAGACCATCGACCTCCATGATCGGGGCCTGAGGACGGCGGGATCGCCACCCGTCGTCCTTACAGAAGCAGGCTAGAAGGGTTGCGTGCTGCGGGGCCTTTGCCCCATAGCACGCAACCAGATTCACTCATTGACGCGGGATAAAACCCTACCCCAACGACGCGGGATTGTCATCCCGACCCAACCCCCCGCAGAGACCACAGAGGTGGTCAAAGTCCGCCGGGCGCCACTGGAAATACGTTCTGCTTGTAACCAGAGACGCCCGGCAACGGACGTTGAAGCGGCCGCGGCCTTGGTCGCGGAACTAAAAAAAAAAAAAAAAAAAAAAAAAAAATGCCAAAATATTTTATGGCTATTTTTTTATGCAAATAGATAGTGAACCATTCAATTCAATTCAATACACTTTGTTGTACACTACATGTAGAACATACAAAAAGGAGATTTCACTTCAAGAAGAGTACAAATGGCGGCCTTATCGCTAAAAGTGATCTCTTCCAGACAACCTTTGGATGGATAGCGAGTTTAAGAAATTAGAAATTTTAAATTTTAAGAGTGGATTTTGAAAAATTGTTTTTTAATTGTCTACTACGTCCCAAGTATTCCCATTTCAATTTGATCCCGTTCTGATAACTATTTGGTCCCATTTCGGTAGTTTTAGTCGATTGATGTGTCAATTTTTGACGTATATCTATATATTTAATACGACAATTTGTCTGTCTGTCTGTCTGTCCGTCTGTCGCGTTTTTCAATTTACATACATTTGCATGAAATATTATTATTATTATTTTTATTTGAGGCTATAGTAAGTTCGTCGGGATAACTAGTTCGTTTTAAATGTCAAAACAGTAAGACTCGTTGAAATTGTATGAATTAGAAGCCTATGACGTAACTTTTATATAGGTACTGTAAAATGAGTAGCTATTATTTAAATTAACGATTAAAATTAAATAAGATAACGTTAATTTGATTAAATAAAATATTTGAAACTCTTTTGGAGTTCTTTATTTAACAAATACATTTAAATTATTTATTTTAGTTGTAGATATCTACACTATTGTTATGGCGGATACTCTGGTGCCAAAATGTAGGTACATACTTATTGTCATAATATAATTATCATCGCCTATTCTATTCAACAAAGATCCACGAACTCCTGTACCTAAATAGATACCAACATGTTGAATTATTTAGCCTGTTTAAAACGTCAAAACAATTACAGACCCCAAGACAGGTAGACTGCAATAATAGTTTATTACTTTCACGTGTATACCAATACATTGTTTGCTTAAATAGGTAAGTAGGTACCTACACTTTTTTCATTACAAATGACATTGTTTAGCGCACAGACTAACACAGACATAGCGCCTCTTAGAAGGCAGGAAACACATGTTGCAACTTGACTTGGAGTAACCAAAGTGTCAATTGTTTATAGTAAAAAAAAAACAATAGATAAAACGAAGAAAAACAAACGCATTTGAATATTTATTTATTAGGGGATGATACTTTACAATAATATTAAAAACAAGGCATTCTCCAGCGGTCTACATAGTAGTGATATAAGTAGAGCAGAGATCGTTTAATACCTATGACACAACGACACAAAATGACGTCCCCGAAGGGCTAGTCAGAGGCGTTTATTATGCCCCCATTTCGCCTGTCACGTAATGGGGGCGAGTCTTTTACCGTTTTCAGGGCCTATTTGCCAGAGCCTAGTCCATCATTCAGCAGCTGCACCGCAGGCCCGGATATGTTGATAAAACTACTTAAATAGCACCCCTAACAGCTTTTGTTACATACTAGTGGTCGCGCCTATGACTGAGCAGTAGACCTTTATTTCCCATTTCCCAAATACAATAAAAAATACCAGCCAAATGAGTGTCGAGCCACGCATAAGTTACCCATAAAAACCTCTAAAACTCCTGAACTAAAAGAGTAATACCATTCGTTATAGTTTTCCTTGAATACATGGACTATCAATCATGAATTTTCTCAGGTTCGTGAGTATGTTTTCGTTAAAACATACACTTCAAAGCTAAATTCTCGCAAACGGATATTTAAATCAATAAATCATCTTAGCAACCTCTCAACCTTTTTAAAAGACTTATCTAATGATATGATACCATGGAGTAAAAAAAATATCTTCCCGACTTTATATGTAGGGGAGGTACCACAATACAAAAATTTTTCAAAATTTTATATTAGCACTTTGTCGGGGCGTAGTAAATATAGGTACTCGTATATAACCATGCAAAGTTTCATGTTTCTAGCACTAACCGTTTGGTAGGAAATTCGAGGACGGACGGACGGAAATCTTCGTAAGTTTTCCAAGACTTTAATTACGGAACCCTAAAAAGATCAAGATGAAAAAATATTTTAAATCAAGGAACACTTGTCCCAAATTACGGGGATATCCCTACCGCTAGCTACCACACATACAGACAGACGCACACACAGACAAAGGAACTCTGTCCACATCGTCAACTAAGTCAAAGTACTAACTCACTTACATAGGTACTTGATATCATTGCTTTTTTTACAAAATATTGCTGTACAAGGTTAATGGTAAAAGCGTTTCTTTAAACACAATAAAGCACAACACGGCAACCCTATTCGTGTATTCACGAATTTTCCCCATTAAAGGGCAGCAATAACAAAGGGCAATTATTTATATTGGAGCAACCCTAAGTGGCGTGCAGCTCACCAAATGTTTAATTGACTTATTGAGGATGAGTTTTTGAATGTATAGTTTCCATCGCACCGCGCATCGCTTGTATCGTAAAGGGAGGGAACTAGTATAGGGAAAGTTATCAGAATGTATACTTCACAAAATCTATAAGTACTAATACTAGTGGTTCTGTGAACAGTAGACCTCGCGTTATTTTCGCGTTTTCCCCCCATTTCTCCCCCATTTCCCCCCCAATCGAAAAATCCCTTCGACAAAAGTTGCGCCTTGCAACAAAGAACACTTGTGCCAAATTTCATGAAAATCGGCTGAAAAATGCATTTCCCCCCCCCCTTTCTCCCCCATTTTCCCCCCAATCGAAAAATCCCTTCGACAAAAGTTGCGCCTTGCAACAAAGAACATTTGTGCCAAATTTCATGAAAATCGGCTGAAAAATGCGGCCTGTAGACCGGAAATGACACATACTCGTACCAACAACGCCAAATCGGCCAGTCCTCGAGTTAAAACTGAGACGCTTCGCTCGCTCGGTCAATTATAAGTAAAGAGGTAACATTTAATTGTTTGTTTGTTTGAATAGACTCTAAAACTACTTAACCACATTTGAAAATTCTGTCACTAACATGAAAGAATTTAAACTACAGCTCTACGACAGTGCTGATAGGCTACTTTTTATCCCGGTAATATTTTTTTTTTACTCATTATACATATATATTCAATAATGATGACTGCCTCGGTGGCGCAGTGGTATGAGTATGCGACTGCCGTCCCTGAGGACCCAGGTTCGATTCCGGGTCGAATCAAATTATTTGTGCGATCCACAAATGTTTGTTTCGGAGTTTGGGTATTTTTTATGTATAATATGTATGTATTTAGAAATATATAACTATGTTTATCAGTTGTCTAGATCCCATAGCGCCAGCTTACATTAGCTTAATTTGGGATAGACGACGTCGTGTGAGAATGTCCAAAAAAAAAAATTGTGTTCGAGAAAACTAAATCACATTGGCTGAGCCGCGGTAATCAGCAAGTGTAAGAACATCTTATATCTCTCGCTATATTGCGTAGATTATGCTCATTCATTCAAATAATTTTTTGACAGATTTTTCATAAATCTATTTGTTTAGTCACTTATTATTACGAATCAATTCTTAACAAAAAGAACTGGGGTAAAACACAGTAGTTATAACAAATAATGGAAAGTGGCGTTTAAAAATCCCAGGCACTTTATTTATTCCACGTAACTAACAACGTTTTTAGAGAAGTAAAAATAATGTGTTTTTTTTTTATAAATTACTAGCTGATCGCCGCAGCTCCGCCCGCGTGATTTAGTTTACTCGTTCCCGGTTCCCGTGGGAACACATTACCGAGATAAAAAGTAGCCTATGTTACTCAGGGTGAATGTAGCTTTCCAATGGTGAAAGAATTTTTGAAATCGGCACAGTAGTTTTTGAGTATATTCATTACAAATTCCTCTTTATAATAGTAGTTTAGATTAATTTGTGAACTTGTTACAAATCTGTATTGTATGTCAGACTTTACATATACTGCATGAGAGAGGTAAGCTGCAAGACCCAGATTTGTGAAGGGCGGGAAGCAGGTGCGATTGCCCTCAGTTACACGGGTCACTAGTCACGAGCTTCATACCACACCAGCCGGGCACCGCCGTGATCTACCCACCTAATTAATGTTCAACTATACTGTGCATATAAAACTTATCAATTACCATCGATAAATCACTCTCTATAATGAACAAATCATTATTATATTTTTAAATGTAGAGTTTTTGTTTTTTAACAATCTTGTTGATGGAAGTTGTAATAACTCTCCTCAAGAAACTAACGATCAAATATTATTTACGAAAAAAACCGGCCAAGTGCGAGTCGGACTCGCGCACAAAGGGTTCAGTACCAAAACGGCAAAAGAAAAAAAAAAAAAAAAACACGTATGGACCCTTAGAGCATTAAACCAACGCTCTAAGGGGAGACCCCTTAAATATTTATTTTATTCTGTTTTTAGTATTAAGTTGTTAAAGAGGCAACCGAAATACCTAATCTGTGAAAATTTTAACTTTCTAACTACGAGTATCACCGTTCATGAGATATAGCCGAAGACAGACGGACGGACAGCGCAGTCTCAGTAATAGGGTTCCCGTTTTACGGAACCCTAAAAAGCAAAATAGGTATAATCTCTATTATATCAAATGCACTTCTTTCCCAGTAAGGTCGGCAAACAAACAGAATCCACTTGCTACGATCTTGGTACCTATACTTGTTTCGCTTCTTCAACTCTCATTTAATGAGTGTTTTTTGCTTATCGGTTATTCTTCTTCTTTTAGGTACGTGGCTCCATCGCTCATCGATGATTTTGCGAATGTCAAGCCTATGCTTGACTAGATAGTTCCCGGCACGGAAGAACTAGTTACTCCGAACTAGCTCTCGGTGTGGGACAAGAAAACGTTGTTGGGTATTACAGCCAGAAGTAACCTAAAACGCCACCAACCATGCGCTCAACAAAAACCGAACTCCTTGCATATCAGTTAGGAGTTGTCTTAACCTGTGTTCAATACATGACAAAACAATCGACATTTACATGAAGAAAAGATATACTTAGGTATAAATTATAGAATACGACCTATTAAGTTGCTGAATATAAAAAGTTCATTACTATGTTATATTTGCATTGGTTAATGATAAAATAATGGGAGTTGGTAGTGAACACGATAGAAATGTAATTTGTATTAAAGAATAATATTGAGGAGCTCGTCGTACCAACCGGCGCCGACACCAGAGAAAAAAAATTGCCGCATGACCAAACTAACTTGTTTCTTATATCACGTACCTACTACCTCCAAATTACAAGACAACTTTTGCACAATATTTAACTTTATAACCCGAAAAATGTGGCAAACAAAATTTTAGTTCAAGAGTATTAAAACTAGATACACTTATTAGAATCATAAACATAAATCTTTTGGAAGCGCCTCACCACGCCGTGACCTAGATTAGTCAGTGAAAATGATATAAACGACTATTGGTAACGCGTCAGTCAGCACCTATGTCACTTAAAGCAAATTTATAGCCCACTGGGCTCCTCTATCAAAGTTTGTGCGCCTCGCGAGTGAATAGACGTCGTTTCACGAATATTCCGTTATGGCAATCTGGTTAGGCGTACTAAGCCTAAATGGGTGGAAGCACGCTAACTTGCGAAGAGGGTTTCCAAACCAATTAAGGTCTCCACGAAGGCATGGGAGTGCTCGCAGCTGCTGGATTACGAGTTCGATGGTACTCGTTGCGCCGATTCAACGTCGACGGGAGTATAAGTGTATAACACGCGACCTGTAACCGTTCTACCGTGACGATTCTGGTACCTGCTACACGCGTACTTACATACAAAACCTTCACAGTACAAATATAGGCTCAAGAATAAGCAAAGACTGAAGTTAGGAAGTATAGAATATCCGTGATATCGGTTAGGCATCGCAGTAACTACACAACTTAAGCTTTAGGTGTCGATCGATATTTTTACACGTAGCGATTACTGAGACATGAAAAAACTAACAACTTAACATAATATACCTAAAAATTACAGAAGTACAACTACCACCCGACTTCAATCAATGCCTCTTTTGCTATTCCTAGTATTACCTATTCCTAGTACTCGTAGTCAATTTAGGTGCACTCGGCAATATTTTTACACAAAACATTTTTCAACGACATTGACATCGCGTGCAGTCATCTAATGCACTTCGTTTTGCAACCCACACAATTCATCACGGATTTCTAGAACTGTTCAAATAAGTTCTAAGTTTAAATGTCCCATAAAATGTGAGTATGGTCAGCAATAAAACTTGTAGCACATATAATATTATTATAAATGATTTAATATTCAACACCGTTGTCAAATTTTATTGAAAATTTCCTCGTTTTTTAAAAAATGTTATCACTGTCACGCTCCGACATAATATACCTAGAAGGGTCCTACCTTCCAAAGTTGGCGGGAAAGTTTAATTCAGCTCTTACAAATTCCTGACGAAATAGTAAATAATATACATAGACAAATAGAATAGCTTAAAATAGTAAATTTCTAGTTTCTGCCATCTGTATACGAATTCATCGAATATTAATTGAGCATTACTGATATAAGATATCAAAAATTCGTATTCAGAACTGCGCAATTTTATTGTGGTCAATTTTTTTGGTATAAACTGTATTAACATTTCTAGTTTCATATATAAGCATAGTTTCTCTTCGTCCATTTAATAAATTGACCCATTCCAATATGGCTAAAAGCAACTTGGATTTGAAGAAGCTATTTAATTTCCTCTGTGCAGTGGAATAAAATATTTTTAGACGCGCGCTGGGAGTGGGAGTGGGATGTCACTGGAGTTTCAAATATTTTAGGAATAAGATGCATAGTTCATGAAAATATAATCAGCGAAGAAAACTGCTAGCTGTACATATAATCAAATCGTGTGACTCACGCATAGGAATTGTATTTGTAATCTTCCTCGACCTGGGGTTGCCGCATTTGGTAACCAATATCAGCGCCATAATCCGGGGGGATGATCGACCAATTGTTTTCATGGTTATAATAGTCTGCGTAACACATATCGCCTTCCCCCATCATTCTCATCATACACTTAAACAACCAGTAAAGTTCTAAGCACACTCACTTAAACAAACTTAACGAAAGCTTGCAAAAAATATTAATCACAATATTTTGTCCTCTGATAACGTTCCAATTATAAAAATAAATAAAAATGTGACTATCAGTGCAAGCGCGAAGGGCCACTGAGGGACTGATGTCGATAGTATCTACTGATCGATGGCTCACCGGTCCTTATCAATAAAATTGTATCCTTATCATATCTAACAGCTTTCCCCCGCGATATGGGACTTTTATTATAGGTACATATGCGACAGCACACATCAACGGCTGTATCGTAGGCACAGATAGATTATGTAGATACTGTGGCCATAATTTAATCTATGTCAGATGTTATGTGACCAAATCGTGCCATTGGTGACGTGAAAGACAGATGACGAACGCTAACTGGAATAACATGAAATTTGCACTCTGTAGAGGTCTATAAGATAAATGAAAATGTAGTCCTAGAGAAATAAGGAGTTAGGGTTAAAATAACATACTGAAATAGCTGAACAATGGTCTTGTTCTAAGTGCTAATCGGTAATTAATAACAAACCTAATATTACTAAAATATATTATGTAACCTATGTAGGTACGTACGTACTTACTTTTTGAAATAATATAATAGTTCTGAATTTCATTTGAGGAAAAAAGAGTTTAAAATTTTATACTTTAAAATTTACCTATTTTAACAATGATATTTCTTTAACAATTTCTTAACAATTTACACAAAGCTTTTTCCAAAAATATTTACCAGTGTATACCTCTGGTGGGACTCGAACCCACAATCCTCGGCTTAGGAGGCCGATGCCTTATCCATTGGGCCACAGAGGCGTGCGACAATGGCTCGCTAGTTGCTACACACGTTCTCCGGCACCTACGACGAGGTTACGTCACGACGCGTCATCGCTCCGCCGCGCCGTTTACACATAACAATAATTTATTTTATCATCTGCATAAATAGCCCATCATCTACCTACATCATTACTAATGTTACTCTCGGGATGGCAAAGAGGGTCTGGTATGTTAGCCATTTTCGAAGTACACTGTCAATTCCATGAATAGCACGAACCTAATTATCAGTCAACCCTATTTTATTTACTAATCTAGCCTACACGTACATAGATAGGTATGCACTACCCAATTAATATCTATACTTATAGGGTAGGTATAGTTAGAAATTGGGTAGGATCATACGAAACTGCTCTGTATATATACGCAAAATGAAAATATAATAGGACATTTGCACACAACGCCATCTAGTATCAAACTAAGCAAAGCTTATGCTATAAGTAATTAAGTACTAGATAAATGTTACCGATATGTACTTATATATTATGGAAAAACACTTAAGCGAAATCAGTGTGCAGCGCAGTGTTGCCGATTTTATTAGTAGATATAAGTTAAAATAGTTTGTAGTCATAATTGTAAATATTATAAATAATACTAAACTTTATAAGCAAAACACCAAATTCCGAAACAAATATTTGTTAGTGGTTCCTATATATTTGATCATTTCCGACGTTCCAATCTGAGACCTCTGTGGTAAAACTTTCTCGTAGGGGGTACGTTCACCGAGACCAACTTGACCAATCACTATAAAATTGATCAAATACTTTTTTTGCAAATCATACCCTTCATCTATTTCGTTGATTTTAAAGGAATTATTTATGAATTAAAATGTGTTCTAATTTTGATAATAGGTAAGAAGTTTATTATAAAATTGTTTTCAATTTCACACATAAAAACAATAATTATTTTCAAAGTAAGGGCAGGTTATAAGTTGGTCCCACATATTCTACAGCAGTTAGGTAAAGCCATAAAGATAATGGCCAAATAAATAAAGATAATCATATTATTATGAAGGACCTGAGCAACTCTGGCCTCACGATGACTATGGCACTCATCATTCAGTAAACAGAAGATAAAGGTTATAAATATAAATTGTGTTAGTTTGTATGAATGAAATTTTTCATTCTTAAGAAAATGGACTGGCTGTTGAGATGTCTCGTATCTTCATACGTCCTATAGTTTCAGACTTCCTCATTCTAAGCCATTTGAATGTTAATATTTGAAACTCTGTTAATGTGGGAATCAGAAACGCGAAAAAACTATTGGATGCGGCAATTTACTTTCTACCTTTGTAAGTATCCATAAGGTAACTCTAAAATTGCCTTCTCTCCTAGATACAAAGTATATGCACTACTTATCAAGTTTACACAAATAATGTACGACATCCCCATTGGGATATCCCACAACTGCGGTCTGGTTCTTAAAGCGCTTCTTACACACCGGACAAACATCGTAATCGTTTATAACGACGCATTTCGATTCAAAGCACTGTTTCTGTGTCTCTACCTGTAACAATTAACTAAAGTTAACTCGAGATACAAAATCAACACAAGAATAACCCGACTGAGGTTTCATTCTGAAGCCTAAATAAACTTTTGCCCAATTTTAAAGTGTGTGATTCCATTGCTCAAATGGTCTAAACCAACATGGAGGTATTGTTTGTATATATATATTGTTTTTTTTACAAAGAGTGAACGTGAACGTGAGTTGAACTAAAAGGTACAAAATGTAGCGTTGACTAAGAATATAGGTAATCTCTGTGAATAGGTTTGATACTTTGTTCAAATTTCCACATTTCATCTACATGTGGTACTTTACCACATGTCGAGTCTATCTACTCATGCGCTTCTTCTTCATAATAACCTCTTTATAGGTAATAATCCGATTCACAACATTATTTCACTCTACATTATCCCTGACTGCTTAGAAAAAGGACCTTTTTACCTCGGTTCCCTAGTATACACGTTTATTGTTGAGACTATTATAGGAAATTGAAAAACTATAGGTACCATCGCGGACAGTACCTACCTACACAGTGTGTGAATTCCCGTACAAACGGTACACAGTGAAACATACATAGGTAAATTAATATATTTTATAAGCAATGAAGTATGCTAACTTTTTCTTATATAATTTTACAATACGACTCAAAAAAACTATAGTCTTGGGCTAGACTCGAACCAGCTACTGATCCAGCCAGCTGATCATCAGTACAGATCAGTGAACTGATCAGCCCTTTCCAGAAGGAACGTTCTACTAACTGACCAACACACCACTAGCCCAAGACATCTCATTTTGTGATCACATTGTGTTAATACCGCGACTTACGACTTACGTAATTTTTGTGATTCATATTGTAAAATTATACACATAGGTAAAGATGTGAATACATTTTTTGGTGGTTACCAAGACACACCTGAATGAGTTCAGCATATGCCAGTGCTTTCTGTATCTGTATTCGTCGCGTCGACGTGTGATGTCTATCCAGAGCACTCTCTAGAAAATGTTTCAATCGATTTAAAGGCAGAGAGTTCGGTAGAACGGATAAAACCTGAAAATGAGACAAGACTATTTCTATTTTTCGTTAAAATGATATGAAAGTTTTTGTACACGTTTTAAATTACATCCTTTGCATATACTGGATTGCTTGGATTTTTTAACTACCTACGCAAGGGATTGTAATGCAGTTTCCAGCCTTGAATATGTGAATAAGAGGAAGGTTGTACAGGACGAATCATTACTGTATAAGTTTGGACATTTGTTTGTCGAATTGGCCTGAAGTTTTGTACGGTTTGGTAGCAGAACGTCCCATTCCCAGACTCGTCACGCTGTTTCAGATGGTCCCATTCCCAGATGGTCCCATTCCCAGATGGTCCCATTCCCAGATTGTCCCATTCCCAGATGGTCCCAGGGATGGTAACCCAAGACGCAGTTTTAATGATAGGGGTATGAATAAAAAATACTACTTTAATTAACATATAAATTAACTTTTATTGAAAATTTTTAACTACTACGATTTGATTTTCTTTATTATTTTAAGTAAATAAAAAATATTATTTGATGTACATAGTGTCTAATCCAAATACATTTTTTTAATGATGTTTTATCATTTGCTTTACTATTATTTTACTACTAAATGGTGACAACTCTTTGATTCAGTTTATTTTTCATACTACCTATACTGTTAAAACTGCATCATGCGTTACCATCCCTGGGACCATCTGGGAATGGGACGATCTGGGAATAGGACTATCTGGGAATGGGACCATCTGGGAATGGGACCATCTGAAACAGCGTGACGAATTTGGGAATGGGACGTTCTGCTACCAAACCCCCTGGCATCCGTCACTCCCGTCACTCCCGTCCTTGTCATATCCTCATTTACGCATTCCATCCATCTTTTCTTGGGTGACCTCTGCTTCTAAAGCCGTCATAGTGGGCTTATGTAGAATGTAACTTACTTTAAACGGCGATATTTTATCAACATGCTTGTCTAGAATATGTAATACAGTTTCAAAGTCTGCAACCGAGGTATTGGGATGTCTCGGGGCGTTCGCTAAACGACTGCGTAATGCATCAGTTTCCTCCGGGTGCATGAGGATCCGTATTAGGATAATGAAAATATCGTGATAGTTGTGGTAACTAGTGTCATATATGTTTTCACTGTAACGTATTGCTTTATTGACATCTCCTGAAACACACAACCTCTATTAGTCTCGAAGTATACAGAGCCTGTTCTATCTGAACTAGATAAGTTAAAAAACCCTTACATACATACATAGACAAGCACCCAAAGCTTATATTTACAGACCGTATAAAATATTTGGGCTAACACAAGGATCAAATCGGTAGCATACGCAGACTTATACCACAGAATAAGCCCTTATACATTCAACAGACTATTACGCTATCAAAGCTTATTTATCTACGGTAAGTAAGTGTTCTTAGATTATTTACCTTAACTTACCTAATATTAAGATGTACACAGCTAGCGCTTCTTCATGTCTCCTCAATTTTCCTAAAACAATTGCTTGTGCTTCAAATAGACTATCGGTCGGTAAATGGAAAATAGCTTTCTTAGGTGTATAATGTCTGGACTTTTCTAGAAATGAAAGTAATTTGAACTTCGTATTCTGTAACTCTTCTTTCGTAATATTTTCTTTTTGTGATATCATTATTTCTATATATTTATTAATTAAACTGTCATGAAATAATGAATTTGTATCATTCCATTTGTGTATGACGTGCTCTAAATACGGTATTATTACAGAATCGTGGTTTTGAAGTAAAAAATCATATATATTCTGACGAGGCAATTTTTTTACCGTTGCTATTTCATCTGTGAATATTTTTAAACCTTCCTCCAGATGTTCTTTCAATATCCAATCTGAAAACTTGAATATTATGCCCATGTGGTCGGGCCCTGTAAATTGGTGAAAGTATTTAATTGTAACTAAACGTTGTTAATTGAAATTCTTAACTGATATCGCAACGGGACTTAACTGTAATATACTAAAGGTATGCTATTAAACCGAAACGTCGGGTAACTATAAGGTTTCGTAGCTTTGTCCATGGTTAAGTCCCGTTTAGAAATTAGCAGTGCGAGCACGGCTTGTCGACATATGGTCGGTCCACCTGTTTGCACCAATGATAAAAAAATGTGTTTAGTAGCGACGAAAACACCTGATGTATCCCTTCGCAGTGGGCAAAAACCACAGCCCTCCCCCCCTTTGCTTGCTTCAATTTAGCGGGTTTAAAGTTATCCAAGACTTTATAATACTTAATTATGCTTTTATAATACACACTTACTCACCTAGTGTTTGTAAGTATTTCTTTGTATTGATATATCCTCTTAAAGGGGAATCCTGTTTCTGTGAATGTTCTTGCAGATGGCTGAGGGCTGTCAAATGTTGCTCCTTTATCTGGTACATTAGTATTAGTTCGTTATGTTTCCCGTAGTGTAAGAGAGCCCTCTCGCATTCTTCTAGGATACAATTATTAGCGTGCAGTAGCGGTACTATATTATGGTCGTTGGCCTGTTAAGAAAAATATCGTCTTCTTAAAAGTCACATATAAGTTGTAAGAAAAAAAATTAACTTCTTGAAATAATAATATGCAATATTTTTTTTTTTGCTGAGCTGTTTACCTGCTGCAAGTAGCATTTCAATAACGTTGTATCTATTAACTCCAACTCTTTCGTAATTGTATTGCTACTTTCTTCCTCAATATCCTCTGTTTCTGCCTGCGGACTACTCACTGGTTTATTCGTATTTAGTACAAGATCTCTTTTCTTTTTTAACAAATATTCTATTAAAACTTTTACCGCAATGTCAAGATCTTTTGCTTTTATTTTTTTAACATGAACATGAGCTTTATCTTCATTTGATTTACCGTCGAGTTCAGGGTATAGTTTGATGACGTCGGCTGTGTCGGTATTTATTTTACTAAACTCGGCCATCGCTTGAGAATATTTTTTCATATCAAAAAGTTCTTGGGCATATAGAAATTGGATCTCACGAACTCTCTGTTTCTTTTCGTCGGGCGTACATGTTGGAAAGCTCTAATGAACATCAAATAATAAACTTAATTAAAAAATGAATAACATTCTTAACATAGTAGATATAAAACAAAGTCGCTTCCCGCCCTCTGTACTCAGTTAGGCTGTATGTATGCAAAGATCTTTAAAACTATGAAACGGATTTTGATGCGCTTTTCACCAATGGATACAGTGGTTCTCGAGGAAGGTTATAGTATAATATAATTATATAATTTGTAAAGCGGGAATGGGTAAGTAAAAAACCCACCATATTAAAATATATTGGTTGATAAGTAGGTACTCACATTCAACAAAGATATAATTTTTGCCTGTGATTTTTTAACACTAGTACTGGCCAACATTATTTATTCGCTATATAAAATTACGACGTTCACTAACCGTCCTTTCTGAAACAATACTACCAATACCTAATTACCTACTACAATTTTATTATAAATTTTCCTCGATTGTTTTTTTAAAGTGGCATTTATATACCGAAGCCAATTAATATTATTATTATTATCAACTACACACTAGCTAATCGTGTTTAACCGCACTTATGAGGTAGCTACCTAGTTGGTCATTAGACACCCACATTTTGGTGTCATCCGTGTACAAAAGGTATAGGTAAAAGGTACTTATTATATTACACAGATACTGACGATATTATATTACATACAACTAGACAGACAAAACCGACATTTTGCTAGTAGTGTCCTAGGTCCCATATGTTACATGGAGCAAGCCGAACTCCCACAGCCAGGGCTAAATGTTAATACTTTAAAAGAGTAGGTATCTAATAAGTATGTAAGTACAAGTACCAAACATTAGTCACAACCTGTAAGCGACGTAGTCTGGGCTATATGTATGTAAATATTATTTATTAGGTACCTATTTCATATAAGGATTCGTAGTAAATAAAACTAAATACAGATAGAGAACTTGAGGGCACATTTATGAGCGCAGTCAAGGATTGAAAGTAAATCGTTTGAGGTAAAACAAATTGCCCGAAAAAGTAAACAAAAACAGGCACAAATGAGATGAGGAAGAGACACGTATCACGTCTTTATCCCCGCAGGGGTAGATAGAGGCGTTTACGCCCACGTTTAGTTAGTGAACTGTTTTTTTTTTTTTTTTTTTTTTTTTTATATTTGTTTCGCCAAATTGACGCCGCCCGCCTGGTGGTAAGTCGTGACGACGTCTAGCGATTGTGGGCCACTCTCACAGCACACATTACTATTGAGAGTGGCCCTCAACTTGACGACCTACTGATGTGCCTCTTCACGCTCCGCTTAAAGAACCCAGGATTATATGTGGGAGGAAACACGTGCACAGGCAGGGCGTTCCAGGCCACTATCGTTCGGCAGAGAAACGAACGTTTAAAACGTTCGGTTCTCGCGAACATGCTATCCACTGTGTGGGGGTGGCATCTCTGCCCGGCACGAGTCGTTCGGGATCGGAAGGAAGAGGGTGGGATCAGATTGAAGAGCTCTTCAGAACACTCGCCGTGGTAAATACGGTAGAATGCGGCCAAGGAAGCTATTGTTCGGCGCTGAACTAGCGGCTCAAGGCTTCCCGTTACCTCCGGACAATCTATAATACGGATAGCCCGTCGCTGCATAGCGTCGAGAGCGTCCAGCAGATACTTCGCGGAGCCGTCCCAGAGGTGAGAGCAGTATTCGACGCAGGGTTAATCTGCGTCTTGTACAGCAGACACCTCTGGTCCGGTGTAAAGAATCTCTTTACCTTATTCAGTATTCCTAGTTTCCGCGAAGCTAGCCCTATACATCTTTCGATGTAGTTTTTATTATTGAGCTCTCGACGAACGTCTATGCCAAGGATATCAAGGTTGTCCTTCATTGGTAATAATGCATTCTGAAGAGAGGGTAGGGGAAGGAAAGGGGATTTCTTCGCAGTAAATGCACACGCCTGTGTTTTGCGGGCATTGAACTCGACCAGGTTCTCGGTACCCCATTGAGAGATACTGTCGAGGTTACGGTCGAGATCAGCCACGAGTCGTCGTCTCTCCTCCTCAATCTCAGATCGCCCCGCCGTCGGACGAACCGAGTAACTCCCGTGCAGTGTGCTGTCATCTGCATAGCAATGAATGTTCCCGAGGGATAGCATATCATTGATATGCAGAAGAAAGAGAGTTGGTGATAGTACGGACCCCTGCGGTACCCCGGCATTCACTTGCAAGAAGCGAGAAGCCTGGCCATCGCAGAGGACCCGCACTCGGCGCTCGTTTAAAAAACTGGCAATCCAGCTGCACAGTTGAGGAGGTAGACCATATGCCGGAAGCTTGGAAAGGAGCGAAGCATGCCAGACCCTATCGAAGGCTTTGGCGATGTCCAGGCTAATAGCCAAGGACTCGCCGTGCCTTTCCATAGCCCCACCCCAGACATGCGTTACGAATGCCAGAAGATCACCCGTTGATCGCTTTGGCCTGAAGCCGTATTGTCGATCATTGATTAGCGAGTGATCCTCTAGGAATTGCATGAGCTGCTTATTTATAAGGAGCTCAAGCACCTTGCAAATGACTGAGGTGACAGCTATGGGTCGATAGTTGCCTGGATCGGACCGATCCCCTTTCTTGGGGATCGGTTGTACGTTAGCCTCCTTCCAGACCTCCGGCACGAGCCCTGAAGAGTATGACAGGCGGTACAGACGCGTTAATACTGGAGACAACTCAGCTGCACATTTTCGTAGCACCACCGCCGGAATGCCGTCAGGGCCACTGGCTTTCCGCGTGTCGAGTGACCGCAGTACTGCCCGTACATCACATTGCCTGATAACAATATCAGGCATTGTGTGGCCACAGTTGGCGATGGCGGGGGGCTGCAGGCCACGGTCGTCGACCCGGGAATTAGCCGCAAAGAGGTCTGCGAGCATATCCGCTATCTCTTGGGCTTTGTGAGCCAGTGTTCCATCTGGGTAACGCAGTGGTGGCAGCGAGGGCTGACAAAAGTTAGATTGCACGGCTTTGGCCAGTTGCCAGAATCCACGGCTGCCCGTGGGATGGGAAGTGAGCTCCTGACCAAGCCGCGCGACGCGCTGGGCATCCGCTCTCTTAAAGGCCCTCTTACTCGACTTTGTGGCCAGGTTGTACGTAGTCAACATTGTCAATGTGTGTCTCCTTCGCCTGCCAGATGGTGGCGGCCAGTGACTTGGGATGGCGCTCGCTTCGCTGGCGGCAAAGAAGAAAGCTCTGCATGAGCGGGCATGCATATCTATCACTGTAAATAAGGAGGCAGCGATGGATTACCTTCTCCCGCGCCCCCGACTGATTGGGCCGTGAACGGTGGTCACCTGAGACGGAATTGGTCCTACAAATCTGTTGTTGACTAGCGGACTATTTATTGTATTGCGAACGTATATGACGATAAATGAACGCATTCGTGTTTTATGACGTCCGTCAATGCCATATTGACATTTCGTCATTATTATCAATGTCATTGTTACTTGATTGTCATAAAACTTTATGTCATATTTTTATTTTGTTGCGGACGGACAGACAGGATATCTTACCGATTCCGTTTTATGATATTGATGTGTTGTAGATAAAATGGATAAAATGATGTAAATTGATTTAAGTTTTGATCGCTGCAATTGATGACTTCCTCCGTGCGTGCCTTTAGGAGTATACTAGCTACCGATAATACAACATACACATTAAGTGTAACTTGTTCACTTTGTTGAGTACAACAACAATAAATTACAATGCACGAAGCTTACGAAGTATTCCATTTGCTCAATGCAACTGTGCAAATAGAAACTATAGCTGCATATGGTGAGTAAACCTTATTAGTATTGCTAATACAAAAGTTAACTACCCCAAACATAAACACTCTATTTGTACATCGTAGTATACTATACTCATACGCGTATATTGCGTCCGTAAGTAGTCTCAAAGTTTACTACACTATTTTACACCTATCTAAGACATGATTCCCATACTCGGAAATGTGCTCTTGAACATAAAAACAGTAAATCAACACAATCACTGATTTATATATTTACAGATAATAAT
Source organism: Nudaria mundana (assembly GCA_963556515.1). Taxonomy (NCBI): domain Eukaryota; kingdom Metazoa; phylum Arthropoda; class Insecta; order Lepidoptera; family Erebidae; genus Nudaria; species Nudaria mundana. Next base: position 10,160,526 of record OY748298.1, on the reverse strand, counting down.
CTACTATTGGGGACAAGACAGGGCCATTTGTTAATGTATTCATTGTCTATGGCCAATGGCAATCAGAAATATGAGCTACAGCTTCTTCGCTACTGTAAAAACTTTAGCAAAAAGCCCATACAACAAATTGAAGTTATACCCGGTGAGTAATAATCCAACAGTTTATATCAGTTGCTAACATTTCCATTAAATAAATAAATAAATTGGACATTTTCACACAATGTCATCTAGCCCAAACTAAGCTATAAGCCCGTGCTATGGAATCTAGGCAACTGATAAACATACTAATATATAGCAATGGTAAGTAAAATATTTAAAAAAAAATGTTTTAAACTTATTTTAAATTTTTTAATAGCACTATTTTTCGCAGGATTAAAAAGACAACAAAACGTCGACAATTGTTTCACCTCTAAACGAAGCATTATCAAGACTGTCTCAGAGAGAACAGCAAAATTTGTGGTTAGAACATATTTGCTTATAAGTAAACGTGTGCAAATTTCATTATCGCGATGTAGGATTTTTTCACAATAACTAACGTGGGTAGAAACCTCAGAACATGCTAACTAAGTACCGTAAGGTCGGGGTACTTTGTCCCAAAATGATGATACTTTTTAGTTCTCGTTTGAATACTTTATTTTGAGTAGCACCATGTCTCTTTTATAGAAATAGGTGTTTAGTTGTGAATATAATTAACTCATGTACATACGTAATACTTAATAAAACCATCACATTTTTTTCATTTTTTTTCGCAAAGTTTGGGCCAAAGATGCACTTCGAAGCGGGTTTATTTAGCCTTCGTTTTTTTGTGTAGTAAAATGTAACGGTTTTCATTGAAAAGACAAAGAAACCAGTCTTGATTGATTTCATATATCAAAGAAACACGGTTCATCGTGATTAATTTGTTTTTATTATAAATTTAAACTTAAAAATAATCAACACAAACAAAAAAAAATGGAATATGGCTTTTCTAATTATATCTATAACTAAACTAAATGAAAATCTACAAAATTTATAAAATATGTTCATTAAAAGTAGTTCAACATGGGTAACATTAATAAACATCCGTTAACTAACAAATTCAAGTATTACTAATCACTTAATCAGTCTTCAAAAATTGAGAATTTTAAGGCTAATATCAGACTTATTTATTACTAGTCAAATCACTAACACTAAATACGATCAATTTCAGGCACAGTAAATAAGCCTTTTTTCACTCATTTAGGAACGTCAATTTTCTTTATGACTGCTTCCCATCGGTATAATTGTTCATATTTTATTAGTGGCCATTTCCAGAATTTTCCTCTCTTCATGCAACTTACTAGCGCTCCTTCTACAGATTTCGATATAATTTTTCCTGGGTAAACGCATGAATTCCATTTGACCAACACATGGTCACCGATGCGGTAATCTTTTCCATCATGACGTTCATCCTCAATACGATTACTGCTTTGTCTTCATCATAACAACTCAGAGCATTACAACTGAAAGGCAGGTTTTCTTTATCTTCGTCTATGGGACTTGCATTAAAATCCAGAGAATCAGACTTTGAAAACTGAGCTAGTAGTTCATTTTGTGCTGGATTTTTATCTGGATTTAAAAGCTGGGTAAATGGTAACTCGTCTTCTGAATCATCAGATTGATGTCGTGCTATTATGAGATCTTAGAAGATGAAGCAAGACTTATTTCCGCATCACTGATGGTAGAGGAACTATATAAATACATGATAAAATGAAATTAGAAACAAAAAAAACATCGTGAGGTTACTTTAGCCCATGGGTCAAAGATCCGCCGGGCGCCACTGGACATACCCTCTGCTAGTAACCAGAGACGCCAGGCAACGGACGTTAGAGCGGGCGGAATTAAAAAAAATGGGTCAAAGATACCCGAAAATGATGGCCAAAGTATACTGTGATTTTAATAACTATATACTTCTCACAAAAATACCTTAAACTTATTTATTCATATTACATTAGGATCCCAGATATATATCTATTACAATTGATAACAAAAAAACACTCACGCTTACCTGATAGCTTTGGTTTTTGACAAAGTTTGCACATAATAACTTCAGGTATTTTAAAAGTAGTAACTTGTTGCACTAATAACAGATTGACCAATCCGATTTGTTAACGTAAAACTGTTTTACCGACGGACCTATATGGCCATCTATCGATTTAAGCCTCGAACTACTAAGATAGCACCTGATATGCAACGTGGCGGGAAGTTAAACTTTTTGTCGTTTTGGGCCAAATTTGTACCTCAGGGCTAATGTAACCCGACCTTACGGTACCCAAAAATAGGTATTCACCAATACAAGACTTTATCTTCTTATTAATCGTATAATCTTTATCGTATTGGTGAATACCTATTTTTGGGTACTTAGTTAGCATGTTCTGAGGTTTCTACCCACGTTAGTTATTGTCAAAAAAATCCTACATCGCGATAATGAAATTTGCACACGTTTACTTATAAGCAAATATGTTCTAACCACAAATTTTGCTGTTCTCTCTGAGACAGTCTTGATAATGCTTCGTTTAGAGGCGAAACAATTGTCGACGTTTTGTTGTCTTTTTAATCCTGCGAAAAATAGTGCTATTAAAAAATTTAAAATAAGTTTAAAACATTTTTTTTAAAATATTTTACTTACCATTGCTTGTCATGGATTTTCGCCAAGTAACGCCTGGTTCCATCCAATATACTAATATATTTCTAAATACAAACATAATATACATAGGAAACACCCAAACTCCAAAACAATCATTGGTGGATCACACAAATATTTGATTCGACCCGGGAATCGAACTCGAGGCTCCGGAGTCGAAATCCGATGCACTACCAACCAGGTCACTGATGCAGTAACAAATGTACTGTGTAATTAATCTGAAAATGAAATTAATTTCATAGCTTAATTTTTACACATCCAAATACAACATTCTATCATTGATCAAGTCATTTGTTTGCTAGTAAGGTGGTCATTAGCAAAATTCATTTTATCATTACACCATACAACATTGTATAATATAGATAGAATCACACCTCTTTCCCCAATGCCAGCAGAGGCATATTATATGCCCACATTTCACCTGTAATGAAATTACATTTAATACAATATTACAACTACATCAATTATTAATTACAGAAGATAACCTATTGCTGTGCCTAACAGACAATGTACTTTCTACATATAACATGAACGGTGTAAATTTTCCTATGGTAAAGACGTTTGAACAAACCAAAGGTGCTTCTTTGTTCGCTTTAGATAATAAGGTAAGATACCTTTGCCTAATTATCATAAAGAACACACATTTATGGAATGGCACCCTTATCATCTATAAGGGTGCCTTCGACCAGACATGTGCTATGTAGCTATGCTGTGAGGATGTGCTTGAGAATCAATGACAATAAATTTGCTATGACATGCTGAGTGGACAAATTAATATGATTGCTGGATGTCAAATGCATCTATAAATTTAATTCTCTTGTTCCGTAAACAGGGTAGAGATTAGAGAACAATTTTAATGTCCTGTTACTGTGGTTTTAGTAGCTCCGTGGTTGATAGCTACTTACTGAAGGATTATATAATAGGTTTATTATAGGCTGATAGGATTGAGATCATCACACAATATTTTATTTTTGCCGTTTGTAATTATAAAAAAACTAAACCTTGATTTTAAAATGGAACAATATTTGGAATACCATGTCTCGGGACACTTTAATATTAATATTTTCAGCCAACAACACTGATGTCCGGTAAAACAAAATCTCTAGTACGTTTATGTGTTGCCGTGAAAAGGAAATTGCAATTGTACCAAGGAAGTAATGGAGAATTTAAGCAACATTTATATGACTTTAACATTCCCGATGTACCCAAAGTTATGGCGTGGGGTCAGCAGTACTTGTGTGTTGGCTTTAAATCTGAATATGTGCTGTATGATGTATGTAATTTCATGTTTTTATGTAAATTTTATACTTTATTTTTCATTTAGCGGTTTTAAATAATATCAGCCAAAGGTTGACCATTTTGCTTTTTTAATTAGACCTAAATTAGCCTCTACTAGTTGGCTTACACACTCTGTCCAATATGTATTATCCGATTTTCATAACGGCTTTTTGAAGTTTGAAGGATTGGATGCAATGGCAAAACACTAATAAATTTACAAGATATTTAAATTTTTTAACATATAAAATGTTAATGCCAGATCAGATGGAATAATGCCATTCAATCTGATAAATATAACCTTTCTACTGCCCATGTTGCATTTCTGCAACAAATATTTCCGTTCCGCTACCGCCTGTGTCGTATTTGTGCTACAACAAAGGCCTTTTTAGTACTTTTAAAAAGGTTAATCAAATTCTGAATGAAAATTCTGTTCTGTTTTTCAGCTTTCCTCTGGTAATCCAAAAGAGTTATTCCCAACCAACACTTCTAAGGATCCCACTATAGTAAAATTCTCTGAAACTTCATTTCTTCTCGGCCGTGATCAATCTTCTGTGCTTGTGGAAGAATGTAAAGATACTAAGGACGACAGTGATGCAAAAAAGAAGCCCAAAGATATTGATATCAAACATAGCATTAAGTGGTCTGAACCACCAGTAGCTGTTGGTAAGAATGAGGTTAACTAATGTCTATTTACATCATACTAACACAGTAGAAAACAACGTCGCTTCCGTTATATTGATATATATGGAACGGTAAGCTTAGACCTTCAAAACTACGCAACGGATTTTGATGCGGTTTTCACCAATGGATAATGGATAGAGTGGTTTAGAATGTAAAGTTTTTGTGTATATAATTTGTCAAGCGGGTGAAGCCCTATATGTATAACTGCCTCGGTGGCGCAGTGGTATGAGTATGCGACTGCCGTCCCTGAGGTCCCAGGTTCGATTCCGGGTCCAATCAAATATTTGTGTGATCCACAAATATTTGTTTTCGGAGTTTGGGTGTCTTCTATGTAAAATATGTATGTATTTAAAAATATATACGTATGTTTATCAATCGCCTAGATCCCATGGCACAAGCTTATATTAGCTTAATTTGGGCTAGATGACGTATGAATGTCTGAGAATGTCTGAGAATGTCCAAAAATATTTATTTATTTATTGTATATCTATAGTATTGTTTACCTTGAGAATCGCCTTCAATCGCTAGACGTCGTCACGACTGACCACCAGGCGGGCGACTTCCATTTGGCGAACCCAATATTAAAAAAAACCACGGGCGTCCGCTAGTTGAATATATATTTTTCTAAGCAATCAAGTTTACTAACCATTCTGAAATAATATTACAATTATATAGACGCTGTCAGTCGCATATTAATAATATTAAGATAAGAGAATAATAAGATCGCAAGTTTCGAAGTCCTGGGCTATTGGAATCTTGGTCAGTTGGTAGAGCGTTCTCCTGGAAAGGGAACAGTCGATGGTTTCAGTTCAGCCCAAGTTGATCCTTTTTGCGATGCATATTGTAAAATCGTAAACTTATTTTAACAATATGAATCACGAAAACTACAGCGTTGGGCTGAACTCGAACCAGCGACTGTTCCCAGGAGGAACGTTCTACCAACTGACCAAAACACCACTAGCCCTATTATACCTCTATTTTTGTGATCATATTATGTCAATATCGCGACTTACGGCGTCGCCAGAGCGCCATCTACCAGTAGTTGAGGAACTACTGGTAGTTGGCACAAAATTGAATTTCTTGCTGACATTCTAACTCATTCTTCTAGTAGAAGTATTTGATAGAATAAAAACTTCTCCTTTGCAGTATGGGATGAACCATTCCTCCTAGGATTACAATCAGACCAAGTCATTGTGCAAACTGTAGAGCCAACATTGTTCATACAAACATTACCTGAATTGAAGCAAGCCAGACTAATGTACAGGTATGTTATATCATAAATTAAAGAATAGTACATTATAGTCTACTCCAAATAGATTGAGATATAAGGTCATTGACACCGAAACGACCAATACAAAATGAGCGCGACTCATCCGCCCGCCAGTAGCGACAGTTTGTTCTCGATGTGATTGACCTTTTATTTTCTATTCAGAATAGACAGACATAAATGACGTCTATATCCCTGAAGAAGTAGACAGAGGTGCATATTACGCCTACATTTCGTCAATTGTTAACTCCCTCGCCAATAGGTGGCGAGCCTTTTGCAGTTTCTGGGGCAGGTGAGGTTGACTTGGCCCTGAAAATGTTAGTAGCGACTCTTAGCACAATACAATTACAAACCAATATAGACTTATATTACACCTATTTTTTCTTATTTTCTTTTCCATTTCCTTTCTTAATGTACCCGATCGATTCCCACTGACTAGAAAAAATATTATTGCCAGTTCCCCGAGCAGTACTAATCAATTTCATACTTTTGAAAAACTTACTGCCAAAATCCCTGCCAAGACTAAATAGTCTAAATACCTGCTAGATTGTCAGTAACTAGTATACAACTTGAGACTTGATGCAGATCGCGCTATTAAGGTTGCCATTGGATCCACCTACCGGAATTCCGCAAAACTACAGTACCAGTGTATCGTATTAAAACGATATTTAAACACTGAATTTTTACACGAAAAAGGCGTGGGTTCGGGTGCCTGCCGATGACATTTCAGTTTTTGCGATTTATAATTTGCATCTAAATATTTGTTGTAGATGTAAGCGAGGACTGATATTTGTGTCATCTGTTGGACAAGTCTGGTGTCTAAGCTCTGTGGACGGGACCAAACAAATACAGCAACTACTCAAAGACAAGCAATTCCAAATAGCCATACAGCTAACGGTAAGTATTTCAATTCACTTGCAACACACCGTTTGCACTTTGCTTGGTGTTGAGTGCGAGTTCATACATTTCTTATTTGTGACTAAGTGATTAGTAAAATCAGTTGCACTCGCGCTTAGCATTTTAACGGAGTGTAAACCAGTCCGGTTACTACTATAATTATGGTTGTGTTTGTAGGTAAGTATTTCTTATAACCTGTGTAATATTTGTATGCTCGCTCCGGCATGAACTCCGGGTGAAAGTGTACCTACCTATTCCATTATAAATTGTATGTAGTTGTGTAAATTGTATGCCGCACACTGCGGCCTGCTGAGTGGACGACTATTTAATGTTGCCTATATTGTTTATAAACCATATGTGGAAGCTTGTAATTGGCATTTGTTGGCATAATATTCATAACTAATGTGTACTATAGCCGTAAGCTCCCCAAATAAAATAAAATAAGAATAAAATTAAATTAAATTCAGTTCAATTCAATTCAATTTCAATCACAGTAGGTACAGAATCACCATAGTTCACCATTAGGAATGCAATCTTAGTCGCTAAATTAGTAACAAAATATTATGTACTTATCAGATATTACAATGTCACTTTAAAAAATGTTCATGTAGAGGTAATTAGCATCAAGAACAGCTTGGTAAATATTAAAGAAGTAGTTACAAACCAAAATGCTTACTGTTTTAAGTTTAAAATTAACAATGTCACCGCATAATTATCATCTAAAATATAATATTTGTTTCTAAATACTTGTATTATCGGTATGTAATAATGGCGTCTGTCGTCGCTTTGGGGATAAAGACGAGATTTTTTGTGTGTTGTACCTAATATTAAAGATATCAATATTATCGTTATTGTTTTCCCTATATTATAGGAAACGAGGATATTTAAAACATTCAGTTGTGATTTGTAGTACAAAGTGACTGACAAAATATTATTAATTATACAATAGTATTGATAATAATAGCAAATTGCTGTTATTTTTTGTTGCTATACTGACATAAAACGTGGATTTCTAGAATTTTGTGTTTAAAGAAACAATTGTTTAAAAACAAACCAGTTGATGTGAATATGTGAAATTGTAGTTCTGTTCTGTTAATATTTACGTATAACCTCTGTTCTTGAGGTTGGCGGTGAGGTTTAAAATGCCTTTTACCATAAAAAAATGTGATCGAAAGGAATTGTCAAAACAATTAATTATAGTAAGTTAAGTGTTTTTACTAAGATGCATTTACTCTACGTCTAAGTAACCCACGTAATAGTGGGTGAGACTAATAAGGTTTTTGAAACCCGTTGAAAATGGCCAAGAGTTCTGCACTTGACTCGCCCCTCTATTACCAAGTACAAACAATATGATTAACTGAATGTGGCGTCGAATAATCTCTGACGACGAATTCGGGGAGCCAGACATGACTCTGTGTGTCTATACTAATATGTATGTACAGCCAAATCATACCTAGCACTGTATCGAATCTTTACTTTGTACGATTTGAATTGACAAAGTATGACCGTTTTAAAAATCTAAAATCTATATATCTCTTGCTACTAGGGGTTTCTGTGTATATTTTAAGTATGTATTGTAAACATGTATAAATATAATATGCATGTTTATCAGTTGTTTAGATCCCAAAGCACAAGCTTACTTTGGGCTAGATGACGTTGTTTGAGAATGTCCAAAAATATTTCTTTATTTATTGTATAATTTAATACAAAGTATTTTCACAATTTATATAATTATCGACACAACGTTTATCGGGTCAATTAGTTACTCGTATTATAATAATTATTTGTGTTTATTATACAGAGCCTTACAGAATGTACACCAGAAGATAGAAAGCAAAGGGTTCACTCGATACAAGTGCTATTTGCACTCGAGTTGTTCGACATGAAGAAATACCCACAATCTATGACAGAGTTCATCAAACTGAACACCGATCCCGCTGACGTCATCAAACTATTCCCAGACCTAGATAGCAAATCGAATGACGAAAAAGTCGAAGCTAGAAAACTAAAGGGTAAAGATCTAGAAAATGCTTTGAATGCATTGATAGAGTATTTAGTGAAATTAAGAGCGAATATATTGAAGAGTTCAGATCCTGCAGGTAGCCAGACTGAAAGTGGTAGCGGTAGTCAAAGGAACGTAACTCAACAGTTAGAATTAATTGATACGACACTGTTGAAATGTTACTTACAGGTAATTTAGTATGTTTTATTATTTATTAGAAGGGTGCTAAGGGGCCACTTTATTATTTATTAGAAGGGTGCTAAGGGGCCACTTTATTATTTATTAGAAGGGTGCTAAGGGGCCACACTCCACAGATGTAATATATATAATATTACTACAATACCCGGCGATAAACATTGCACATCGACCTTTGGAAAGAAACAATCGGTCTCCAATAACTATCGTATAACTATGTAAAAGCGTGCTAAAGATCTTGATTCCTTCCATGATTTTAAAAGGGTCTTTTCGTCTGGGTTCCTTATTTGTATGCATATCATCTATATTCCTATCATATTCTGGCAGACAAACGATGCATTTGTTGCACCACTACTACGACTCAACAATTGCCGTTTAGAAGAAGCTGAAAAGACTTTGCTCCAGCATGGGAAATATAGCGAACTGATAATACTATATCAGACTAAAGGACAACATATGAAAGCGCTACAACTACTTAGGGAACAGTCGAGACAACCAGATTCGTCTCTCGAAGGGTTTAGAGGCACCAAGAATTATTTGCAGCAATTGGGTTAGTACTCTGCCGGTTAAATGTTTAAATTACTATCTTTATGTGCATAAAATTAAATGGTAGGTATATGTAGATATACAGTGTTATTTGTAATTAACTAGCATCCTCCCAGAGGTAGGTAGCAGACATCATAAGTAACAACGTTTGTTCTACGACCTTTAATCCTTTCTTGTTCCCGTACTGAGTGCCTCGGTAGACGACCACTATCACTGAACCTGGGCTGGAACTGTCCGTAATCGCTGTGTGGCAGATAACATCGTTGCCCGGCTCGGTGTAGTTAGATTTGGAAATCTTACTGCATTTTGGCGGCAGGCTTCCGCCACATTATCATCACTCCAAGCAAGCATCTAGCGAGCGAAATGGGTCAAGGTCAAAGGCGCTAGCGCCGCGCCCCGTCCCTATCCGTGCATTGCATGAATTGATGATACGAGTTTGTTTAACTAAATTTTACGGTGCGCGTAAATTGCGGCGTAGAGTTTATAACTGTCAGACGCGAAACTAAATTAATATTCATTTTTATATGAAAGTAAAATTTAAGTCGTAGAACAAACGTTGTTACTTATGATGTCAGCTATCTACCCCTGCGAGGGTGCTAGTTAATTACAAATAACCCTGTATAGGTAGTACATTTAAAGTTCACTTGAATCAAGAAGTGCAGCGGTGCCAAAAGGCAAATAAAAATTTATACCACCAAATCTCAAGAACATATGATCCGGCTCGAAGGACCATATTTAGGTTCTTGAGGTTTGGTAATATGAATAAAAGTGGGCTGTATAAATGGTATTCTTGGATAATAAGAATGAGTTACAGCAATGGATGTTCGATGACAAGATTTATGATTAGTATAATTGTATTATATTGTAGTATTATCAGTACCGCGATTCAGCGGATCGCTTCAGAGGCGCCATCTATCACAGTTAATACACAGCTTTGGCTACTTTCTAAATTTAGATCAAATATGTTTTTTTTGACATAAGATTTCCCTTTATGCTTCTGATATTTTATCTTCTTAGTATAATAAAACAATTCCATTTTCAGGTGCCGAACATATCAATTTAATATTCAAATTCTCAGACTGGATACTCAGGGAACATCCAGAAGAAGGTTTGAAAATATTCACCGAAGACATAGAAGTATTAGAAAAGTTACCTCGTCCGAAGATATTAGACTTTCTACTTAGAGAACACGAACCATTAGTGATACCGTACTTGGAACATTTAATACACACTTGGAACGATAATAACTCGTTGTTCCACGACGCTTTAATAAACAGATATAGGGATAAAATTGCGTCGAATCGTACAAGTATAACTGAGGAAGAGTTACAACATATAAAGTCGAAGTTGTTAACGTTTCTAGAAAAGTCTACGAATTATACACCAGAAAGAGTTCTATTACATTTCCCGGCGGATGGTTTGTTTGAAGAAAGGGCTATAGTGTTGGGTAAATTGGGAAGGCACGAACAGGCGTTGGCTATTTATGTATTAATTTTAGGTAAGACATCATAATCTATAGTTCTATACTTACTAATCATCATTCACCGAGCCTTTTCCCAACTCAGTTGGGAAAAGGCTTTCCAGTCTAACTGCGATTCGGCTGAACTTCGATATTTTACGTGAAGCGACTGCCATCTGACCTCCACAACCCATGGGCGATATCGAAGTTCTGTAGTTAGACCGCGAGGATTTTTGTGATGTTGCTTAACCTTTGCAATGTGTTAACATTGTCAGTTACCACTAGACCACGAGCCCCTCTCGTTCTATACTTACTAATATTATGAGAAATTATTTGATTGTTGGTTTGCATTGACTCTGTAACTACTGAAGCGATTTAGAAAACTTTTTTACTAATTTGTAGCTACATTTTCCCTGAATGCTATCTGAGTACTACATTTTATCTCAGTATTGTGTTATGGTACGGTTACACATGCCTATTAATAGCATCCTTATGAACTGTTTACATTTGCTAGCAATAAGCATGCTATTTTCAAGTATGCTACTGAATAAGCATGCTCAAAGCAAACACTACAACACACATGCCATTTTGTAGCGTGCTTCTGTCAGTTCTAACAAAACTAGCGAACGCCTGCGGTTTCACCCGCGAGAATAGTTATGTGGTTAAGAGCACATATTAATGTCAAAACTTTACAATTTTATGTTTATGACCCATTATATTTGTGCCCGGTGACGGCAATAGGCTTGCTCCCTATTACGTGGGACTAAAAATACTGGCAAATTGTGGGTGCTTAATGCATCTCTGCTACCACTGCGGGGATATAGGCATGAAATGTATTTCATTTCGAGTTTAAAGTAAACAAAATTTCGGGCAAATATCCTAATTACTCTGGTGAAGCTATGTACAATGTGTATTATCTATGGCCATGTGTTCGAAACGGTAGCACCGTCAATGGTACCATGTTTAGATGCATTACCATTCGGTTGAGGTGCGAACACCAAATGGTTACATCGTGAATGGGGACCTTAAATGATCCGTTCATTTGTTTGGTTCGTGGCTCATCACGAACCGAGTGAAACCCATGGCTCGTGTGGCACGATACGAACCGAGGCGTGGCGACCTGTGTATGAGTGAGAGCGAGAGAGAACAGAGAGAAGTTGAAAGAAACGAACGAACCGCGACCCGATGATCCACAACATCAATGTGGATACATTTTGGAATGACGTATGATAAATGATAGACCAATCAAAATCTATTTTATTGTGACGGACGGTTCAATATCTCTCAACTATATCATCGCTGGTTTTTCGCATCGCATCGAATTATTGGTTCAAGTTTTAAAATTGGACATCATCTCATTAATATCTGTAACTAGCTGTCCCGGCGAACTTCGTACCGCATTCATTTTTCTAATGTTCCGCATAACTTTTTTTTCTTCCATAAGATCGGTCTCCTGATAATTACGAACACAACAAAAAAAGAATAAGCGAAATAGGTCCAGCCGTTCACGCGTGATGGCGTGACCAAGGGAAATAGGGATTCATTTTTATATATAAAGATGAATTAAGCCAGAACAAACAGACAGACCGACAAACAAAAGTTTTGAAAATTGTTTCTTTTTTGTAGTGTGTACACCTATAATTTGTTAATTTTGAATTTCAAACAGTCAAATTAATTATTTATAAGTGTATTAATGTAGAGAAAATAATAAAACATGAATAAAACTCATATGCACTTCAACAACGATATACTCGTAGTAAAAGTACCACAGTAGTGCGGTACAATACAAAAATCATTTCGTGTTGTCACCTCATCTGTTTGACGTGTTGACTCTCAAAAATTGACGCTATAAAGAAACTAGCATGCTCAATATGCAAACGTGTTCACACGCGCTAAAAGCATCCCCTCTTCCACCCGCGCTGCAGGTAGCCTGCTCAAAAATCGCACGACGGTCTATTTTTGAGCATGCTCATTACTAGCAAGTTTTCGACACACATGCTACTAGGTAGCAATTGCTACTTAGTAGCATGCTTTCGTGCCACTAATAAGCATGTGTAACCGTACCATTACTTGCCGGGCGCCGCTGGAAATACCTTCTGCGTGTGAACCAGAGACGTTCGGCAACGGACGTAAGAGCGGCGGAATTAAAAAAAAGTATTGTGTTACCATGGGAATTAGAAACGAGGAAACTATATAAAGCGAGCAGAGCCGTGGTAATCGTCTAGCTAGTAGTAGTATAGATGAAAAAATCCGAAAATAAAAGTCTTCCTCCCGAATATAACTGTCAATGTTTTCGAATTTAGGATTTATGAATAGGGGTCTTGCGTCCGCTTCGAATACTTTTCGTTCGGATTCGGAAATGGTAGCTTCCGACGATTATGAATAAGTTGGTAATCTTTAAAGCTTTTCAACATTCACTTTGTTCAGGTGACGTAGACCGTGCGATACGCTACTGTGAGAATGTCAGCGGCACTAACATGGACCAATACCAAGATGTATACGTTATACTGATGCGTATACTAATGAATCCGGACCAAAGTGCTTCACTTAGCGGCCCTCTAGCCAATGTTCCTAAACATCCGAAGACAGCTGTTGCCGATTTGGAAACTGCCTTGAATATACTAGAAAAGCATGCGGATAAAATATCTCCTTTAAAAGTAAGTTAATTTGGAATTTTGATGTATTCAGCGTGTGTTGATACCTCACTTGGTCAGAACATTTCCCCTGTAAAGGGACCCAAACATGATCAGATCGCCGGCGGATATCGGCCTACTTATCAATCCTTGAATTTGTAGCGAAATTCAACTTTATCAACTACCCGACAGGCCGATATCGAACGAAGGGCGGACGGCGGACAGTTAGTCTATGGGGCTCTTAAGGGAACTGACCCTTCAAGTTCAGCCTAATGGGACACACTAAAAGTCGGCTCGCAGTCTAAAATCGTTCAGGCGGTCGATTATGTTGAAGATCGAATAAAAAATGCCGTCAGATCGATCTGAACCTGCAAGCGATCTGTGTGGGTTGCTTATGACTTTCGTTTTTGCGCTTCATGTTGTAAAATATTTTAAAATTACATACCTAGATATTATACGGCTACGTAATACGGGCCGAGTCTATTGCTTTATCGGGAACACATACATAATTTTTTTTAATTGACAATAATAATTGATGATATTTTTGCAGGCATTATCTGTTTTACCAAACTCAGTTCCTCTGAGCCGTTTGAAACATTTCTTGGAGAGTGCTCTCGACGGTCAACTCACGTCCAAGCGACGTATGCAAATACTAAAAGGATTATTGTATGCTGAACATACGCAGGTGACGTTTTAAGATGAACATTGAGATTATATTGACTCGGCAGTATTGTAATCGAGAGAGAGTGAATCGAGAAAAATGTGTATTTTAACGAAACAGAGTGAAAGTTTAGTGACCAAAGAACAGCACTTATTCTTTGACAACTTATTAATTGTAATTATGAAGCATAGAACAATTTCTAGCATGTTTTAACGTAGATATACATTAATATTCTAACAGAAGGACAGGCACAGATCACTCCTATATGCCAAAAGGGGTAGGCAGATGTGTATTACACACCCACTTGTCATTTTTGCAGTATGGGTTAAGCAGAGTTATATTATGATAAGTTCACTTCAGAGTGGCTATTACCGCTAACCGGGTACTATTATATTTTCTTAGAGCCTCACTCAATACTTCCAGGTGACGTTAGGCTTCAAAGGTTTTGGTGGACCAATCATTTAAGCGTATTGTTTGGTAACCTTTCCACAGAAACAAACAAAACGGCCAAGTGCGAGCCGGACTCGTGCACAAAGGATTCGTACCAAAATGGCGAAAAAATCATGTTAGTGGTATAGAAGCCCCCTTAAATATTTATTATTCTGTTTTTTAGTATTTGTTGTTATAGAGGCAACAGAAATACTTACATCATCTGTTAAGATTTCAACTTTTTAACTATCACGGTTTATGAGATACAGCCCAAGACAGACGGACGGACAGTGAAGTCTCAGTAATAGTTTCCCTTTTACTCTTTAGGTACGGAATCCTAAAAAGCTATGTGTCGCCGAAATACGACACGGTCAGTAGAAGTACGGAAATATTTGTCTCATAAATGCGACACAAACGGTAAAAAGATTAAATATATATTTCTATTACAGGTACAAGAACTGAAACAATTCCACGAATCGAAGAGCATCATAATAAACGACTATAACGTTTGTCCAGTTTGTAAAAGGCGATTCGGTAACCAAAGCGCTTTTATCAGATACCCTAATGGCGACATTGTACATTACTCGTGTAAAATTGACAAATAAATCAAAGAAAATACTCAATCATTGTAGAACTATCTCTCGAGGTTTTTACGAACAATAATATCCTCGACATTTTGCGGTTACTGTAATAAAAAAACTTTCCTTAGCTTTTTTTGGTCTCAAAAGCTGTGTTGCCAGCATTATATATAAAGTAAGGCGACTGAAGCTTTGTTCTCATTCATCGGACGACCTCATCGGACGGAACTCTCATTCAGCATCTTACTGGATACGTTATGTGTATTATACTATGAATGTAGTTACTGATGATTGGTAAAGAGTGGCCTGGAGTTTTTATTGCCAGGTTCTTTTCTCTTTGGCTCCACCCATTGCGAATCTGGCTTTAAATGTAAATTCTTATGTGCTGACGTTAATAAGTGTTATTTTATAACCTATATTAATAAACGTTTTTGAGTTTGAGTTTGATTGGCCGATTCCTGAATGAATCTACCAATTTTTGCCGCTTCAACCGCCATCGTAACTACAGGTTCGTAACCACTTGAGAACGAGTAAAAAATGATCCGTGTTTGAAACCAGTTTCGATAGAAGGTTTTTTCCTTACTCGAAACCCAGTAGTTACGAAAAAAAACAATTACTAGTGAGGAATAAATGAATAATAAATATTAGGTCTTTAACTATGAAATTGCCGTTTTGTATGAAAAAAATTAAACGAATTTTCCTAGTTCTCAACGTTACGAACCTGTAGTTACAATAGCGGCCGAAGCTATTTTTGCGATTGAGTTCAGTCTTTCATTGGCCGATTTGAAAATCCGCCAATGAAAGTTCACAAGTCTACTGTCCTTGCGCAAACATCCGCCTAATGTGAACAGTGCTTAAATCATAGTATATAATATTTATACCATTTTTTCTTAAGTCAGAGCGATATTTTTTACGTATAGTTGTATAAGTTTATTAATAAAGAGTGATAAATAATGTAATGATTAAGACCTTAAGCGTAACGCACTTATAAAGGCAACTATATAATACGTTGAAATATTAGAGGACAAAGGACAAGGCACTCTTAATTTCTTGTTCGATTACAACGACCACTCAGTTCACCAAAGAAGCGTTGTATCGAGAATGTTATTTCAACTGTTAATAACGACACGATCTCACTGTTTTTTTTTGCTCTAAGAGTATGGTTCACCGAATATCGTAGAAAATTTCAAAAATGATTTAAAAATTACGGCTTTTAATCAACTTTAAAAAAGGAGAAGATTCTTAATTCAACTTTGTAACTTTGTTTTTAATTTTATAATTGTATTTTGAACTAGCGGACGCCCCCGCTCGCGTGAAATAATGTAAATACAAGCCGTGCGCATTAACATGGCACCTGGCTCGAAAAGAACCCTCCTCCCGCTTCCCCGCGCGGGGCCCCGCTATCGTCCGGCGAGACCGGTAGCGTCAGAGCGTCAATTCAGCGTCACTCTCGCCGTTGTACATTTCGTTCCGTTTGAGTTGTTTTGAGTAATTTGTTACTGAGTTTTTGTTATTGTTACGTTTGGGACTTTATTTGTTATTGGTTTTTATTAAGTTTTCTCTGCCACACTTTTGACAGCCTCCGTGGCGTGGCGTGGCAGTAGTGCACGCGACTGCCACCCAGGAGGCGCGGGTTTGACTCCCGCTCAGTGCAAATATAAATGCATGAAATATGTCTATTTGCATTGGTCTGGATATTTCCGTGCCTCGGAGAGCACGTTAAGCCGCGTCGGTCCCGGTTGCCTTACGAACATCTATGGTAGTCGTCACGGGTAGTTGGAGCCCTCAAAAGTTCAACATACGTACAATCACGCCTTTATCCCCGGAGGGTTAGGCAGAGGTGAATTACTGTACTACTTCATTGTAATTAGACCAATTGTTAGTCCAACAACTGGTCTAATTGCAAAGCTTCGATATCGCCAATTGGTTGTGGAGGTCAGACGGCAGTCAAAGCCTCCCAATATTTGAAGAGGCCTGTGTCCGGCGGTGGACTGCGATAGGCCTAACTAGCCTATCGCGGTCCAACGCTGGGCGTGGGCCTCCCCAAATATTAGAATATATGCCTGTATAATAATCAACTGATTAATTGATTGATCACTAGCGAGTTTTATTACAATGACGATATTCACTGTCACTGCCAAATGCATACAAATCAAAGACAATTTAGCATGTTTTGATTTTATTACGCCAAAGAAGTAGTATAGTAGTTTTTTTTACACTCATTACTTTAAACGTCACACGTTAGAGCCAGGTGCCATGTTAATTCGCACGAGTTGTAGTATAAATAGTTTTATGGTTCCCAATTCCCGCGGTAACACATTCCCGGGATAAAAATTAGCCTATATTACACCTTATTACATCAGCCATCTGCCAGTGAAAGTCCCGTTCAAATCAGTTCAGCCGTTCCAGAGATTAGCAGAAACAGACGGACAGACAAAAATTTTAAAAATTGTATTTTGTACGTCACTATCGTATGCATTGAGTAAATAGCTGGTAATTTGATATTACACACAGACACTTCAATTTTTATCTACGAGTATATGAATTGGCTACTCCTTCCACCGGTCTGGTCCCATGCCGATTATTTGAATTGGTTTTTTGTCAATGTTTGAAGTGTTCTACAATATCATTGGTGGTGTTGACGGGTTTAGTCGTCAGTCATGCTCTTAGGGTTGCTTTAACCCTAGAATCATAATCAGGTGTCTGTCATACACCTCAAAATAGTAAAACTCTTCTAAAGCGCGGCGCGAAAGAGATAGTAAGTCGCGCGTCCCAGTTAGTGGTGGTTAATATAGCATATAGCATCATAAAGCATCGTGCTAGTTGTATATAGCATTTAGCAAATGCTATTATGGTTTTCTAATATTGCTAAATGCTATCTGCGATATCGTATGATGGGCTGTCACAGGTGCTGCGCGACGCCAGCCAATCGCGTGCGAATTTCATTTAGCATTGTTGTTGTATATTAGCAAATTAGCATTTAGCATCTGGGAACGACGGGATCGCGCCACTCACTCCAGTCGTCGCATGCTCGTGATTGTTATCGGTCAAATGGCGGAACCTGGATGTACTCGGGGGTGACCTGGATGTACTCGGGGGTGACCTGGATGTACTCGGGGGTGACCTGGATGTACTCGGGGGTGACCTTGGGGTTCGTCGAGGATGACCTGGGTGTACTTAGGGGTGACCTGGATGTACTCGGGGGTGGCCTGGATGTACTTAGGGGTGACCTGGATGTACTTAGGGGTGACCTTGGGGGTGGTCGAGGATGACCTGGGTGTACTTAGGTATGACCTGGATGTACTCGGGGGTGACCTGGATGTACTTAGGGGTGACCTTGGGGTTCGTCGAGGATGACCTGGGTGTACTTAGGGGTGACCTGGATGTACTCGGGGGTGACCTGGGTGTACTTAGGTATGACCTGGATGTACTCGGGGGTGACCTTGGGGGTGGTCGAGGATGACCTGGGTGTACTTAGGTATGACCTGGATGTACTCGAGGGTGACCTGGATGTACTATTAGAACAAAAAAAAATGAAAATCGGACATACCATCGAAATATATTCATCGAAAAATAGATTTTCATACGTTTTGCAGTTAAAAAAATTGAAAATCGGACATACCATCGAAATATAATCATCGAAAAATTGATTTTCATACGTTTTGTAGTAAAAAAAAAGTTTGAAAATTAAAAAATAAATCGTTGTCGTTCGAAAATTTAACACTTCGCTCAGTTTTTTGCAACAGCAGCATGCATTGCATACCTAGTTATGTACCTATATAGCATGCTATCAGTCCGAGTCCGAGTTGCGAATTAACACACCAGTCGCCGCGCTTGAATGAAATGCACACATCGTGTTGCCGTACGCTGCCCTCCAAAAAAAAATAGCAAATAGCATTTAGCAAGTTTTTGCTTTATAGCAACTTTGAACATCACTAGTCCCAGTACCTTCCTGCCGCGGCAAGACCATAGTCTCGCGCTAGACATTTTGGCGCGTAAACGTATAGGAGCCGAGATACGTGTTCAAAATTTTATAACATATTAATATTTTTTCTGTCCACGACTCATGGAACTACCACTTTAGCACCATCTGGTAAGCCAGACATTATAGTTTTATAACTCGACCAAAGGTGCCGTTGACACCTTCGACCAAATCTGTCATATGTCCTGTAGTAGAAAAACTAAAAGATGGCCACTGTGCTACTTTTACGGTATCTTGAATATATCCATGGTCAATTCCTTTGTCATACACGTCCACAACAATAGCAGTAATAAAAATCAACCACTGACAAGACGAGCTTTTATCAAAGATGTCTCGAACAAGTTGATAGAGCCTTGGTTACAGGCGGCTTCGCCGTGAAGTACCAACTTTGAGGCGATACCTAAAGCAGAATATCGAAACCATTCTGGGCGATACTTTGCCTGATGCACCCATAGACCTTGGTAATCAAACCAGAAAACTGCAACTTCTGCTGCTACAAAAAAAAACGTGTCACAAGGTTTGTTTGCACCTCATGCAAACGGTACATGTGCCTGGAACATCGCGGCAGTTTGTGTCTGGAATGCTCCGAATTATCTTAAAACTAGTTTTTCAATGTGTTGATCTCTAATAAACATTCCTTTTATTAATATAAAAAGTGTTTTTTATTCATACCTCCCATAGTTAATAAACTACGTGCGCTGAAAAATGAGGTGTATGAGAGACATTATGAGATTTGTACCTAACTATACATTTAGATTATGATTCTAGGGTTAAGCAAAAAAAGTACTCGTGTTAGGTCTAGAAGTGGGTTCACGTCAGTAGTGGGGTGGCCTGGAATCGAACTCACATCATCAAAACGCAAGTCCGAAACCTTAGCCACCAACCGGTACCGATGCTTTGCATATGAGTCATGATTGAAATTGTTTTGGTATTGTGAAAATTTTGTAGTTTTAATCATACCTAATAATCATTGTACAGTTGTGAAATATTGTCAGGTAGTTATATTTATTTAATCTTGTTTACTGAATGTATATAAGTATTTAAAGCTTAATAAATAAAATAATAATACATAGTATTTTTTTTATTTGTAAGATATCTGTAGTAAGTACTGTTTCTCTTACCAAAAATCGGAAAAATAAAAGATTTTCATTGGTCGTACACGCCCGCAACTCATTAGCCCGTTGTCATTGTCAAAAAATCCGCTGTTTGCCCGTGGTCCACCTACATAGTTCACCTGGTTGTACCACGGGTAATTTTTTTTCCCCGTGGTCCACCTCAGTTTCACTGGGTGTACCATGGGTATTAATGTTTTCCCGTAGTCCACATAAGCTGTTATGAAGTATATTTTTTAAATTTATATTGCCCGTGGTCCACCTATATCGGAAAAACAAAAGACAGTCGTAAAATATTTATTTTTAGGATTTTTTTAAGGTTGAAAATTGCGTGCATTTCCAAAGTGAAATAAATTGTCATAAATATGTAGTGGTAGTTGGGAGGTACGAGTATATTGAAACGCTTAAAGTAACAGTATGTGAATTAATGAATATTTATTATTGAAATGCATTCGCTTTTTTTTCCCACTAGTTCTACTATGTTTGACGGAACAAAAAAGTGGAACATAATATACAACTTACCCGATTGAATGTTTGAACTCATTATTCTGAAAAAGTACTAGGAGGTTCCAGTTATGAAACAGTGAAAAAAAATCTATACCTAACCAGTTATGAAATCTTGGTTATGAACAAAACGAAGGGGCAATATCGAAACCAAAAGAGTCGGTTACAAACATACAAGCAAGTTACAACCAGAACCTCCTATTCTGTTATGACCGCCGGGTACTTTTTCAGAATAATGAGTTCAAACATTCAATCGGGTAAGTTGTATATTATTGTTACGAGCCGGGTTTCTACGGAAATAAAATGCCGATAAATTTACGGGGTATGACTAACCGTCACACTAATGTGATACTCGAGATTTTTATTCTTCACAGTCATACTATCATCTTTACATTAAGGATTTGCATTTATATGCGCCTACTTATATACAACCAGAACCTCCTATTCTGTTATGATCGCCTGGTACTTTTTCAGAATATTGAGTTCAAACATTCAATCGGTTTTCACTGAAAGAATTTAAAATCTTGAAGGCTCTTATGTTGTTATGTATTCCTGGTAACACCCAGGTACTTAAATTATCTTCGTAACCCGTAGTAATCCATGCGCTATTATCGTTTGAAAATAATATGCAATTAAAAATATGTAAACGATTAGTTTGTATGGAGGTTGTATGCCTGATGCCTGTACAATATATTATCTTGTACAGGTGGACCACGGGGAAAAAAAATTACCCGTAGTACAACCAGGTGTACTAAGGTGGACTACGGGAAAACATTAATACCCATGGTACACCCAGTGAAACTGAGGTGGACCACGGGGAAAAAAATTACCCGTGGTACAACCAGGTGAACTATGTAGGTGGACCACGGGCAAACAGCGAAAAAATCATATCCAGGAAATATAACCATCCATACAGTAGGAGTTCGATTTTTGTGCCGAGTTTGTTGCGTGGCTGGTGGCTTTTTAGGTTACCTCTGGCGCTCCGCAAAAATCTGGTTCCAGACACTCACATACCGAACAACGTTTCTTGTCCTGCACCTGGAACTAGTAGTAGGAATAACTAGTTCTTCTGTGCGGGACTATCAACTAATCAAGCATTACCTTGACATTGGCGATGAACATCGATGAAGCCACGTTTTTAAAAATAGAATAAGAACATACAGTAATATAGTTCACGAGGCCTAAGCTGAGCTTTGCATTACTGAAAGTGTTCACGAAAAGTGAAGTAAAAAAACTGTGTGTACTGTGTACATACAACACGTGTGTAAACAGTGTCACTTATACGTTCACGTACATGCACACTCACAAATGCAAAGCTCAGCTTAGGCCTCGCGAACTGTAGTATGATAGTAGTCTCGCATGCATGATATCTTCCCACTTCGACTAGTTAATGTATAATACCTTAGATTAGTGTCGGCATAAAGTCATTATTAGTCATATTTTCTTCTAACTCAACTACAAAAGGTACGTAATTATTTTTAAATAAAAAGCCAAGCTTACTATTCATTTAATTATTTACTTTTAATAATTATGTTATTTTCATTCATAACTAACAACGATATGAGGGTTATGAAGTATTTAAATTCAGTATGTAAAACAAATATGAAAACAAAATACAAATTTCACTCACTATTAAATTTAATATTATTACAGTAATAAGAAAATTTTACTTTAAATAATTTATATATTAGGTCATAATTCAATTTCGAACTATGTATGTAAGTGTGTATTTACGGAAAATTCTCATACTGTATAATCCGCGCATGATGTTGAGTGGCATAGAACCTTGTCACAATCGCCGAAAGTACGGATAACTATGACGTCACCAACATGGCCGCCAATCCCATTGTCATCTTGCGCGGCTTATATGTAAATGTGCACGCAAATCGTGAAAGTGAGAATTCAGTGGGATTTAAGATTTTAAAACATCGCTTCAAATATTCAGGTCACTAGTATGTCTTATCACTTTTTACACAGAAAGGTCTTATGAAGCAACGTCGATTACAAAAATTCATATTTGATAGATAATATATAGACTTAATAAAAATACATGTAATATCTATATACTACTGTCTGTTTACTGAGTGCCGCCGCGCGCCGGTGTGATGACGTCACAGGCCGAGCGGCTCTCCAGAGTAAAATATCGACTCGTACTATCAAGATTATTATTATATTTACACAAATAAGGTGTTCCAGCAAATGAATAGCCTTAACGACAACTAACATCCACTATTTATGTGATTTTTAAAGCGACATTCTTAGAATACAATAATTTTACAGGTAAATTATTACAATACTGCAATCGATCTTTCGCCAGAGATTCAACAATACATCGTAATGTAACTTATTTCTCTTAGCGGAAGACCGATAATAGTACATCTAACCTGTCCAAAAGTTATGTCGGCACGCATTGAAACATTATTAATTAATTAATTATAATTAATTTAATGGTCTGGATCTGTGGCTACAAAATATGGACTAAAGTTAAGTTTATTAGCTAAGCGTGTAAAAATACTTTAGTGAATGTAACAGTATACCACGGAATAGGGAATTTATCATCGGGTATTACAGAAAGGTGGCATGCAAAGCTAATGTGTTCAAATAAGTTGGTCCAAATAAAGTCAGGATACAAGTCTTGCAGCTGCTTTTAATATTAGCATGTTAGATTTCAATCTAAATAGTGGTGCAATATGTAATGAATATACACCAAGTCTATGTGTTTAGGCTACTTCTACACCATGAAGAAAGATTTTGTTATTCTACAATAAAAGGTTGAGAAACCCTTCCCCTAATTTGAAACTGTATTCAAAATTGAAGTGCAAAAACGAAATTACTCCAATACTTAAAACTATGACAATGAAAATTTTACCATTATTAAACATTGTTTCATCGTAAATGACTACTAATAACCTTAGTGTTCTCAATGAGAAATTTCATATAGTCAATATCATTTATTGAATATAGAATACAATATTATCCAAAAACTATGTAGTTATAATTAGGACACCGACAGTGCTATTAAATAGGTACATTATATTTATCCAGCATTGGATAATTTAAAAAATACACAGCAAAAATAATGTTAAACATAGAAGTTGCCAGAAATATGTAATGTGTAGTAACATCTAGAATTTATATCCTCTGGAGTTGTTTATACAAATGTTCTAAGACATCATATCGTATCGTATCATTATCATAAATTACCTGAGAGATCAGTTTACGCTAGTTATAAAAATTTACAATGCGTTTCTACTGTTGCAACATATATACCGTTTGCTTAGTTTCATCGTTGAAATACACCCCAGGCGTACGCCTCGTGACGGTTTGTCGAGTTAGTGATACTTCCCAACAATAAATACTTCTAATACACTACCGAATACGAGTTCCCTACTTACTGATTACACGGCCCAAGCGAAGTGTCGACCTACCACATACGTCGAGCCTACATACACCGATACAAGCGAATAAGTCTCCGGCTAACGGAAACGGGCGACACATCTAAAACGTAAATAAAACAAAACAATTTATCCAGACGGTAATTATCTGTCGTTTACTAAATAAACATTCAAACTCAGCATATAATGTATGTACACGGGGGACAAAATTTGAGCTTACAAAAGTACAAAGTGATCATCACATCGCGACGGTACAGAATCTACAACGGATTTACCCTTCACGCCGACAACGACAGCTCAAGCTTTATCGACAATTACACTACAGTATCACACGAGGACTCGCCGCACGCACGTCTACGAGCGCGGCTCGGCGGACGCGCAGCCGGGCGCCGGCGCGTCCGCGTCCGCGGGGGCCGCGCCGCCGGACGCCGCGCCGGGGGCCGCGTCCGCGTCTGCGCGCGGCTTGAGGAAGTCGTTGAGGCTGGGCTGGATGGCGAGCTCGTAGTCGGTGAAGTTGAAGAGCGGCGGCAGCGCGCGGCCGTTGGGCAGGCGCGCGGCCGGCTCGCGCAGCTCGTCGAAGAAGCTGTGCGCGCACGCCTGCAGCGGCGACAGGCGCGCGCCCGGCGTGTACTCCAGCAGGCGCGACACCAGCGAGATGGCGTCGGGCGGGGTGCACGCGCGGAACACCTGCGCACGAGAGTACATACTATACATACCGACCCACACACTAGCACTTCTGGCTTAGCTGGAGGGGTTAACGGAAATACTCTCAAAAACATGTCATTAATCCGGGTGTCATTTACTTTGAATACTCGCAATATATTCTATCTATACCATTATTTAACGCAACGAAACATGTGTATTTTTTAAAACAATTAACGTAATTATTAAATTAATTATAATTTTATTGTTTCTTTGAGTTTTGTTCGAAGTTAAATTCTAGATTCTTTCTCAAATGACACCGTTCCTATTATTTTGTGGCAACTTCAGTAAATAGTAATTGCATGTGGAACAAATGGGTCGAGCCGGTTGAAAGATTAGCCGGAACAAACATAGCGACTGACTAAAAAATGAAATAGTTTTTTTTTAACTTCTATACCTTTTTAGTGAAAAGCTGTTAATTTGGAATAACAAACAGTAACTTCAAATTGTATTTATCTGTATGGATTTAAAAAGCTAATAAAAAGCCCAACATAATTTTACTTTAATTTGTTCAAATAAAAAGTGTTATGTTAGCGGCAGAATTTGAAAAAATCATATTAAAGAACCAACTTATTGACATGTTAGTGATTCTTGGAGTCATTTTAGTTGAACCTAATTTATTAAGGAAACAGTAATTATGTAGGTACCACGTTATAGGTTTGTTGTGAGTAATTTTTAACATTGTTTAGGATAAACACCCATTATAATAGAAACAAACAGGACATAGTTGCACAGTACGAATGCACACTGAACACCAACAAACATATTGTAGTACGAAACAGCAATTTTATTAGTTGAATGTCGCCTCCATATAAACTCATGCCAAGGCTATCTCATCAATTTAATATCATCTATACTAAATGTCTTCATTCACATGTAAGCAATTTTTGCTTTGACTATTATTAATAATAAGGCAGTCGCAAGTACCATAGTGGCTTAAGGTCGATTCACACATATCAGTGAACCCTCAGTTCCGACACAGTTCAGTATCAGTGCAAAACATTCTTTCATACATTTTTAATAAACGCGTCCCGACATGTGTGAATCCACCTTCAGCCATCAATGACACTGACATCTGAGGATGCGTCCATAAAAAATGTATGAAAGAATATTTTGCACTGATACTGAACGGTGTCGGAACTTAGGCAGAACTGAGTTTTCACTGAAATGATATGTGAATTGACCTTTAAGAGTTTGACTCTTGGCCACCACACTACCGACGAACCCCCTCCTAACAAGCAGCTTAGCTCGAGGGGTTAACTAGTACTAGGGGGGGCAGAGGTCACGACTGGGCCCAGGGACAAGACAAGACACCCTTTCTTAAAATTGATAGTCGGTCCACATCCGTTTTTATTTTGTTTTTAACAACAGACAACAAATTACTTTCAGTGTTATGAAAACCCTAATCTCAATAAGGTCGATAATCGCTGAACTAGTGTCTAGTACGAATTCCTTACGTTAATTTGCTCGAAATACGTTTTCGTATTCCTCTATACATTTCGCACAGTTCCCTGACGTTACCGCTAGGGGCGCTGGTGTGAAATGTATGGGGAATACGATAACGTATTTCGAGCAAATTAACGTAAGAAACTGGTACTAGACACAAAGAAAGTGATCTGAAAAACACAGGCCTTGTTGACAATACTCAGAACTTAGGTTAGGTACTCTGATATGGCCGCGGAATTAAAAAAAAAAGGTACTCTAAAAGTAAAAATTTATGACAGCTTTTATTAAAAAATAAAGAGATGTGGTCCCATCCTGCCCACTATCGATTATAAGA
The DNA here is from genome assembly GCA_963556515.1 of Nudaria mundana. NCBI lineage: Eukaryota > Metazoa > Arthropoda > Insecta > Lepidoptera > Erebidae > Nudaria > Nudaria mundana. Next base: position 10,133,763 of record OY748298.1, on the reverse strand, counting down.
CGGGGCGCTTAGTTTCATGGCCCAGTTTGATGTGACGAATGACCTCGAACCCTACTAGGAATGCTAATTAGTTTGTATTTGTTTAAATGAAGACATCTAGATAGTGCGCTGTATAATATCTTACTCGGAGTCGCTGGTGGTCAGTGGCACACTTGGGCGTGGACATACGCTCCAACATGTACTGAAATGACGTGCACCTTTAGTGTTAGTGTCTATGGAACGTAGTGTAGATTTGATTGTTTTGAATAGACTTCGACGCTACTGAACAGATTTTGAAAATTCTTTCACTAATAAATGTAGTATTAATAGGCTATTTATTACGTGGACTGAACTAATGTATCTCTACTGACGAGAGACAAAGTATATAAAGCCATACAGATAAATAAATTTGAATTGTCTGTGTGTAATTCAAATTAACAACATTTAACTTAAATGCAATGAATAAACAAAAAAAAAAATTGTTAATACTGAATGGAGTCAGGCGTTACCTGGCGAAAGTCCATGATAAAACAATGGAGTATATGATGTTGGATTTTTTTTGACCTGACAACGTCTTATAATTCGATGGAGCCGGCTGCACTCACGAAAAAACATGACGTCATGCGGCGTTACCTCGCTCTGAGGCGTTTCATTTAAGGCTTGAAGTGCAAGCGAGAGCGTGGAACGAGCGACAAAGAGGCACAATCGGCCTCCGCGTTCGGCAGTTATGACGTTGTCACGTTCAACTATCGTCAGTAAACCGACTTTACAGACAACCGATTTTTTTTTATATAATTGCACTAATGTCGCTAAATAGAAGACCCGACTCACCTAATCCAACATCATATACGCCATTGTTTTAAAATTGTTAATGTCTGTCTGTTTCTTCCGGCTAATCTCTAGAATGGCTGTACCGATTTATCGGGAGATAGCTGATTTAATAAGGTATAACATAGGCTACTTTTTTGGGGGCTCGTGGTCTAGTGGTAACCGACAATGTTAACACATTGCAAAGGTTAAGCAACATCGATTAAGGCCATTTGACATTGAGACCTTTCCATGCCTCGGTAGAGCACGTTAGGCCGTTCGGTCCCGGTTGTCATACTAACATCTATGGCAGTCGTTAGGGATAGTTGGAGCCCTAAATAAAAAATCCGACCGGTCTAAGAGAACTTCGATATCGCCCATGGGTTGTGAAGGTCAGATGGCAGTCGTTTCACGGAAAATATCGAAGTTCAGCCGAATCGCAGTTAGACTGGAAAGCCGACCCCAACTGCGTTGGGAAAAGGCTCGGTGAATGATGAACATAGGCTACTTTTTATCCCGGGAATGTGTACCCACAGGTGAAAAAGTTAGTTCTAAAATATAAAACGCCATAGCAAGCCTATCGCTAGCGAGTACATACACTGTCATACGTTACCCGCAGAACGTATACGTGGCTATGTGCATATGTTCTGATGTTAAATGTATTTATTTAAAAGCAAATATTTCACTTTACCTTGGCCCATGGGTGGCTCTTGATTTGTGGAAACTTGAATTCTGTGTAGTTTGGATTCATTTCTCGTATTTGTTCTCGTGTTGGTGTACCCAGAACCTGTGGACATAACCAAAATAGTCAGAATCATGATAAGTCTCACAATGATAAGTTGATAATACAGCTTTATACACCTTTTCAATTTCTTTTAACTTTCTATCCGACAATGATTTTTGAAAAGACTTCAAAAATAGCAGGAGGTTTTCAATTCAAATGCCCTTTTTAGAGTTTTCGAAACGAAAATCTCTTACACAACAGTAATGTCCGTCCGTCCGTGAACTACTTTCAACTCGAGAACGGTAAGAGCTAGAGACTCAGTGTAGACGCCAATCGACTCAGCATGGTCAAAGACCTCTAAAATGAACTTGACATTTGACCTCTGATCTCAAGGTCAAGGTCAAAACGAGGTCAAACCGAGAACAGTAATAGTAAGAGACTCAAGACCAGCTGCAATCGATTTAGTCCACTCTCGACCCCTTTGCAATAATCATAGACCTTTTTTTAAGTTACCGCGCCTTGACGTGTACATACTGCGTCCATTGCCAAAAAGAAGTGCAAACCCCATAAAATAAACTTGACCTTTGACCTCTGATCTCAAGATCAAGGTCAAAACGAGGTCAAATCGAGAACGCTAATAGTGGGAGACTAAAGACCAGCTGCAATCGACTCAGCATGGTCAAAGACCTCCAAATCGAACTTGACCTTTGAACTCTGATCTCAAGGTCAAATCGAGAACGGTAATAGTTAGAGACTCAAGGCCAGCTGCAATCAATTTAGCATGGTCAAAGACCTCTAAAATGATGTTGAACTTTGTCATGTGACATTTTTTAGATTTTATAAAAAAAAACTTTCGAAATCTCTAAAATATATGGCAATCTTTGCCATATTTGTAACTTGTTGTATAGTATGTACATGACTGTACCAAAATATTAATTTTAGATAATTATCATATTAGGGGTAGAGAGTGGAGGAGATAGGTTTAAGGGTCGAGAGGAATCAAATAAAGAAATCTTTGTTTAGGGGCGAGGGGTCGAGAGTGGACTAAACCCTGCAATCAACTCAACATGGTCAAAGACCTCTAAAATGAACGTGAACTTTTTTTATTTGTCATGTTTTTAGATTTTATGAAAAAACTTTCGAAAACTCTAAAATATATGGCAAATTTTTGCCATATTTTTAACTTGTTTATGTTAATTCCTCATAACTTTCGATTTTAAAATCCTTTTTTTAATTGAAAGCTATAATTGGTCTTTTCCATTTGGTCCCATTCTGACAATTTGGTGTTGTTTATTACAATTTATTCATAAATTTACAATAAATTCATAAATTTATCAAATTTTCATGGCTGCTATTAAATACAAAATTCGTGTTAACCTATAGAAGATGTAATAATAATGATTGCAAGTTTCGAAGTCTTGGTCCATTGGTAAAACGTTCCTCCTGGACAGGGAACAGTAGCTGGTTCGAGTCCAGCCCGGGACTATCTTTTTTGCGATTATTGTAAAATTATTTGAGAGAACTGTAAGGAAAGCGATATTCTCAGTTCACGGCTATACAATGTTCAAATTACCTTAATGATCTCGACAAGTTGATCGACACCCGAATCTCCTGGGAATATCGGCTGGCCCAGTAATAATTCTGCTACAACGCAACCGGCGCTCCACACGTCTGTCAACAAATCGTTCCAATTAGATTACAGAAACATTATTGAAATCGGCGGTTTAGTTAGTTGTATTTGAATCTTAGAATACAAAAGCAATACATTGGTAAAACTATTATTTTTAACTATATTTAGTTCTAGGTGGTGGATCTATGACGTCGTCGAGTTCTAGGCAGGAGCCTATACGATCCTCGTGAGAGTTTTCTAGTGCTATTTATTTTCTTTTTTGTGCAAAACTTGTACAATTTTTTAGACGAAGTTTCACAGATAGTATTTATGAATATTCAAGTGAAAATTTCTTCAAAGGAGCTAATATTATGCTATTTCTATATTCCTCTGCAAAACTAGAAAAAAATAATATCTAGTTCATCAAGTAGAATCAGAAACATGTGTAGTAAAGCTTACCTATTTTAGTGGTGTAATCTATGGCACCAAAAATGAGTTCTGGAGCGCGGTAGTATCGTGAACATATGTAGGAAACATTGGGCTCGCCGCGGACGAGGTGCTTCGCGGAGCCGAAGTCACAGAGCTTCAGTACTCCAGTCTTGGGGTCAAGTAGTAGGTTCTGTGGTTTGATATCTCGGTGGCAGATGCCTAGCGAGTGTATGTACGCCAGGCTTCTGAACAACTGGTACATATACAGCTGAAAACGGGATAACGTTTGTATTATTGCGAAATATAATAGTCCGAGACGCCCAGGACTTTAATTGGCTGTGTCATAGCGGCTGGCACGTAATATTTTGTTGCCTTTCATCAACATTTCATCCCAAGGCAACGGGTTTCAATTTTTTTTTCATAATTACAATATATAACATTACTCATTACAAATGTGCCCGGTGACGGCAATAGGCTTTCCTCCTATTACGTGGGACTAAAAATACTGGCAAATTGTGGGTGTGTAATGCACCTCTGCCTACCTCTTCGGAGATATGGGTGTGATACATGTGCGTGTGTGTGTGTGTGTGTGTGTGTGTGTGTGTGTGTGTGTGTGTGTGTGTTGCGAAATACCCAACACATAACACTCCTTGAATGTGAAATTCACTGCATCGCTACTACTGTAGATTCGTCTTAATAATGTATTTGATGAGGGGTTCCGTACCCAAAGGATAAAAATGGAACCCTATTGCTGAGACTTCGCTGTCTGTCCGTCCGTCTGTTCTCATGAACCGTGATGTAGATAGATAGAAAGTTGAAATTTACACAGATAATGTATTTCTATTGCCTTTATAACAACAAATACTAAAAAATAGAATATGTGCGCGAGTCCGACTCGCACTGGGCCGGTTTTTACGAAGCTGTGTGTTCTGTGCGGCCGCCGCATTGCACGGATTGCATGAACCTATGCGCTGCATAAGACATAAGTCACACTTACCTTTATAAAACTAATGGGTATGGTTTGTTCGTCTTTGGAGTAATGACGTGCCACTTTATACACAGTCTCAGGTATATACTCCAGCACCAGATTCAGGTACACTTCGTCTTTCTGGAAGAAATATGTTACACTTGAATAGCACATCACAGATAAGATCCATAGCCGTAACCTTTCATATACCTAATGATAACTGCAATATTGCACACATAGCAATTTTAAGAAGTATAAAGATTGACATCTGGTAGGGACTGTGTGACTGTGACACACTACGAATTGAATGTTTATACGTTTTAAAGATTCAGGAGGCTACAATGTTTATTTACGTTAAATATGAATATAAAGAAAAAATTGTGCATAAAACAAAACTTTGCAGGTGTGAAAAATTATGATAATTACAGGCAGACAAAATTCAAGATTGGCTCAAATCCAAAAGTTACTGGCGCAAGTAAATGAAAGTCAGACCTTGAACTACACACAGGCAAATAAGGTTAGTTGTTTGCCAAGGTAAGGGTATGTATGAATAATTATACAATTTAAAACCTGATACGCACTCTCGACACTATTACTTGGGTCAAAAACCAAAATAATACCATTAGTCAGATTAATAATTGACTTTTAGTATTTTTGTACATTATGTTTCCTATATACAACTTTAATATAGAGCTAAATTAGAAACATATGAACAGACAGTCCTCCTGTCTCTGACACACTGCACTTACTAGAATGACAGATGGTATGGAATCGGTAAATCGGAGACACAATGCCGGAGTTACAGATAGTTTAACCCTTCATATTACGATAAAGGCTCCCGAACATTAAACATGTATTTCTAAACAATCTTACAGATTATAATATCCAATTAAGAAGATATAATATTAATACTTTACAATGAGTTATTACAATATTCAGCGGAACATTTATAAATGTGCGTAATAATGAGTGTAGATAAAACATACATTGCTGATTTCAAAGCCTGGTTTTGGTGCAAATAAATCACGTACATGGAAATGAAACACTGAAGCTGTTTGTAAGAAAACTTAATGTACCAAGCAAGCATCGGTTATATTAATAACACAACTTAGACGTTTCAATAATACAAACAGAACAAGTTAAGTATGAGATGATCAAGATAACAGTGACTAACGACCGGTTCAGATGTAGAAGCTCATGGCTGAAAGATTACGGCTTATGATGTGATAAAGAATTGCTATCACACTGTTCGACGGACTTCAAAGGTTACCGAACGATACTTCATATAAACTGTTTCAATGCAAACTAATTTGGTTCCATGCAGATTGCACGCCCAAAATAAATATTGTTCGGTAGCCATAATCCGAGTTGATAGGGCTAATTTGTGCGTTAGCACACTAGCGCAACAATCTAATTATTCATAAACGTACTGCGACATCAAGAGACTGCATTGCGTTTAGCATTGTGGCCACTGCTGCGGGCACTGCCGCCTTTCCCCAAATAAAACACACAAATAACACACCCTTAATAAAGCACACCAATATAGATTGGTCACAAACATATTATAACATCAGATTCACATTAAGAAGAAGCCAGCAACTGGATACTCGTACGTATATCTTTTTAATACAAATACAATTTAACATTCTAAACTGTTACAATAACAACTCAAATGCCAAATATTGTTTAATTTTAAAGCAATAATAATATCGCCTGTATGAATCAGATAGTATTTCCGATGTGTTGCCATTATAGTGATAACGGATAGACTGACGGACAAGTTTTCCTTTGACCACGACTCTAGCAATTCAATCAAAACGTCGAGATAACATAAGCCATCGTAACTTTAATTTATTATTGTGATAGAATCAGTCTGAAATGATGGGAATTGAACCCACAATATTTTTACTCGGCCTGAAGCAAATCGAATTTAGAATTCCCTTTATTGCGTTTTTCCTACTATCTAGTCACCTAGTTTAGACAAACAGTTCAGTAGTTTAATAAACCATACCTACATACGGGCACATAGGTACTGATTAAAGACACTAGTCCTTTTGACTTCGTACGGTACATCATAGCAAAGTGCGCAAATTAAAAAATCACTAACAACTAAAACTACAAATTAAACGTCTATGTAAAATAACTAGCAATTATTATTATCAAAGCAGTATATCATATTAGAGATTTGCAAATAATAATGCAAATTTAAAAGAAGCACACATTTTAGAATTGTACAAACAGTTAAACTAATTTCAATATTTCCTTTGGAATTGGTAAACTAACAAAACCCTTGTCGGCCAAACTTCAAGTGTCGGAGAAGTACAGAGAATGTGAGTGAGTGAGTGAGGGCCACCGTCATAGCTATCGAAATGAAATGGTTGCCTTGGGCCACATTGGAGGTGTACAAACAGAATTTTGTCCAAAATACTGTTCGCAAGATGATACTCATAGATTCCCAGCGGCAGAGGACAGAGCTGTCATTGTTGAATAATATTTTATGATCGCTTTCGAAAACTTTTTAAATTAACGAACTCGCTAGGAACCTGACCAGTTATGAAAACCTCAACTCTTTGATTTTGGGACACATGGATTTATAGTAAGAAACCTACAGGGAATTTTGTTCATTCTACGATTAAAAAGGCAACAATTAATTAACAATATATCAAATTACTTACCTTCTCTCCACTGGAGTAGAAGAAATATTTCAATTTGACAATATTACAATGCTCTAGCCGTCGCATGATTTGAAGTTCACGATTCTGAAAAATATTCAATTTAACATTTACATCTTTATAATCTTATCTTGTGCAATACAAACACTTTACAAACGAGTTATTCACACAGTCTGTTTACATAAAAGATATCGTTATTATATCAAAGCAATAATTTTTGTAATTGCTCGGGGCGAGACAAGGTGCCTCTTTCTTTAGCGATGCCTCAAATTAAGGCATCGCTAAAAGAAAGAGTTTTAACATAATCATGGTAACTATGCTTAAAGCACAGGTTGCAATGTAAACGAATGCGAAGAAGATAATAATCATTCGAAACCTAGACTTTGAAAAGAAATATCTATCACTAGACATTAAACCTTGAGGAAAAATATCTCAAACTATTATACTAAGCCGTTGAAAGTTCTTCTATTTCTTAACGAATGTATCTATCTATGTATATTATATAATACTAAAGGTGTCTTACATAAACAATTTATAACTAACCCACATCTAGTCATTCCCAGTCAGTATGGCTTATTTTATTTGTGAAAATATTCTTGTTGTTTATATAACATATCACTGTTCGTTATTTTATTATTAACTTACCAAACAGTAAAATAAGGTTTCTATGACCTTATAATTAATTTATCCAATTAGTGTCAGACGCTACGCAAAATGGTGACTAACCTACATGATGTAGACCGATATCTATAGTGGGCAATATTTCTATTGGTTTATCAAATTATTGTCTATATTTGCCATCTCCTGTCTAACATAGTTTGAATAAGTTATTCCAGTATTTCACTAAGGCAACTTTTGTCCTTGGTATTTATTTTTCAGTTGCAATTTAAACTACTTTTATATGGTCTTTAAAATATGTTCAAACTAGAAATGACGCAAAGTCGACCTCAGTTGTAGAAACCTAAGGCCTATAACAATATTATGCTATGTTTATAATGTCCTTTTGTCTTTTACACAATGCGTGACACCTAATAAACCTAAATCAAGTGTATAGACATTACTTTCAATAGAATAGAGCCAGGTGATGTTTTGAACAATAAATCCATGATGACAGCTCAGACAAGATTTATGAGAATGTCATTGGGCTCAACTTTAAGAAGTTGCCTTTGGTACGAATGATCTTGGCGGGGTGCTGTAACGTATACGTGAATTCTATGAAATACTTTGAGATTAGAAACCAAAAAGAATACAAACCTTAAATCTTTTGTCCTGGAGCACCTTTTTGATGGCAATAAGTTCACCGGTGTCACATAATTTTGCCTGATAGACGACGCCGAAGCTGCCATTTCCGATGAGTTTCATGTCAGCATAGCTCACCTCCTGAGGCCGGTCGGGGCCCTGCCCCGGCGTCGCTACCACAGTCGTCACCTTTGAGCCGTCCTTACCTGGAAAATAGCGATACATTTATCTATAGATAACTGAACTATACGAAAACCAGTCAATATTATAAATAATTAGGAGAATAGAATGTTTAAACACAACGGCGCGTCTAGTCTCTAATAAACCAGAGGTAAGAGTTTTTGATTAGAAACCTAGGAAGCCGATTCCAATTATTTATTATATATAGATCCCGGGTTTCCTGGTACAGGAGTCGAACCTTGTTTATATGATCGACCGTCTACGCCACCGGGGCAGTAATTAAAAATAACGATCGAGTAACGGAAAACGTTTTTTTTTTTTTAAATACGAGGTTGGATTGAAAAGTAATCGGCCTAACCAAGAAAATAAATACATAATAAATGAAATTTTGAAAATAAAACTTTTGTTGAAAAAAAAAAAGATTCTTCCTTAGAGTCAAAATATGCGTCTACTGCTGCTTTGACCTCGTCATTTGTCAAAAATCTTTGACCTCCCAAGTGCTTTTTTAGGTTAGGGAACAGAAAAAAGTCTGACGGTGCCAGATCAGGTGAATAAGGTGGATGCTGTAACAGTTCAAAGCCACAGTTGTGAATTTCTGCCATTGATTGGACAGACGTGTGAACACGAGCGTTATCTTAATGAAACAGGCCTTTTCTTCTGATCATTCCTGGACGTTTTTCTTTTATTTCCTCTCGTAAACGACATAGTAAGGTGCAGTAATAATCAGAGTTTATAGTCTGACCCCTTTCAACATAATCAACCATAATCACACCCTTCGAGTCCCAGAGTACTGAAGCCATCACCTTACTTGCCGACAAAATCGACTTAACCTTTTTGGGGGGTGGTGAACCAGGTCTTTTCTACTGTGTTGATTGTTGTTTTGTTTCCGGTGTACAGTAATGAACCCATGTTTCGTCCATAGTAACAAAACGATTCAAAAAATCACATTCATCAGCTTCAAATAACTCCAAACAGTCGCGTGCAATAGTCAATCGCATCCTTCTTTGCTCAACTGAAAGCAGTCGCGGAACCCACCTCGCAGACACCTTGTGGAAACCCAACACGTTGACTATTATGTTCAGATGCCTATATTCTCTAATTTTCAAAAATACTCTACTTCGTTATGGGAGACCCATAATGAAGTAGAGTATTTTTTTAACATTTTCGTCAGTAGTGGCGTCGAAGGCCTTCCAGAGCGGGGTTCGTCTTTCACACTCTCTCTACCACGCTTGAATTCTGCTATCGATTTTTTGACGGATGAATATGAAAGAGCGCAATCCCCTAATGTACTGACCATATCATCATGAATGGCTTTTGATGACAGCCCCTTCTTATCTTACTTAATGACGGCACGCTGCTCGATTTGCTCCATTTGCGGAAATGATGTCAGATTGCTTTGTTAACTTTGTGAACTGAACTAAATAATGTGGGTAGATTCGATTTTTAGAACTAAATGAATCCGATGAGGCCGACTACTTTTCAATCCACCCTCGTAACATGGTTAAACGATATCAGAGTAGGTACAAGTCCACTGCCTCCTCAACTCAGAAATCACCATAGCACAGGCGCATCCATTCACATTCGAACCGGCCAGAATCATGTGAATGCATGCAATGATCATCTTTCTCTCAGAGGCACAGTTGAGACAAAATGCACACCATCTCTTTCTATATTTACAGACTCCTACAATACGAGTAAATCTATGAACAACGGCCAATCAACAACATAAACCCTGCAGTAAAACTGAATCTAATCTAAACGTCCTATAAACCAGTATGAATGGTCTCTATTATGTAATTGAATGATGACGAAAGTTTCACTTTACAGATAACGGCTGAGTTAAGTTAGGGAACACCTACGCCAGGCAGCAATTACAAGAGAACAAAGTAAATGTTTCATTTTACGTCATTTAACTTTCTGATATTTCAGGATGCAAAAGAATCATGGTCTAACCTGTAAGGTCTATGTCGCTAATCGTACACTTCCTAAGATAACGTATCTGATGCTCCATCATGGTGAGCTTACCGAATAAAAAAAAATGGCAATATTAAGTTTTCTTTTTGGAAATATATTATCATTTTATTACAAAAACATGACCAACTAGATAAATATCTAAACGTGATAAGTGATAATAACAGAGCCGATAATTTAAGATTTCAATACATCTAAATCCTGTCAGTTTATAGTCTCGGTACAAACATCCTTGTTTATGATTGGACATTTTATTCGGTATCAAACTAACCCAGTGGACATATTTTATGGAATACTAGCTGCCCCAGCGCCGCTTCGTACCGCCTCAAATTTAAAAAAATACCGGCCAAATGCGTGTAGAGCCACGCATAAGATAGGGTTCCGTAGTTACCAATAAAAGCCTCCTAAACTAACAGAGTTATACCATCCGTTATAGTTTTCCTTCAATTTATTACATATCAAATACCAAATCCAAAAAACCGAAAATTTGTATATTTAATCCAGAATAACTTTTTACCAGAAGTTGGATCAATTAAGCGATTTCAGCGAATTAAGGCTGGATTATTCTGGTTTGATAATTTTTTTTATCGTAATAGGTGGGCGACTCGTTAAAATAAAGCTACTTAGGAAAAATGAGCTTGCTGTTAATCAATATTTTTTACTACGGCTCTTTTACCATTAAGATTTTTACTACGGAACCCTAAAAACAACATTTTAAACCTTCCCTCGACTTTCGAATATTTTAAGATCAAAATTAACCAAATCGGTCCTTTGTGATTGAACTTCTCCTAAACTGCAGGACCAATTGTAATGAAATGTGCGTGTGTTGGAAAAATGGTTAGACCGATATACGCGGTTGTCCAAAAGAACTTTGTACTGCCGCAGCAGCGTCAACTACCGGGTCCAAATGTAAATCTAAATCATCCTTGAATCCTATTTATACTGTCGATTGATGGCACTTGGTGGAATTTGCTACACATATTGGACAAAAACACTTGTACTTTCCACTGGTCTTTATTTAATTTTTACTACCTAACTTAAGGTTTCGCCTCACGGCATCATTCGGTCTAACCTTAAGGAGTTAATTTCGTACACACTAACAGAAGAAGATAAACCACAAAACGTAACCAACAACTACATAGGTGATACAAGGTATTGAACGCTGCCTTGAGCATTACGTGTATGGTAGTGACAAGTAGATGTGACCACGACACGCTGTAGGTCAAATCATTCAGGATGCTCTGTTTAGCTGACCATCACCGACCATCACCGACAATACACACACTAGGGTTAAGTCACCTACTCCCGCCTTAGTGGGCATTCCATTGCTATCGAGTTTTAGACAACAAAATATTTGTGAACTTCTATTTACATTTTTCTCAGTTAGGAGTATTTACTTCTTGGCAACTCGTAAAGAACCCACCGATGACTGTAAATTCACATAAAAAAGTTAGTAAAATATTGTAAGTATATTTTAAATTTAAAAAGAACGTCTAAATTACTAAGTAAATATTAAATAATAACTTTGAAATTAATTTAATTTGTTAAGTACCTTTACCCGTCCTTCACCTTCCATCCTTTCTAATGTTTCCATAATACGTACTAAGTAAACTTATGCGTCTGTCTAGTATTTTTATATTGTTACTAGAAGTAGACACAATACATAATACAGCGAGTGTTTGTGGTAACATACACCGATTGTGTACTCATAACTTACCTTAATGACTTGGACCTTCCCTTAATCAATGTTAGTACGAATAAGTCTACGACCACGCCTTGGAATACTATCGCTCATGGGAATTGTGAATCTGAACTTCACTTTCGTGCTCCACTTTAATAAAGTATTGTATTTGAATCCGTAGAAAGTTAAGAAACTTTGTTTTGAGCAACTAATATTTTACTTTATATACGTAACTGAATTATTGTTCATTACGTACACAAGCAAAATGACAAGGTACGATATTACAATATTATCAAATACATACAACATAATATCAGTAGGTATTTGAAGTTTACGACCATAGGCGGTGTACTTAAATATGTACTACCTTTAAACTGGTGTTTACTGTATTTCGTACTACACGTGTGAAAAAGTTGAAACTGAAAACAAAGTTTAATAACATATTAAATCACTTCCATTATGCCAATAACAACCACTCAGACTAAATAAGTCATGCCCGATGGCGTCTCAGTCAGGTAGATAGACAGGCATTGATCAATACTTAATACAATCGTTTCAGTGGCCGAACTGCAGCGTTTAAAAATTAAGCTACGAAATTAAGCCTAACACGAACGTACTCGTAGCACATCATTATTGATAAACTATTAATAAAAGCAGCGTATTGTTTATATCAATCAGGCCCACCTTGGACTACTGAAGTGTGCGCTGGGCTTGGCGCCACACCCATAGCAACAACCCTTATTGACGCAATCCCTCATACGTACTCCCCGCCCTTGTTTATCAGTTTTTATCATTAACTACAGTCTTCGTATCACACATTTTACACAGATACACATTTTCCGCGTCAACGCACAATATTACCTTATAAATACGTTACAGATATTATTTATTACACTAATCGATTTATATTATGTATTTATAACCGCCAGCGTCTGACGTTTCTGATTGTATTATTCAAATTGAAATTAGAAAATGCCTAGAAACAAACGGTAAATCTTTAGACCATTGATACACACGTTGATAATTGCTCAAGAGTCGGCAGAATAAGGGTACAGTCGCGTGGTGCACAGATAGCACGTACGCAGGATCGTATCTATTGGAATAAAAAAATTCTGTTTCCCCGTAACTAAATGTATTACACAATTTTTACAATTCTTAATTCATTTTATACTTTTTCTTCAGGAGCCGAGGTGTCCGCCACCGCGGCCCTCCTCCGAATGAACTTCCTTTTCTTCAATTTGTTTTATTCAGTTTATGTTCTAATAAATTCTCAGATTTGTTACCTGCCAATACAACTTTATAATATACTTAATGAGGTCGTATGCGAAGCGTTCAAGCACCTCCACAGTACCTACCTGGATGAACGTCCTAGAGTACCTACATACTCTACATAATGCCGCCTGAAACGTGGGAAATAATGTTGTTGCCAAACGTGGACGTTATTATTTGTGGATCTGATAGCGTCATGTCATGGGAAAGGGCGTCGTAATCATTTGGAAAAACCATAAGGCGATATTATTTTTGTTTAAGCCTTTGCTAATTTGTACCTAGACATACGAAACAATTAAACACATCTTGCCGTCAGAAGTTGTGCAATCTAACAGTTTTAACTTTCGTATTTTAATAACAACGTAGGAATGGCAAAGTAGCGTGTTGAACTGAATTATTTAGAACATGTGCCTTAGAAAGTGCCTAATGGTAAAGGCTTTTTAAACTGCGCTTTACACAAATGCCACCATCTGTATGTAAAGCGCGGTTTCTTAAGCCTATCCATTAATAAACATTCTTTTGAATACAAGTCTTTCGTCACTTCTGCATTGCAGTGATATAAAAATAGACAAGTATAGGGTAAAATGGCAAGAAGATAGAAGTTTGGGTGATTTGTCATTGATGACAATGGTTTGGATGTATTTGGCAATGTTCGTCACAATAACCTTGACAGCTCCGGAATATGACAAAAACATTAACTTCGGTCTGTACTTTAACAAATCAACCATTCATTCTATACAGTTAATCAGTGGGAGCTCTGGAGAATCATATCCTGGGGAGAAATCCATAGGTCATTGTCATTGGCTGATTAATAACTTATGGGCCGGACACTAGTAAAAATCATAATAAAATTTTAATGATTTCGAATCAATTTTACCTATTAATGGACTTGAATCATGATAATGTCGTGGTCGAGTTTTAGACATTTTTTTAATTACCTACTTATTCACTTCTAAGAAAATGAAAATAAAATCTAGAATGCGTTAATAATTTGCCGCCTAGTGAAAGAGCTCACACAAGACTGTCACTTTCTTAAAAATGTTGGCACTCTGTAATTTTAGTTGATGGACATTTGAAAAACACTTTTCCGAATCTCGTAGTGTTGTGAAAAGTGTAGCTACAAATTATGTCAACATCTAAACGCGCATTTTAGATGTACGTTTAGGGCTAGCGCACACGATAGACAAAACTGTTTTAAGACAGTCCATTGCTTCATTACAATGTATGGAAGCGCGCAGACCTATCGTCTGCGCGCACAACAACTGTCTTTAGACAAAACTGATTATCACAGACACGGCGGCGGCGTGTCGTAGACAAAACTGTTTTTAGACAGTTTTAAGACTAGTTTCGTCTATCGCCTGCGCTAGCCCTAAGTATTCTGAGTAATTTGATTTATCTCACTTTGTTTTATAAAGTATATTAGTCAATAAATTTTTAACTGTCCGTCTAAGATTGCATTTTAAATCTTCTGCACTAGTAGCTACAAAATATATCAATGGTAAAATTCGGCGATCAAGAGCCAGAAAATGGAATAACAATGTGGGGAGTTATTAATCTAACACACAACATATAGATAAAATAGCAAAACAAGTCAATAGTTAATAAAACAGGCATATTATAAAGATTCAGTAATCTCATAACACCATCAACAAAACATTTAGTACAACATCAACAATCAGGACGAACACAAAAAGTATATTGGCAAGACCGAAATAGTCATTTTTGTGATAATATTACTTTGTTTCCCTTATTCGCGATTATCCTCTAATATCATTATTACCTGTAAACATTTCTTGATTTCGTAATATCACACATTTATAAACAGGGACATATTATATCGTATTTAGACATGTAGAGGATCCTCGCTTCAAGAAATGAAAATAAAAATTTCTAACACAATCTATCTGTGGTACTACAGTCGAACTAAAGTGCGTCAAATCTAGCACTTACGATGCGAGGACGAGGCCTTCTTTTCCGGAGCCAGCTCGTTCTTTTTAGGAGTATCCACGTCGCCTGCGAGTCGCAGCAAACACAAAAGCAGCATTAGAACATTGATAATAAACATTTATGTATGGAGGATGAGATAGAACGCGAGTGCAAAAATTAATATCAAAATAATCGTGAAAAATGAGTAATGACCGATCCATGGTCACTTAACATCAATACTGGATTATGTGAGCACTCACTGATGGTACGACGAAGTTTTCGACAAAAGGAAGATAGACAATCACGGGCACGGCTCAATTGACCACTTTTGTCACTATCTAACCGAAGTAGCGAGGGTTCAGAGCGCACAGTTACCTCCCCAACAGGGCGTAAAGCCACTGTGGATATGCCCTCGCAAACTCCTAACTTGTTGAAACATATTGGTCCTACGGAGTCCTCCAGCGTGATAGAGGATCGCTCGCGAGCGCGATTTACGTGAGACTGCCGTTCGATGCGGGACGGGACGCGGGAACTGTCGCCCCCGCGCCGTAGAGGTCGGACCAAAGCATAGTTAGTGATTTGCTATGTAACTTCTTCGGTGTAGAAGTCACTTAACTTCGGTTAAGTAATAATGATAATCAGATAAGTGTCACAAGATTATATATTAACTGATATGCCAAACGTTCTGTCCATATAAGTTATTATCAATAAATGGGCGGTGGGGATAGGAGGGGTGAGAAATACTTTACGACCAACTTAACTTTCATATCTCCCAAATATACATAAAGGGTCCATATTGGCTCACATAATTTTTTTAATCCTTTTCTTTTTCTTACTACCGATTTGTGTTCATAATCATCACTCTTCATAATTTTATTTTTCATACTTTTTTTATTCATACATTTTTAATACTATCATCGGAACTCAGTGATTATAATTTTTTTATTAATACTGTTACTACCAAGAAACAGTTTAAATCCATAATTTTTCTTTTTTCCGATCTTTTTTCTTCATAACATCCTATTATCATATTGCTTTAATTAATTATGTTGTTACTACGAACATACTTCATTCAACTCATAACGTCGTTGTTCAGAATAGATTACTTTATAACAGATAATTATCTGGCGCTTCGCCGGCCGCTGCCGCGGCACGCTCGCTTCGCTTGCTCGGCTCGCGCGTTGTTATGGTCATAGTTCTAATCTAACCTAACCTACTTGTCTGGTAGCATCTCGTTTCTTGTAGCAATTTGATTGTCACTGGAATATAGACGTTATAATATGGATGAAAAAACTTATGATTAAGAAATTTATAAAAACAAATATTAGAATAAAACACATTTATGAATATTATAGTTATTTATATGAGAGTCAAAGTGGCGGGTGTACCATTGCGAATCATGTTGTACCACTTACCAAAAAAATGTACTAAATTGTACCTAGGTCAAAAAAATAAGTACCCGATTCAGAACGAAATTATTTCGGAATTAAAATACACCCGCCATTTTGACATCAATACGGCGGGTGTACTATAATATTTTATTACTTAACCATTATTCATAAAATATAATTACACCAAAAATATGTACCTAAAAAATACCTCAAGTAAAAAAACACACTAGATCCGTTGGATAGTTTCTGAGAAATATAACAACCGTGTCTAGGTAGTTTACTTACGCTTATTTTTATAATGAAATAATTATCTAGGTACATACTTCTATAAAAAATTATAATATTAAGTTACTACAAATTAATAATATGCTCAATCAATCGGTAGAGTCTGTTATGTGATGATAATAATATTTTGAAATGTCAACGTAATGACTGCAATGGTATACGAACATTAAAATACGATATCTATATCTTCTATACTTATAATAAATCTGTAGAAGTGAAAATTCTGTACATTGAAAATATCAAAAAAATAAATGGCAGGGGGTGTTACTAGACCGACAGCGAACCCGTAAATGTGATTACAAAAAAAAATTTGTCTGTCTGTCTGTTTGTTCAGGCATCACGCAAAAATTACCGGTTCGATTTCGATGAAACTTGGTATAATTATTCTTTAATATCCTGGACACCACGCTGGGTACTTTTTATCCCGGAAAAGTATTTACAATAAAAAATAAGCTTAATTTTGCGGTTCGATCCCTAGACCCGATTACTGTACCAACCGCAAATAATAAGTTTGTCGTAGGTTATTTTTTTTTAATTGGGTTCGCCAAATTGACGCCGCCCGCCTGATGATAAGTCGTGACGACATCTAGCGATTGTGGGCCACTCTCACAGCACAACACTATAGAGAGTGGCCTTCAACTTGACGACCTACTGATGTGCCTCTTCACGCTCCGCTTAAAGAAACCAGGGTTATATGTGGAAGGAAACACGTGCGCAGGCAGGGCGTTCCAGGCCACTATCGTTCGGCAGAGAAACGAACGTTTAAAACGTTCGATTCTCGTGAACATGCTATCCACCGTGTGGGAGTGGCATCTCTGCCCGGCACGCGTTGTTCGGGATCGGAAGGAAGAGGGTGGGATCAGATTAAAGAGCTCTTCAGAACAGGTTACGTCACCCGCAGTGGAGTTCACAAAGGGGCGCTGCACACGGCTAAGATACTATAATAGTTTAACTTAAGATACAATATCGCTTGCCATACAATTCAATGGACTATCACACACGACGAAGATAATAAATAATAATAATATTTCATATTTTCGTATCTTTAGATGAATTTTATGGTATAATAGAGAATATAATAGAAGATATAATAGAGAACTGTTGTTCTGAACGCAAAAAACCCAAAATAACGGTTTTTAGAACTTTTGTCTGTTTGTCTGAATGTTTGAACACGCTAATCTCAGAAACGGCTTAACCAATTTGAATTTTTGATTTGTATTTGCGGTTTGGTATTCAATCGCTTCATAATTAAAAAAAGTTATGTAGATCTACAGTAACACGCAGGCGGAGCTGCGGGCAACAGCTAGTATAATATAAAATACGAAATTCTAGGATTAATATAGTTTTTACCGTCCGGCGGCTTATGTAACAAACATCCACAATATTGGCCACTATCGGGATCATTGTCGTCGTAATGCGGAATGGAAATGTTTTGATGACTTAAATAATTTTATAACCAAAACTGAGAATTGTTAAATGCATAATGTATGGACGGAAATAAAAGGGTCACAATTATGTTAATTATGTTATGTATGTAGTTTTGTCCAGTTATTAAAATCGTGATTTATAATTTTACTAGCGTAAGTAAACTAGACACGGTTGTTTTATTTCTCAGAAACTATCCAACGGATCTAGTGCGTTTTTTCCTTGAGGTACTTTTTAGGTACATTTTTTTGGTGTAATTATATTTTATGAATAATGGTTAAGTAATAAAATATTATAGTACACCCGCCGTATTGATGTCAAAATGGCGGGTGTATTTTAATTCCGAAATAATTTCGTTCTGAATCGGGTACTTATTTTTAAGAACTAGGTACAATTTAGTACATTTTAGGTACATTTTTTTGGTAAGGGGTACAACATGATTCGCAATGGTACACCCGCCACTTTGACTCTCATTTATTTATTCGAATGATTATGAGTTTCGATCATTAGTATAAACAAATATATTAAGACAAATATTAGTAAAAACTACTTAAGTGTATAATTTGTGATATTATGAATTTAAATGAGTTTTTTAATATTTAGTTTTAATTTTTTTATGAATAACGAATTAACGATCATTATAATTTTAAATGGTATGAGAAACATTTTCGGACCTCCGATGATAGGAGTTGAAAAGTAAAGTAAGACAATGCGCACCCATACATAAAACATAAATATCGGTCGGGCTGTTTCCGATGACTGTGACAACAAACCCGACCCGAGATATTTAATATTCCAAAATTAGCGGAGCAGTAAAATCAAGTTGTTATCATAACCATTTCACAATTACCCAAATAAAAAAGCCCGAAATAGAATACTTCGTTCAAGAACAGATTTTGCAGCATAAAAATTGGGTCACAAGCCACAACACTTTTGTCATATTTTGTGACAATTTTTCACAACAGCTATTTACTCCAATTTCTGTGTTTGACACTTCCGAAACTATGTTCCACAATCTGAAGAAATGTAATGTGACGTATCAATCCAACTCACATGTTGTACTGATGATACGAGTTGATACGATACTGGAGTGTTTATATTTCGTGTACGCTATTATTACTCCATTGTAATATTGGTCATAGTTCTCATTCTCAGTATGACATCGCTTATGCGCGTGTCTACCTCTTTATACTAGCCATGATAATTTAAACATAACGTGAATCTCGAATAATTTTCATTTTTCAAAGTTCAGACAATACGATAATTTAAAAAATCCATACATATTATATTCACGCCTTTACACTCCAAGGCACATTACCAGTCCACTTTTTGTCAGTTATTAGACGCACTTATTAGGATCCTAACTTATTGACGCTTTCTTGGAGGGATTGGGATGCCTATGCACCGATATTTTAAAGGGAAGGCAACATTCAATATGTTACGAAAACTATTACCATCCTAAGTTATACCAGGTTACATTCTATGCCCTCAGAAAAGTCCTAGTTATACAGTCGTGTATCAAGGTCAAGCCGATGTTTGTCATGTCATGAATTATTAAGTAAATCTTCCCGTTGTCAGCAGATATCGGAATACGTACAAGTGAAGGACGTTCAATATAAAAAGAAATGAGGACCTATGATAGCAGATCGTCTGACATGTTCATGAGCACTTAAATAACTAAGTAGTTGCCCATTTGTCATGAATTCATTGTTTCTAGGGCACAAAAAGAAAGTATGCAATGGATGGTGCATAAATATTATCAAGTTGTGACGGTGAAAACATGAAGCGATAGAAATACTTATGAAGAGACGTTCGTTTTGCATGACAATAGCAACTATCTATTATAGTTCAGGTCATTAGGGATCATGACTAGATCAGACTAGTGCAATAGAAATCCATGACAACGACAATTCGATATTCTGATACCGAGACCTTCAATTTCTACAAGGTATAGTTGCGAACTCCAACTCAATTAACTAGTGACCGCTGCATGTTTATTCGATGAGCTATGACCGCGTGCCTGTCGTACTGTTAGCATGGTATGACTACATTAATGCCATTGCGTTTGCATTAAGACAGATAACGGCAATTCTAGCAGTCGCGTGAACATCGAGATGAATGACATTGGATGTATCTTAATCTTAAACAGAGTGTGTATAAAATCGCTTCCGCTGTCTGTCTGTATGTATGCTTAGATTTTGAAAACTGCGCATTGGACTTTGAGTTTTTTAATAGATATAGTGTTTCAGGAGGATGGTTTTAGTATAATAAATGTATGAATGTTGAAATTTTAACCGTGTCCACAAAAGAAGACTCTACAAGGGAAACAATGTTCGATGTAGTTATTTTTTTGTATTCGGGCATCACTCTATGATAAATGACGGATTTCTATTATCTTGTTTACTTTAATAAATGTGTGCTGAAATAGACGTTGAAACGTAGGTATGTTAAATCGAATAGCGTGTATTGTTTTTGCTTAAATTTAAAAATAACCTAACAGTACATTCCCCTTGTTGGGATGAAAGAAAGAATATTTTTGTGCGTAGTATTAACTGCTAATCAAAAAAACCTTCGTTTTGTACTAAAAATATCCATTTCCTAAGCAAAAATACTGATTGCAGCTTGATAGCAGCAATTTAAGTTCGTGACGCATAGCTATTTATTTAAAAATTCTGCTAACCTAACTTTTTTTTTTATTCCGCGGCCCAAGGCCACGGCCGCTCTTACGTCCGTTGCCGGGCGTCTCTGGTTCACACGCAGAAGGTATTTCCAGTGGCGCCCTGCGGGACCTAACCTATCCAAGTATGCCTGAAGACTTCAGTAGGTTTTGCTGTGCAGTCAATATATTATGATATGCAAATCATATTTTTGTACGTAATTTTGAATTATTTCCAGTACTAGCACAGAAAAGGGAATAGTACATACATACAGAACTTGCACTCCGACGTTAATTAAAGCACATTCTTTTGTTTACATAGAACATCATTCGAACATTAGGGTAATTTGACCAATAATTATGACGTTAATGCCTCAATATCAACTCTATGGTCAATGCCGTGTTACAAACAAGAGACAACCCTCATAGGCAAGCGGCTAACCCCCTGAAAAACTAAAATGACTGACCAATCACTGAAAATGTGATTGCCCCTATACAAATTTGTACTTTTTGTAAACCTTGGACCAAAAGGCGTCGATTGGTAAGACAACAAAATTTGTGCGGTTGGGCTATTAATTGTTATAAACAAATTAATTTGTTAACTGATAAAAAGTTGGTATTTATATTGGAAAATGATATCTAAGGGTAAAACGGGCAAAATAGAACACTTTTTACTTTGCAATTTTTTCGAATAAAATGCGTTTTAAAGAAGTTACAACCATTTTAAAGCGCAAAAATGGTCACATTCAACATTTTTTATCTCGGCGTGTTTTGATCGAATTAAAAAAAATCCTGCAGCAGAATACTGTTACGAGCCGGGGTTCTACGGAATGGAAAATGCCGATCGAACTACCTCAAAACACTTTATTTATTACACCACTAATTTACACTTCACTATAAGCTACACTTAAAGTCACTGAATACTTTTAATCGCACTTGAACTCGCAGGTATAACTCGTATTATCGCTCTGGAAATACTGATCCCCCGCCACCGAAGTGCTCCGCCTTTATAGTACGGTCATTACTCTAGATTACTCTAGAATCTTCACGGAAGAATTATCGCGAACATTCCACACCTTCGAGATGCTTCTAGATAACACGTTACATAGAAGTACCTTGACAGAACATTCCCGAAAGACGTTACGTAGTAGTACTGCGATTTGCTACTAGATGGCGCTGAGTTTGGTAGTCTTATTACTCGCTACGAGATGGCGTTACAATACTTATCAGATCTTAAGCTTCAACTGACTATTTTTCAAAATGAGAAAATATACATTTTTTCACATCGTAAAATAGCGTAGCGTTTTTCAGAGTTAAGATACACTATTATAAGCATGTAGTCAGAAAGTCATGTAGAGAGTAAAAAAAAATATTTTGTTTATACGAGGGTGGATTGAAAAGTAATCGGCCTAACCAAGAAAATAAATACATAATAAATGAAATATATTTTTATTTTTCAACGTAATCACCATCAAGTTCAATGCACTTTTGCCATCAGGAAGATGCATTCCAAGCATTTAACCCGTTGAAAAAATATAATTCTTCCTTAGAGTCAAAATATGCGTCTACTGCTGCTTTGACCTCGTCATTTGTCAAAAATCTTTGACCTCGTGCTTTTTTAGGTTAGGGAACAGAAAAAAGTCTGCCTGTGCCAGATCATGTGAATAAGGTGGATGCGGTAACAGTTCTAAGCCACAGTTGTGAATTTCTGCCATTGATTGGACAGACGTGTGAACACGAGCGTTATCTTGATGAAACAGGACTTTTCTTCTGATTATTCCTGGACTTTTTCTTTTATTTCCTCTCGTAAACGACGTAGTAAGGTGCAGTAATAATCCGAGTTTATAGTCTGACCCCTTTCAAGATAATCAACCATAATCACACCCTTCGAGTCCCAGAATACTGAAGCCATTAGCCTTTTTGGGGGGTGGTGAACCAGGTCTTTTCCACTGTTTTGATTGTTGTTTTGTTTCCGGTGTACAGTAATGAACCCATGTTTCGTCCATAGTAACAAAACGATTCAAAAAATCACATTCATCAGCTTCAAATGACTCCAAACAGTCGCGTGCAATAGTCAATCGCATCCTTTTTTGCTCAACTGAAAGCAGTCGCGGAACCCACCTCGCAGACACCTTGTGGAAACCCCACACGTTGACTATTATGTTTTGAGTACGTTCATAAGAGATGCCTATAATCTCGGCTATCTCTCTAATTTTCAATCTGCGGTCTCCCATAATTAAGTCGAGTATTTTTTTAACATTTTCGTGAGTAGTGGACGTCGAAGGCCGTCCAGAGCGGGGTTCGTCTTTCACACTCTCTCTACCACGCTTGAATTCTGCTATCCATTTTTTGACGGATGAATATGAAAGAGCACAATCCCCTAATGTACTGACCATATCATCATGGATGGCTTTTGATGACAGCCCCTTCTTATGGAGGTACTTAATGACGGCACGCTGCTCGATTTGTTAATAAATTTATAAAATTAAAACTAATTATCGCACACGTTTCAAACTTCACACAATTAACAGGTCTGAACTGAATGAACTAAATAAAATGGGTAGATTTGATTTTTAGAACTAAATGGATCAGTGTTAGGCCGACTACTTTTTTGGCCCTTCTTACATCTATCGGGCCCCAGCGACCTCACCTGCTAGTGGCGCACCTGCTGATTAACGGACGAGGTTCGTATATTACGGTACCCATGTGGTGGCTTTGGCCCCTACGTGGATACCAGGTGGTACAACAGTGTTGGTCCGGGGGGGGTACCACCGTGCAGCTGTGCTAAAGCCCCCCAAGTAACCCAGCCCAGGCTGGGTTGCGTTAGGGGTTCAGCAGCTGCACTGCCGGGCCCGGGGCGGTGTATGGTGCGGCAGGCAGGGGTCCAGTGGGGGCGAAGCGGAGTCTAGTGTGGGTGGTGTGGGTCGATTCGCCGGCCAGGGAGACCCTTAGCAACGGCGTTGCCGCGGCCGCCCGCAACATAGTCATGGGGCCCGCCTGGGACCAACCACCCCAGTAGGCTGCCCCACATGTTGCGCATAATCCTGTTGTGGGGTCGCCGCTCCGGGTGGTAACCGGTGTGGGGTAGCGGCGGCCTTGCATCAGGGGGGTTTGGGAGCCCTTCCGTCCGGCGGGTCGGCTCCGACCTAACCACACGGTTCTAGACGAAGCTAGCCTCTGCACTTTGTCACTTACTGCCGCACCAAATATCGCCCTGTCTTCACGCTTCCCCATATTTCAAAATGACAGTGCAACAAGAGAATAGACGGTACACAGCGGCCCCTAGAAACCCCACAAAGTTGACTTCGTTTGAGGTGGAGTTCGCGAATATCCGCGGACTCCATGCAAACCTCGATACCGTCCACCATCACCTGGAGTCGGCACGGCCTTCTGTGATGTTCCTAACGGAGACACAGATACGCCGCCCTGACGACACGTCGTACCTCTGTTACCCGGGCTATATCATTGAAGAACAATTCCGCGATAAAGCCGGGGTGTGCGTGTTCGTTAGGGCGGATGTTTGCTGCCGCCGGTTGCGCTGTCTGGAGAACCCCTCCTACTCCGTCCTTTGGCTGCACGTGGATCATGGCTCCATGAGCCAGATCTACGTGTGCGTCTACCGCTCCCACACAGGGGACACTGGGACAACAAGGCTTTTCGAATACCTCAGCGAGATGGCTGACGATGCGGTTCCCGAACGCTGACCTGGTTTTCCTGGGGGACTTTAACGGTCATCACTTTGAGTGGCTGGGGTCCCTTAGGACCGATCATGCGGGACGAACCGCCCATGCATTCGCTCTCTCCCTCGGGCTGACCCAGATGGTACGGGGGATCACCCGGATACCTGACAGGTCAGACCACACGCCCGCCTTGCTGGATCTACTGCTGACGAGTCGCCCAGCCGAGTACAGTGTGTCGGTACGCGCCCCACTGGGCACATCCGACCACTGTGTGGTGCACGCCAGCTTCCAAGTGCCACCGCCTGCTCGTGCTGAACAAATGACTCGACGACTATGGCACTACTCGTCGGCAGACTGGGACGGTCTCCGCGATTACTTTGCGTCCATCCCGTGGAGCCAGCGCTGCTTTGTAGGGAAGGCGCCTTCGGATAGCGCTGCTGCCATTGCTGGCGAGATCAGTCTAGGGATAGAATATTATATCCCTTTCACTGATGTCGCCAGCATCCGCAAAGCTCGCCCCTGGTTCGGGCGTGAATGTGCCGAGGCTGTCCAGAAAAAACAGTCGGCATATCGCGCCTGGGTCAGGGCTCGGGCGGCACGTGACCCGAACGTGAACCGCCTCAAAGCAGCGTACAATCGGGCCACTAGGTTCAGCAAGAGGGCCTTCAAGAGAGCGGATGCCCAGCGCGTCGCGCGGCTTGGTCAGGAGCTCACATCCCATCCCACGGGCAGCCGTGGATACTGGCAACTGGCCAAAGCCGTACAGTCAAATTTTTGTCAACCCTCGCTGCCACCACTGCGTTTTCCTGATGGATCACTGGCTCGCAAAGCCCAAGAGAAGGCGGACATGCTCGCAGACCTCTTTGCGGCTAATTCCCGGGTCGATGACCGTGGCCTGCAGCCCCCCGCCATCGCCAACTGTGGCCACACTATGCCTGATATTGTTATCAGGCAATGTGATGTACGGGCAGTGCTGCGGTCACTCGACACGCGGAAAGCCAGTGGCCCTGACGGCATTCCGGCGGTGGTGCTACGAAAATGTGCTGCTGAGTTGTCTCCAGTATTAACGCGTCTGTACCGCCTGTCATACTCTACAGGCCTCGTGCCGGAGGCCTGGAAGGAGGCGAACGTACAACCGATCCCCAAGAAAGGGGATCGATCCGATCCAGGCAACTATCGACCCATAGCTGTCACCTCAGTCATTTGCAAGGTGCTCGAGCTTCTTATTAATAAGCAGCTCATGCGATGCCTGGAGGATCACTCGCTAATCAATGATCGGCAATATGGCTTCAGGCCAAAACGATCAACGGGTGACCTCCTGGCATTCGTCACGCATGTATGGGGTGAGGCTATGGAAAGGTTTGGCGAGTCCTTGGCTATTAGCCTGGACATCGCCAAAGCTTTCGATAGGGTCTGGCATGCTTCGCTCCTTTCCAGGCTTCCGGCATATGGTCTACCTCCTCAACTGTGCAGCTGGATTGCCAGTTTTTTAAACGAGCGCCGAGTGCGGGTCCTCTGCGATGGCCAGGCTTCTCGCTTTTTGCAAGTGAATGCCGGGGTACCGCAGGGGTCCGTACTGTCACCAACTCTCTTTCTTCTGCATATCAATGATATGCTTTCCCTCGGGAACATTCATTGCTATGCAGATGACAGTACATTGCACGGGAGTTACTCGGTTCGTCCGACGGCGGGGCGATCTGTGATAGAGGAGGAGAGACGACATCTCGTGGGTGATCTCGACCGAAGCCTCGACAGTATCTCCCAATGGGGTGCCGAGAACTTGGTCGAGTTCAATGCCCACAAAACACAGGCGTGTGCATTTACAGCGAAAAAATCCCCTTTCCTTCCCCTACCCACTCTTCAGAATGCAATATTACCAATGAAGGACAATCTAGACATCCTTGGCATAGACGTTCGTCGAGAGCTCAATAACACAAAATACATTGAGAGATGTATTGGGCTAGCTTCGCGGAAACTAGGAATACTGAACAAGGTAAAGCGATTCTTTACACCGCACCAGAGGTGTCTGCTGTACAAAACGCAGATTAGACCCTGCGTTGAATACTGCTCTCACCTCTGGGACGGCTCCGCGAAGTATTTGCTGGACGCACTCGACGCTATGCAGCGACGCGCTGTTCGCATTATAGACTGTCCGGAGGTAACGGGAAGCCTTGAGCCGCTAGCCCAGCGCCGAACAATTGCTTCCTTGGCCGCGTTCTACCGTATTTACCACGGTGAGTGTTCTGAAGAGCTCTTCAACCTGATCCCACCCTCTCCCTTCCGATCCCGAACAACGCGTGCCGGGCAGAGATGTCACCCTCATACCGTGGAAACCGTCTTCGCGAGAACCGAGCGTTTTAAACGATCGTTTCTCTGCCGAACGATGGTGGCTTGGAACGCCCTGCCTGCGCACGTGTTTCCTCCTACATATAACCCTGGGCTCTTTAAGCGAAGCGTGAAGAGGCACATTACAGGGTCGTCAAGTTGAGGGCCACTCTCTATAGTATTCCTGTGAGAGTCGCCCTCAATTGCCAGACGTCGCCTCAGCTTACCATCAGGCGAGTGGCGTCAATAAAAAAAACCACCCTCGTAACAATTAATAACCCAACCGCACAAATTTTGTTTTCTTACCAATCTTTTGGTCCAAGGTTTACAAAAAGTACAAATTTGTATAGGGGCAATCACATTTTCACTGATTGGTCAGTCATTTTCATTTCTAAGCATTTTTTCGGGGGTTTGCCGCTTGCCTATTACTTGCGAGTTCGATTTACCTCTATCGCTCCGCAAAAATCGGGTTTCCAGATACTCTCATACCGAACAACGTTTCTTGTCCTGCACCTGGAGCTAGTTAGGAATAACTAGTTCTTCTGTGCGGGACTATCAACTAATCAAGCATTACCTTGACATTGGCGAAATCATCGATGAACATCGACGGAGCCACGTTTTTAAAAAAAGAAGAAGAAGAACCCTTACTGACTTACAACTTCGAGTTGCAGCTGACTTCACGTATTTTTTGTGATTGTTAGGCGAGTGACATAGTCCTGGTACTAGTATTATTCAACAATTGGTTTATTTGCAGCGAAAATAAATTATTTGCTGTAAAAAATGTTTATCTGATGCTTATAAATTGACTACCTTGGTGGCACAATGGTACTATGTACGGACTGCCACGCTCGAGGTCTCGGGTTCGATTCCCGGGTCTGGTGGATAATGTATAATTCTCTTTAGAATTTTACCCAGATAATTATCCCAGAGTCTGGAACTTGTGCCCGGTAAATGGCAATAGGCTCGCCCCCTATTACATGGGACCTAACATAGCTGGCGAGATGTGGGTGTGTTTGCACACCTTTGCCTACCCCTTCGGGGAAAAAGGCGTGATGCTATGTTATGTTATGTTATAAATTGAGGAGCGATAGGTTTTTCCTATTCATTTCAATTTATTCCATTGTTAGGGTTCCGTAGTAAAAGTCTGGGAATCCTAATAGTTTCGTCATGTTCGTCCGTCCGTCCTCGGCTTTCCTCCCAAACAGTTAGTGCTAGAAATATGAAATTTTGCACGAATATGTGTATTAACTATTCCGACAAAGTGCTATAATAAAATTGTGAAAAATATTTTTTCTAGGGTACCTCCTGTGTGGGGTATCATTAGATAGGTATTTTTAAAACATTGGGAGGTTGCGAAGACAAATTTGGTATCTGTTTGCGAGATATTCAACTTTAAAGCGCATTTTTTTGTTAAAACAGAGAAGCCCCCCCTCTCTAAATCAAAACAGCCAGCTCGAAGCACCGTTTGGTTTACGACAAGTTTGATCGAACAAGAAAAAAAAGTTTGTTTTAAGCAATAGGATTACGACCTCGTCGCAATTAGATTTAGAACTTTTGGAAGGAGTTTGTTTGGATTCTCGGGCACGTGAACATAATTAGATACGTTTTTTATGAATGAATTTGTTTCTTATGCCCAATACAAAACATTATTCCTACAGCCTATGGCATTTTCAGTTTATGAGCGTTTATGTTTCAGATTGGTAAGCCGATTATAAATAGGTCTGGTATAAGGTACCAACTAGGTACAAGTACAGTTGAAGAGTCGTTGTGTTCATTTGTTCTAGTAAAGTGACACCGCGTGGTTCTATTACACTACACGCACGCTCTGGAGTCTCTCTAAATTCGACCAAGGCCCTGTTGTCGCAAGAGACTAACCGCAGATAATGGAAGAACCGGTCGCGGCAACTCTATGACACATCGCTCACCTAAGAACACCTACCTATGTACGCGCATGTTGCTATCTGCTAACCTATGCGCACGCAAGCTGTTGCTATGTGCTAGTTCTTTCTTGTACTACTATGCAAAAATTTAAGTATCCGTTCGTAATTCCAATTTTACAGCTTATCACTTATGTCTATGAATGTACAGTATACATAAAAATAAACCATTTTTTCTCCGTCAGTTTGGTCCGGTTAATCTCTGAAACGGCTAGACCGACTTTAACTGAACTTCTCTAGCCGATAGCTAATGCTAGGAGTAATAAATAAATAAATAAATAAATAAAATAAAAAAATATTAAAAAAAAATGTAATTCAGGCTACTTTTACTTTAGAATGTAAAACATGGATATCTCCGCGGTCGTCCGCTAGTTCAAAGTAAATCTAACAGTTATATATTTCTGTTTTAAAAACTGAGTGGCCGTCATTTTCCAAGTATATTCTTAGAAACATTTAAACAACCAAGTCCCCTACCTATCTGCAATTAATCTCAACAATTAATCGTGGTCATTAACATAAATTTGTACTTATAATCTCTTATGCAATTCTACAGATGCCTTGAACGTTAATTTACTCAAGACCAGTTATTGCCCGTAGAATCGTAAATCCACAATCCGCATTAAAAAGGACTTCAGTTCTCTAGCTATTGTATTTCTTTACTAGTAGTATAAAAACAAATTAATTTACGTCCAGGCTACGGATGCTTCAAATAAGATCGTTGAATTGAACTTAATCGTGTAGTTTAGAGAGGTCAAGCCTTAATTTTTATAAACTAAACCGTGAGTTACAACATACCCTATTAGGCAATTACTTAGGTACCTACTTCATAAACTGGTGTAAAAGAGGTTCCACTAAGATCATAGGGACCTAAATCAATATCACCTGCGAGTGACAATAGGCTCGCCACCTATTACGTAGGACTGACTTTCCTGGTGATAAGTGGGCGTTTCTAATGCTTCTATATGATGTACTTCATAAACCAGGATTCGTTTAAATCCACCCATTCTCAAGATCCATGTTCATACATTACATATTTGTCAGTTAAAATTTTATAATATGCATTACCCTGCGTCCACAAGACATGGCGAGGGGAATGGCGAGGAACATCGTGTGAGTACGTTACTCGCCTCGTCAATCCCTTCGCCGCGCGTTCTGCCCAGCACAAGCGAAGTACTACTCGTGCGTGATAACTTGTGTCGAGTTGATGAAAACTTTTGTTCAATAAAAAGTTGTGCTGTTCCTGAGAATAATAAAAGGTAGAACTATAAATAGGGCATGTAACGTCTCGAACGGAAGCTTATTAGGACCTTTGAAATCGTTGAAATCTTATCTTATCACACATGAGTTATACAAGTATCGCGGATAGGGGAGCGGGTGGCCACTAGGGAAATATTCGCGGCAACCACAAGGAGTAACGCGAGCGGACATCGTCTCGCCGCACCATAAGATACAGATACAATGTCACATAAAAGCATGCAAAGTATACACGTCTGTTTCTCACACTCATAGTACTCGCATTGTTTTAAATATACTCATAAAAGTTCAAACCTGAATATGAGTTCTTTACGTATGTAATGTAAGTATTATAAAATACGCAGACTAACCAAAATTTGCATAGTCAATGGGTAATCAGACTTTATGAGGAATTCTGAACAATTTCCCGATACATTTTTAGTTATATTTAACTACAGTTCTAATTCCGAGTTTTTAGAAATAATCTCATTCAGTAAACACCTTTTATATTATAATGCAAAAATCAGACAATTCTCCGTGTGCGCAATGCATACATAAGAAGTATTTTCACTTCAGGTGTTACTAATTATTTATAGCTATATTTTATGTTGCCTGTAGCTTACTTATGTAATCAGTAACAGTTACTATAGTAAAAGTATACTACAAACCGTATATACAGCGATAACTAATTAGATTACATGATGTTTACGTATTGGAGGACTTCCGAGAGTTCGCTCTGGCCAAGAGGATTTTGGAACACAAGGGATTTTGGAACACCAAGGGATTTTGGAACACCAAGGGATTTTGGAACACCAAGGGGTTTTGGAACACAAGGGATTTTGATTAAACTGTCTGCCTTTTCATTGATTGAAGACTCGTACACAAAATATGCTGGCTGTTTGACTGTTATATAAGTCTAGTTCTAGTATTTACAATACAATATCTATACTAAATCTAAATCGTGTCGACTTGAAGAGAAATCTAGTGAGAGTTATACTTATTATAATTGAATAGACACGCTGCCGCATTCAGTGACATCGATTACTTAAGTGGTGCCTTAATGTAGGTTACATTTGCTAAAATACATGATTATAAACGGTTTAACAACCTTATCTCTGTGTAGGCGGGTGCAATTGCGTATTTATCAAGGTGATATAATATCTTGTAAAAACCGGCCAAGTGCGAGTCGGACTCACGCACGAAGGGTTCCGTACCGTTATTATATTATATTTTTTAGTATTTGTTGTTATAGCGGTAACAGAAATAACTGTGAAAATTTTAACTGTCTAACTATCACGGTTAATGAGATACAGTGTGGTGACAGACGGACAGCGAAATCTTAGTAATAGCGTCCCGTTTTACCCTTTGGGTACGAAACCTTTAGAGAAACCAACCAATAAAGAAAATCAAATCCAAATAAGTTTACGCAACAGTTTATAATGTACCAGTTCTAATGAATGCGTGGTTTAATATTGTCACACGTTTTTTTCAGTAGAGCACGTTGGTATGGACATACAAAACATGACAAGTTATTTATTTTTAAATGTTATTTTAACATATACACTCTTTTAACATTCTGGGAAGATTGTGCTGAATTCCTATTGACATCTTTCAACGCCACGATTAATCGAAGCCAAGCTAAATGAGAAGTTTGCAAAAACGGGGTAAATAAGTAAATTTATTCCTTTTCAGTTTCCGTTGCGTGCGTTGCGTAAGCTGTTAAAGTTATACAACAATTTAAATAACGGATTTTTGGCGAGTTAGAAAAGAAGTTACACTATGTAACGATTATTATTATGTGTTTTAAAATGTAGTATTACGATGATTCCATGAGTGTAATCTTCGGAAATGTTAGATGAGGAATCGTCAAGCCATGAAATACAGTTTAAATCGGATATTTTGCGGATCAAATTAGTTGTTACAAATTAGGATAACAGCGTTCAAGGAAGTACTTCTCGTAATCGTATGAAATACCCCACTTTTATTACATTAGGTTCACCAAATTGACGACGCCCACCTGATGGTAAGCTGTGACGATGTCTGACGATTGTGAGCAACTCTCATATGACATAAAAAAACAGCCATGTGCGTGTCGGTGCACGCATAGAACTGGGTTCCGTAGTTACCCATAATAGCCTCTATAACTCCTGAACTAACAAAGTTATCCAAACCGTTATAGTTTTCATTAAATGTTCATTACATGGACTACCATCGTGACCTTTTTAAGATCTTTCGAGCCTGCCGTTTAGACTTTAAGGGGGGTGGGACTCTGTTTTTTTCTTTTCTGTTCGTAGAGAGAGACTATAGTCGAACAGTAGACCTCGCGAATATTAAAATCATTATTTGGGCTTTTCACCCCAAATCTAAAAATGCGAAAAAAAATTATAAAGCGAAAAACGTGTGCCAAGTTTCGTAGTGATAGAAAAAACCTGTGGCCGCTAGCACGGAATACATTTTATACAGACAAACAGTGGGACGAAAGTAAAATTGACCAGTCTCGATAAGTAGACACGACGATTCGCTCGCTCGGTCAATAAAAACTTCAGTTAAAATTATGAACACTTCCTTTGTTTGTGCATGTCGTTAATTAATGTCCGGATAGCAAGGTTGTTGGTTTAACTGCTGTTCAGGCTGTTGGAATTTAGGTTCGGATAACAGAATGATTAAATTTTGCAGCAGATTGAAAAAACGTATCGCCCCTCAATTTATGAGCTCAATTTATGTATTAAACGTTTTTTAAAGCAAACATTTTTTTTCCCTGCAAATAAACCAATTGTTTAACAATAGTACTATAAATAATTCAAAAATATACATCAATAGTGTGTTGTATTTTTTCTTCAAATGCGTCAAAAAAGATGTTTAACGTACACAAAATATGATTTGGATATCAAAATATACTGATTGCGCAGCAATCTTAGGGCGATTCGACTTGGATAGGTTAGGTTAGCTTAGAATTCTTAAATTAATAGCTATGCGTCACGAACTTAAATTGCTGCTATAATTTATATATTTTGAGTTAATTATTCGCTGCGCAATCAGTATTCTTGCTTAGGAAAGGGATTTTTTTAGTACAAAACGAAGATTTTATTTATTTAGCTTTTTAGCTGTTAAATACTACCCAATGATTATTGATAATTCATTGTAAAACTGTTGAGTACCTGGTACCTGCCTTGCCTGTTACGTAGGACAAAACTAATGGCAAAGTGTAATACACCTTTGCTTACACCCTAGGGAATATAGGCATGATTTTATGTGTCGTCATCATCATCATCATCAGCCCACATCAGTCCTCTGCTGGACATAGGCCTCTCCAACGACACACCACACCCTTCGATCTTGGGTCAATTTTATCCACCCAACGCCCGTTGTACGACTAATGTCGTCGCTCCACCGAGCCTCGGGGCGTCCCACGCTATTTTATGTGTATGTTTAATTAATGTTATGCTAGTAAAGCCATGTCGTGTAACCCAAAGAGATATGGGGGATAAACTGGCCTAAATAGACATAACATTCACTTTCCTAAAACTGAAACATACCTACATGTTGTCCGACTTCACGCATTGTTGGCAAGGAGGCTTTCATTTCTAGACAATATTACATCATTCTAATTTATAACCTGGGTACAATAATAATATGATTTACTATAATGTGAATGTGGGGCCATTCCCGTGCCTGGACCATGATTACGTTGAGACCAGTTTTTTTGCTAACTGGTAGTCGCATGTATGGTCAAATTGAAATACCTACATGATAGAGATAGTTACAAAAACCTTGTATTATTCTGAAGGATGTAGGGATGTAGATACATAATATTACATACGCGCATTTATACGTCATATATAAATTGCTTTGTTTACGTACTAAGGAAATGAAGTCTTTGTTCCGTACGTACATAAAAATTATTTCGCATTTCATGCCTAACTAGTATGGTATGCAAGGAGAAAATGATGAATAAAGCTATGAAAGACATTCAAATACTTCTTAAATTTTATTGCAGTTTCCGGTTATGCTATATACTGTAAAAAATATTGTATATCCAGACAGAGTCTAAAAAATAATCTTATCTGCATATATAAAATATTATGAGGTGTATTAAATTTAAAATTATAGCCATAAATTCTTGGTGCGACTGCTTATCGATAGGTATGAAATTAAATGAAATAAATACGTGTGTAATATACTATGTGTTGCAAATATGAATATAATGTCAAGCCCTTGGTTTCACGGTTAGTGACCCTGACACCGAAACAAGTCGTGGGTTGAATGATCCCAACTTTCGATAAAAATAAATCTTTTGTATGATTAGAACAATATTTGCACGTGCACTGTATTTAATAAAGATTAAGAAATGTCAAGGTTGCTCATTTTCGTTCAAAACACTACAAAAAGGCAAGTATTAGCAACTGCTTGTAAAATCTAAGTCTAGTCTATTTACACCGCATAGATGTCAAATAGTGTCGCTAAAAGCTGACCTTGGAGACCAAGAAAGCCTTGGGCCATGGATGCAGCGTAGTCATCGCTCGAATGACATGTCATACGATCTATCAAGTTATTTATTGTGTGTAAAATTCTATCCAAAACATAACGAGTTCCAAATTATGTTTTCGTAAACATTTAAGTCACCGGATTACCAAATGACAGCGTCCGATCAGCTCAAACGCGACTGAAGAATAAAAATATACATAGACATAACGAAACTTCGAAAAAATCAAACTAAACTAATGCGATGTGAAGTATTATGAACTAGTCTGTGTTGTCTACATCTCAACTGTAATTATTTAAGTAATTGTAATGAAAAAGTAGATTGACAAAAAAGATACATGAAGCGAGTGTGAATGGACAAGCTATTAAGGGTCGACCAAGGCGAACATACTGCGACCAAATCGCAGATATCCTAAATAAAGGCCAGGTTAAAAGTAACAGTAACCGGCGAGCATGCATGAAGACATTAATGAAAGTTGAGGAAGCGAAAGAAGTATGCCAGGATCGTAGCAGGTGGAAATCCGTGGTCTCTGCCTACCCCACTGGGAGAGAGGCGTGATGTTATGTATGTATGTATGTATGTATGTAATGAAAAAGACATAGGTTTAGGTAGGTACATAGTTTATTCTTAAGAACATGTGTCATAAGATGTATTAACCAAAGTGGAAGATGCTTGAATAGTTCGCACATGAAGAGAGGATATATGACAGGAGATTGACAATACAGATATGAAGCGAGTGTGAATGGACAAGCCAGTAAGAGTCGACCAAGGCGAACAAATTGCGACGAAATCGCAGATGAAAATTACCCGTAACCGCGTAAAAGCGAGCTTATGAGGGCACTAATGAAAGTTGAGAAAGAGAAAGAAGTAGGTATGTCAGGATCGTAGCAAGTAGAAGTCATTGGTCTCTGCCTACCCCAATGGGAAAGAGGCGCGAATTTATGTATTTAAATTTATGTATTTATTTATGTTATTCTACTCGTAGAGTGTAGAGCTTCGCATTTATTCAAATAGATTGGTTACAAAATTGGTCATACACACCATCTTTCATAAATAGAAGAAGAAAGTTTGCTTGTGAATTTTCTTTTTCCACATTTTAAACTACGGAAAATAATGTGTTCCAAAAAATTGGTTCTAATTTTACTGCGTAATATTAATTCGCGATTTGATTTGCGTAACTTATTATTAATTTTACTAAGTATGTTTACTAGTAAAGTTAATAATTCATTACGATTCGAGATAAATCTACGTAGATTTAAAAATATTCTTTGAAACAAAATAAATTTATTAAGTCAAAGATTTTTTCTTTTTTTTTGTCGAGGTTTTTGTCCATAATGGGCATGACAGCCTAAAAAGTCAAAGATGTGTTAAGTATATAAATATTATGAAGTAGTATGTAGTAAGTAAATACTTAAATATTAATAAACTACGCATTAGGACTAAAATACACTGGTAGCATTGCCGCTAGAATGCACATTGTAATAATTTTTTTTTAATAATTTGAATTAAAAATGCTTATGATATAAGAATTACAATATACAAAATATACATAATTATAGACTAAAAATATTTACATTACAAAATATCGTTTAAAAAATCCTCCGCGTCATTGTCGACTGGGACGGTTCCTAGAATGCTGGCTGTGTTGCCACGTTGGATGGCGATACTTATTCTTTGGGCCAGAAAATAGCCAGCCTTCTGGTCCTGAGAAGCATCGATTAGGCGTTTAGCAATGTCTCTAAAAAGGCGGCGAGCACTCGGACCCCATGACCCCAGTGTCTCAACCCCAAGCGGCCCAAATATGTAATCACCTGCTAGGTTAGCATATTTACGCCGTTTAAGGCCTTCAGCCGATGCAGCAGCAGCGCCGGCACACCCGGATGTGCTTGGAAGGTGTGAAGGTGCTAAGGCGTCCCACACCAAAGGCCTTCCTATCTTCCACGTTAGCAACGACATACCGTCCGGTCTCTTTCCATCGCTTCGTGCCAAACCATTTGGTTCACGTACGGCCGGAAGACCTGCGGTGGAAAGAGCCCTACGAATTATGTCGTTTACAATAGCGTGCCGAGGTATACGACCTGCGCTTCTGCTACAAGAAAGGCCATGGTGTCCCAGATTATCGACGGCTACTCCACAGGTGCAATGATGCGGGGATACACAAGGTGTACCCAGCCGAAGGCAAGTTGGCAATGCGGAAGGTTGTGTCGTCCAACATTGTACCGATGTTGGGCGATGGGAGCGCCTGGATCCATAACCCTGACTCCCATTCTCCAACAGCTAGTAGGCGTGCATGCTCTGAAATATTGACAGAAGTGTCAATTAGTGTATTAATTCTCAATTTACAGAGCGACGAATCCCAGTCGCTGTGAGCCAAGCATTTATGGCATCGGTCTTGCATCGCACCTCGGAATCAATCAGTGTATTTGACAAAATTTTCCTGACTAACTCTTCGGTGCTATGGACCGACGACAGAAATGCTGGCAGACTGACATCAAGCACATCAAGGCAAGCGAACTGGAAGAGACGCTTGGACCCAGGCCCGGTCATTAATATTTACATTTAAAATTTTACACAAAGAATTTTGTATTAAGTTGTCTAGGCTGCCCAAAATTTCTACATTTTTCCAAAATTGTCCTGAACACTTTAATATATTGCGCACAATAAAATTAAAATACTTATCTACTATTTATGTTTTAAAATTCCTAAATTTTAATGAAGCAATGTACTGTGGATTGTAAGGTGCTGATGCTAAGTTTAACTACACAAGGAGAATATTTTGAACAAATTTTAAAAAACAATATTTTTTACGAATCACAAACTCAAGGTGACGCATCAGTTTGTAAAATAAAAGACAGTTCGTTCCGGCGGGCGGCGGCGCAGCCAATTTAGGCGGATAAAATGAAATTGCATTTATATTATAGCATTGGTGAGGTGAGGTTAGTGAGAGAAGTAGGTATATGTCTGGAATTCTTTACATTACCATTATATGTACGTAAGTTACTATGCAAAGGTGAAAAGTTTTTAATAAATCTATAGATAACTATGTATGTAAAAACATTAGTCATATCTCAATAGTCTAGCTAGAACTTTTATTTCATAGACTAAATGCTGCTTACCATCAAAAACGCGTTACTTTGAATGAAA
The DNA here is from genome assembly GCA_963556515.1 of Nudaria mundana. Classification (NCBI taxonomy): domain Eukaryota; kingdom Metazoa; phylum Arthropoda; class Insecta; order Lepidoptera; family Erebidae; genus Nudaria; species Nudaria mundana. The sequence continues at coordinate 10,095,751 of OY748298.1, read as the reverse complement.
TTAACAAATTTAAGTTGTGGATAAGATTAGTTAGTCTTATGTTTATAATCTTAACTTACATACATACATAGCATCACGCCTTTTTCCCCGAAGGGGTAGGCAGAGGTGTGCAAACACACCCACATCTCGCCAGCTATGTTAGGTCCCATGTAATAGGGGGCGAGCCTATTGCCATTTACCGGGCACAAGTTCCAGACTCTGGGGTAATTATCTGGGTAAAATTCTAAAGAGAATTATACATTATCCACCAGACCCGGGAATCGAACCCGAGACCTCGAGTGTGGCAGTCCGTACATAGTACCATTGTGCCACCGAGGTAGTCATAATCTTAACTACGTGTATAAAAGTGTAATTTTAAATCCGAACTGTGACGGACTGCTATTTCAATGGAAACTCTTATAGAAAACGCTGAGGAGTCTGAATGGCGATGGCTTTATGTAGCATAGCATAAAGGCCTTTACTGCGCCTGGGTTATTGATAATGTACAAGTAGAAAATGCTGTTTAGTAGGCTAGACGGTCTAACCTAGACCTAGCTTATTTAATCACTTCACTTTGACGCACAATGCTAGAATTTAGTTGCTTACGTTGCTTAGTTATGTATGCTTTCTCTGACACAAATGACTGTTGCTGAAGATTATAATTACCTACTTCTCAAATAAAACTTCTATCATTTAGTTAACGTTTTCTGTTTTGCCTACAAGTAACATGAAACTTATAAAACGCCATAACAAAGGCACACACCTTTGTATTTCATAGAAGATTATACAATAGTTTTGACTTTTGAGTGTTGTATTGTTTTGCCGAATTACGTGGTAGTACCAACAATGTGCCGAAATGTGGCTGTAGTAAACGCCTTGTCCATTCTGTTTAGAACATAGATTTATTAAGAAGAATACTAGCAGTCGTATTATATGATCTCCTAGCATTCCCGTTAACCCCTCCAGCTAAGCGAAAAGTGGTTGTTAGAAGTTCACAGCAGTCTGGTGGCCTGGGATAAATCGAAGATATACCTAATTGCCTTCGGTACACAGACATGCAACATTTAAGTGATAAATCGTTACCCACCAGTTCTTTTGACAAGTGAGGCAGGCTCCATCGAATTGGCTCCGCTATGCTGCTTACTGGGGTCAGCATTAACAGTGTAAGTGCCTCGACGTCGTAACATTATATTTATACAGCTGTCTACACAGCAAGAGATTTTGTTCAGGTAACACTGCACTGACAACTATCATACCCATTTAGCTCTTCACAGAAATTCTTTGATATAACATATCGCTAATGGACACCACAAATGTTTAAATATCTATGTAGCACTATTACGCACAGCATACTTATTCACATGTCGGTAAGCGACCAACAAAAAGGCAGATTGTTTTCACATTACTAGCGTACCGGATAGCTGCAACTACGCAAAACTAAGGAAATAGGTTAACGAATCAATTGGTAATTTTGCAACATGCACCGACACTGACGAGTACGTCGGTCGACTGTGACCGCGCCGTGCGTCGCCGAGCGAAAGGCAACTCGAAAACCGAGAGTACGTTGGCACGGTTCTTTCGCGAATGACAGGATGGTGCGGTCATGTCGACCGCGAGATAGCGAGATCGACGACAGTCACTGATAACAGCTATTGATAACAGTCAACAAGTTATAACTCTATATATGTAGGTTTACTATTAATGCACATTAATGCTTATAGCTAGATGATGCTAGATGTCTATTCACCTCATTTCAAGAATCCTGCAATGTCAAATGAAAATTGTCTGGAAACTATCCATGAAGATACGGTGGATTGAAAAGTAGTCGGCCTAACACTGATCCATTAAGTTCTAAATATTAAATCTAGGTACATTATTTCCCGCCGAGTTCCGTAGTCGGCGGCCAGGCCGCCCCAGACTACGCGACTACGCCCAAGACTATCGTCCTCCATGATCGGGGCCTGAGGACAGCGGGATCGCCACCCACCGTCCTTACAGAAGCAGGCTAGAAGGGTTGCGTGCTGCGGGGCCTTTTGCCCCATAGCACGCAACCAGATTCACTCACTGACGCGGGATAAAACCCGACCCCAATGACGCGGGATTCTCGTCCCGACCAAACACCCGCAGAGACCACAGGGGTGGTCAAAGTCCGCCGGGCGCCACTGGACATACCCTCTGCTAGTAACCAGGGACGCCCGGCAACGGACGTTAGAGCGGCCGCGGCCTTGGGCCGCGGAATTAAAAAAAAAAAAAAAAAAAAAAAAAAAGGTACATTATTTAGTTCAGTTCAGACCTGTTAATTGTGTGAAGTTTGAAACGTGTGCGATAATTACCTAGTTTTAATTTTATAAATTTATTAACAAAGCAATCTGACATCATTTCCGCAAATGGAGGAAATCGAGCAGCGTGCCGTAATTAAGTACCTCCATAAGAAGGGGCTGTCATCAAAAGCCATCCATGATGATATGGTCAGTACATTAGGGGATTGCGCTCTTTCATATTCATCCGTCAAAAAATGGATAGCAGCATTCAAGCGTGGTAGAGAGAGTGTGAAAGACGAACCCCGCTCTGGAAGGCCTTCGACATCCACTACTGACGAAAATGTAAAAAAATACTCGACTTAATTATGGGAGACCGGAGATTGAAAATTAGAGAGATAGCCGAGATTATAGGCATCTCTTATGAACGTACTCAAAACATAATAGCCAACCCCCTAAAAAGGCTAAGTCGATTTTGTCAGCAAGTAAGGTGATGGCTTCAGTATTCTGGGACTCGAAGGGTGTGATTATGGTTGATAATCTTGAAAGGGGTCAGACTATAAACTCTGATTATTACTGCACCTTACTACGTCGTTTACGTGAGGAAATGAAATAAAAACGCCCAGGAATGATCAGAAGAAAAGTCCTGTTTCATCAAGATAACGCTCGTGTTCACACAATCAATGGCAGAAATTCACAACTGTGGCTTTGAACTGTTACCGCATCCACCTTATTCACCTGATCTGGCACCGTCAGACAGTTTTCTGTTCCCTAACCTAAAAAAGCACAAAACACACGAAAGGTCAAAGATTTTTGACAAATGACGAGGTCAAAGCAGTAGTAGACTTTGACGCAAAACCACTAGACGTGGACTTGCGGAGATCAGCCCGTGACTACAAGTACAAGTACAAAGCAGTAGACGCATATTTTGACTCGAAGGAAGAATAATTTTTTTTCAACGGGCTAAATGCTTGGAAGGGAATATGGCAAAAGTGCATTGAACTTGATGGTGATTATGTTGAAAAATAAAAATATTTCATTTATTATGTATTATTTACTTGGTTAGGCCGATTACTTTTCAATCCACTCTCGTACCTTATCCATACTACTCTCCATTCCTTCCCTATTCATCCCTGTTTTTTTGACAGATAATGATCGGGTAGTTGGATATGATTGACGACATGAAGGAATGTGGTAGATATATCAAGGACTAGACAGCGAAAAATGTTCTATGCATAGGTGTTCACATGTCTAAGTTCCTTTCACTTTAGTATCACATTTCGTCACTGCATAATTCGGTGGATTCATGGGTCATGGTTTCTTTAAGACTATTTTAAATGCATCTATGGACCCTTATATCCTTAGTCGACACACGCATTCATTTTCCGATAATAGGGTATAAACATGACAAAACCATTTATGGACTAGTAAGACATCCGCGGTTTTGCCTGCCTGAAATAGTTTTGTTTCCCGTGGGAACACATTTTCGGGATAAAACCAGAATAAGAATCGGTGCAGTAGTAGAGTTTATCGCGAACAGACAGACAGACAGACGCAACGGAGGACTTCGTTTTTTATATGTTAATATAGTGATAGTGAAGTCAAGTTACATGCGAAAAATAACAGCTCTATTGCTCTAGTTCAAATCATCTATAGCTGCTAAATAGGTATTGCGCCGTAGATATCAAGTGGGTACACGTGGGTATTAAGTTAGGATTATCAAAGACGCCGCTGTTGCTATGAAACTCAACTAACAATCAAATGTTTTTCACGCGAAGTGTAACTACGATCTCGCTCGTTAGTAAGCAACGAAGTGCTCAGTCAAGGTTGTGTTGCTATGTTATTAAAAACGTACAACTTGTAGTTATTTAGGTGTTAACCATAAGGGGCCTAATTGTGTATTATAATAAACTCACCAAGTTCCTATATTACAACATTTAAGTATGTACTTATTTTACATTAATGAGAGTGCAACTTCCGTTTTTCATAATCGATTCAGAATACGCTATTAATAATATAATGTATTACTAGGTAGAGGTACTGGCATGGCGAGATAAATCGGCGCTACAACGAATGGCACATTAAAAACCTGATTTACATACTGGCCTAGCAACATCTCATAATTCTGTAAAACAAGCTTAGCTAAATAATTTTTTTATTCAAATTTTTTTGCAGTCTTTGACTAGTCTAAGCCACTCATGGCAGCCTATTTATTTCCCTAGTGTCTACTATAGCCCACTACGCCTCTTAAAAAAATTATACAGAATCTAAGCAGTTTTCAAGTTCCTTTTCGGATTTGGGATTAGCTATAAGGCACTTCAGTTCTACTCCATACGGGTATGGACCCATCATAATTATCCTAACACTATCATTACGAGCTATTCTTAAAATATTAAGAAACAAATTATAAATAGATCACAAAAACTGATGTCATCGGCCGGACTCGAACCCATGGCCTTGCCTTTCCCTAAAGTTAGGAGATAAAATATGTAAATTAGTTAATTATTTATTACTTGTGTTGAATGGCAGGGTATATACATAGATACAGATATAACATCAGTAAATGTACTGATATAGTAACATGACGACAGGTTTCACTTACTCATTGTAAAACAATATAAGTGAGTGAAATTGTCACAAGATGGTTCCTGATAAAATACCTCTACAAAGATCCGATTACAATTAATCCTATTTCTATGAACCAGGCACTTCCAGATTTAAATACCATCAAGTGTGATCAGTCAGTGGTACCATATCAGTGTACCACCTTGCAGGTGATAGTTTCCTTTACACCTCATGTAGAGAACACTATTATTTAAATAAAATAAGTAGGACATTTGTGACAAGTGCCATATCTCTATTGAGTTACCTATATCAAGAAATCCTAAACATTATGACTCACCTAGTAGTACAATAAAATTAAATAACATTGCAGAACATGACTTTGAGTACCCCCAGAATAAGACGAAGAATAACATGTGCGCAGTCAGAATACTTTCAGTACATTTTCATTACAATTTCAATTAGCTTGTCAATCTAATGATATAAATGAACACCTAATACTCATGCTATGTATGTAATGATATCTAGTTCAACCTTCTCATATTTAGACTGCAGATTTAAACATCTCTGTCCTGACTTTTGGAATTTAGTTTTGAATTACAGAGAGTTGTTATAAATTTTCTATCATCATATCATCATTTCAGCGGATTGACCCACAGCTGGGCATATGCTTAAATTTACTTTAGTGCCCAGTAGAGGTAATAGCTTGCCCCCTTTTTACGTGAAAACAACAAAATTACAGGTTACAGGGTTTGTAATATAGTTCTTCCTACCGTATGTATGTTTAACCACTTTCCTTAGTAACAATATTATGACAACTATAAAATTGGAGATATCCTTCATTTCAAGTATTCATGAACACAAACTCAAAATAATACAAAAACGAAGTATTTTAAAACGATGAACATCAAAAGACAATTATTATCGGGCTGCAGCAAGCATAGAGACGAGGTGCGCAATTACATACACGCGAACATGAGGTGGTACCACTACCTCAACTTGTCAGAATCCTCCTAGTCATTTACCAGGGGTGATTGAATTTGGTCGAGAAATTTGAAAGGATTTAATGTAAAATAACCGATTTAATTACGTCACGTTACATAGCCAGTAACCTCAAAGAGTAGTTCAATAGTAATTTGTAAAAATTAGGAGTTTCCATTATTGGATTTTCTGTATAGGATACAAAGATTATTCTTACGAAGCAAACGGCATGCTGGCAGATAAAAGAGATAATGTAGACTACGACGCATTTTCTCATTAGATATTTTGACACGATTTATCTGTCACACGCCAGGCTTATGTGGCAAAAGCTAAGCACAGGCTGTGGCCATTTTAGAAATACTGCGGACATAGAACGTTGTCGATATTGATTAATTCAGAAATCACTGAAGATTACACGTCTAAAAGTTAAAATGTAGAAGTATGCAGCCATTTTTGAAATTGTCAGTAACGAAATACGTCACAGGCATAAGAAATCACGATGGCCGACAAAAGGTGGTTAGGTAGTGGGTACTTACTACTGATTTTTACGCCTCCGAGAGGTGGTTTCGGTGGTTGATTTTCGAAAGTCTTTCGAACGGATTTGCTGCCCTCGGCAAATGACGTGGTCCTAGGGCGTCCGCTCATAATTATATGTATAAAATAAACGGCCTTAGAATCCTGAACTTCATAGATGCTTCACATTTCTCGTTACCACCCTTGCACTCGCACTGAACTCACTTTAACGACGAAATACAAGTCAATGATGATATAGTCAAAACAATATCACTAAGATACAATGGAAATCAAAATAAGACTGTCTTAGTAGGGTTTTACAATATCATTTTGTTAATTTTTCAAATTTACATCACTAAATTGTACGATAGATTTTAGTTTCTTCTGACTTGTACTCGCTCGTTCGGTAACTTTCGGCATTCACTCGGACTCGGACCTTCGATAATTGAACATACGAAGATGACGTCACAGAAATCTATTCAGCGCCATCTGTCGTTCGTTCTGCTGCACCGTGAGCTCTGATGATAAAACAGTGTTATACCACAGTTTCTCAAGATATTTAAGGCCGTTTCACACGTAAAGTTACGGTTCAGCATCGGTTTTACTTCGAACATTACGAAACTAGGTATGCAATGCATGCTACTAATTGCAAATGTTGAGCGGCGCAAATTTTCTTAATTTTTTTTATGCTCTATTTTCATGATTTCAGAGATATGCACTCCCGGGTATGATGTCGACCTGCATGCCAAATTTGGTCAAAATCGGTCGAGCCGTTTCGGAGGAGTTAGCACACAAACGATTTACACTTGTCGTCTAAGATACGCTACGCTTCGCTCCGCTCAATAAATCAATTACATTTTACCAAATATTGCAACTACCGAAAACGTGAAGAAATAACATAATGAAAACATGTCGTGTGCATCTTTTTCTAACAAAGGTAACGGTAAACTGCCTTGTCTCGGTAACTGGGTAGTAGTGGGTAGCTCATACCGAGTTACCGAGACAAGGTTGTTATTCAATATAAATAAAAAAACAAGAGATTCTGCACAAGTTGAACTCCAAACTGATCACCTAAACTGGCTAGCATTATTTATATTTAACACTCATGCGAGCCCGTGGTTAAACGGGTGTAGGTACATAGGTTCAACATGAGTACGAACAGTTTACATCTTTTTTTAAATTTTATTTAAAAATTTAATGAATTTAAGTAGGTATACCTTAGTAGGTACTGGACTGAACTACAGTAATTGTGTGGTTTTACGGTATTAAATCTGTGCCACTTTACTAAAGACTAGCTGATCGCCGTAGCTCCACCCGCGTGATAGTTTACTCGTTCCCGGTTCCCGTGGGAACACATTACCGGGATAAAAAGTAGCCTATGTTACTCAGGGTGAATGTAGCTTTCCAATAGTGAAAGAATTTTTGAAATAGGCACAGTAGTTTTTGAGTTTATTCATTACAAAAATACACACAAAAATACAAATCTTTCCTCTTTATAATAGTAGTATAGAAGTAAAGATATAGATTATGGTCTCCTAAAAACCGCGGGCGCTATCAGACCTCCACAGGGAATACTTACTAATACGAGTCTTCGAGCGTAAGATAGACCCGAGTCTGGATCTGGAGACATCGTGTAGCTGAGTTAATGCTCACCTCGCAGACTGTCCGTCACAATCACAACTTACAGTCCGTGAGGATTCCACACGGAAAATGGCACGAAAGTTGGTGCTTAGGTTGCATATTCTGATGGCTAAAGTTATAAGGGCGCCCTTTTTCCGTACCTATCTATTTAACCCAAGCAAATTAACTTATAAAAATAACGAAACCTGGAAATAATTAAATACAGAAATTTTCTTACTAAGAAACAGAAACTTAACATTTTGTATGTACGAGTACAAATGGCACCCGAAGCCGAAGCAAGAGAGCAATCTTGGTGATAAACCAAGAGTGATCAGGCAACCTTTGGATGGACTTAAGTAGATAGAAATGAAGAGAACAGTGGTAGGTTCCTGATTCTCTAAATATCATTTTGCGTGGTATTTAGTTGTGTGCCTTAGCCACTACCATGAATTTAAAAGTAGGTAAACTTTGTTTGTTATAACTTTTTTAACTCGTTTATTTTTATTTTTAGGAGCAATTTTCTTTCGGGATTCGTTGTAGGAGGTCACTTGTAGTCTACATTGACTGTTGCGTGGTATTGGGTCCACTGCGTTAGCCACAATCTTAATTTAAAGGTAAATTTTTGTTCGCTGGATAACTTAGTTTATATTTTTTATGTAGCAATTTCGTTTTGGTAAATGTCTGAAAAAGTCACTGACAGTATTAAGATTGTGGCTAATGCAGCGAACTGGATACCACTATCTAGTTCGCTGCATTAGCCACAATCTAAATGTAGACTACCAGTGGCCTCCTTCAAAGAATTCCTAAAGAAAATTGGTCCTAAACATAAAAACAAAGACTTATCCAAAAAAACTAAATTCACCATGTAATTCAAAATGGTGGATAATGCAATGAACCGAACACCATAAAAATTTATATGTAAACTGCAAGTGAGCTCCTTCAGCTCATTACAAAAGAAAATTACTAAATGAAATTCAAAAGTGAACGAGTTATTTAACAAAATCTTAAATTCAAGATGGCGGATAACACAACAGGCCGAATACCACGCAAAACTACATTTAGACTTACAGGGACCTACACTAACGGATTCTAAAAGAAAATTGCTGTAGGTATTTCATTATTCCTGAGTCAAAACTTTAATCAGCTGGTTTTTTTTTTCATTATCCATAGACCAACGAATTTGAACCCTTATTGGTCTTACATAGATACGGCTACTACAAACAAATATAGTCAGTCCTAAATCGAAAGGTCAAGTAGTTGAACTCAATTGCACGGATAATAATACCAGGTTAGGTACCTACTTAATCTAATAATATAACAATGGTTCTTATACTTATGGAGGTACCTACTAACTTACCTAATTTGTTTTTTAAATAAATTAAGTAGGTATAAGTGGTATACGTACCTACCTATATGTATGTGTAGTGGTATAAGGACTATAGGTATACTATAGTCTCTAGTTAGGTACAGTTCGCGAGGGATAAGCGGAGCATTACATTTTTGTTAGTGATAGAATAAAATAACTATTGTGCATCGGTCTATGATATATTTTTTTGAATAAGTAATTATGGATGCCACCATATCTTAACTTGTTTCAAAAACAAATTAAGTACCGTGAGTAGGGTGTGTAAGTACTTACCTAACTGTTAAGGGCCCAGATCGTGAAAATCACCGAAAAGAGTGTTACGATTTTTCATATTTAACCTATTTACATTTTTTTTTTTTTTTTTTGGACATTCTTACACAACTTAGCCCAAATAAGCTAATATAAGCTTGTGTTATGGGATCTAGACTATAGACTATACTTATATATCTAAATACATACATATTATACATAGAAAATACCCAAACTCCGAAACAAACATTTGTGGATCACACAAATAATTTGAATCGACCCGGAATCGAACCTGGGACCTCAGGGGCGGCAGTCGCATACTCATACCACTGAGCCATCGAGGCAGTCCAAAATTTACATATGATTAATAACAACGATAATTTGTATATATTAAAATGAAAGACCAAAAATGATGTTAGTGCTAATTTTAACTCTTAAAACCCTGTAGTTGTTATATAATAAACGTCAACAAACGCACAAAATTGAGAAAAAATTCGAAAACCTGCCTTCGTATTTTTCAGATTTAACCCAATAAATCAACACAAATTGATAAAAAGAAACACTTTTTGAACACTGAAAAAGCCAATAAATATAACCATGTACTTTTTTTTGTACCTTTACAAACAAAGACTTCCCCTTTTAAAGCCCTAAAATCTAGATATGTTTTACGTAAATTCTCCATAGAAAAATGTATGCAAATTCAAACGCGTCCCGATAGAACGATCGTCGCAACTAATCGCCAGTGCGCCATAGAATTTCAAAGTGACTCCACGCGTGTCGGATGCTACAGCAAAATTACGTGTTGTGAATTTGTGTTTTTTGTGAAAAACTGTAAGTACAATATTTTTATAACTAATTTACTTTCAGTAAATAGAAAGTACCGATATAATGAAAGTCTGAAAGAAAACCATGATGGAACTAGATATAAATCGTAAGAAATACAAAATTATTTACTTTGTTGCGTAGGTCATTTTATGAACCTTGTAAAGTAGGTATCAATTCAGGCTTGAAACAATCAAAGCCCTGCCCACCTTATTTTCTCGAGATATGAACTGGCGGGGTATATAGTTCTCTGCACGACATACATAGATTTTTCAACATGATAAAGGCAATAGGTATCATAAACGTAATTGGTAATCGAGGGTCTCTTTTCGCAGGATAATTTGCTGAGTGCCATGCCAGCGAAAAGAAAATTTAGTACGCATTATAAAAACGTGAAAGCCAAAAGATCTCGGAATAAAATGTAAGTTCCTCCCTACTTATTTATTTACCTGCCTACTTGACTACGTCTTGTCCTAAATACCTAGAAAAAATTTACTAGATTTGTGTTAGTGTCAAGTAAAAATCCTAGTTTTATTATTTTTATTTGTGTGTATGCTTATCATGTCTTAGTAGTAATAATAATATAATCTATTTGCATTTTGAACAGGGTAGGTACATTACAAAGCAAATAGGTACAATGATTTAGATCGCCTGATTCAGACATATACCTACAACAGCATGTAAATATTGATTTGACATGTAATTAGATAGGTACACAATTAGGTATGTCAGTCTAAGAAGAAAAATTACAATGTCCAGTAGGTAATAATTACGTAATTTCAATATCTATATAAGTAATAAAGTCAATTTCTATAGGAACAATTTTCATAATAATAAATTTTATTACATAATATAGTATTAGTTTTCATATATTTATGTATTTCAAAGCAATGAGTTTGCTTACACTATTATTAGTTACAGTATTATTAGTTTTCATGTTCATCATGTCTAAATATGTGGAAGTGGAAGTAGGTATGTTTCCTATCAGAAATTGCACGGGCGCGCGCGCGCCGTGCCTGGCGTAGGGTTGTAAAAAAATTACAAAATAAATAAAAAGTGGATATTGATGAATAATATTTCCAGTACTGAAAATGAAGAAAACCTTCAGGCCGAGACTCCGAGCAACACTGCTACGCGCTGTATAGAGGTAAGTTGTTATACGTAATTCTTGTAGACTTGTTACATAAATAAACAAACTAGCTAGTGATGGGCGAAGACAAAATCTCAGTACCTACAGTTTTATTTTGCAATATTTATTATTTTCATTGTGAGACAAACACATACTTCTCAATTACTTTCTCAAAAGAAAATTCACGTTCAAATCTCGTATTTTACCAAAATCAAGAATTTTTTTTGTAAAATATTATCTTTTACGCGACTGGTGTACGTATGTATGTATGTATACTAAGTAATATATCTTTGTGGCACGATAAGTTCAAAATTATTGAACCGATTTTAATGTTTTTAGTATCATTAGAATTGTCTTCTAAGCCCGAGTGACATAGAATAAGTGACGCCATAAAAAAACAATACGTATAGCGTAAAGGAAATTTATAATTTCTGTTCATCACGAACATAATATTGTATGAATTCTTTTGCACTTTTATATTTGTCTTCGTCAGTTATGAATATAAATAAATAAACAATAAAAATGTTAAAACCCGACAGATTAAAAAATGAAAATGTGTAATAAAAATAAATAACAACACCATTGTAATATAGCGTATTTAGCAGTCGGGGCCTATTTCTAAAGAAATATTTAGCTAGTCTGGAATATCTTCGAGCCTGTGAGGATTTCAATGGGTCTCAACTGTTGAATTCGATTTATTACAATAGTGTTCTTATTTATTTTTATGTAACATAATTCAAGACCGTAGTCTTGTTTTCTTTTTACCTTTTGAGTTTTTATGCATATAGTCGGATTTATTAAATTTATGACGTGATAACGTCTTATAAATCGATGAACACCGGCAACACGCACAAAAAAGTGTCACATTATGTCACGCTAGGGTCAAGCGAGAGCGCAGTACAAGCGATGGAGAATAATATTATGACGTTATCCGATAAAATTATCGTCCTAAACCGACTTTACAAGCAACCAGTTTTTTATTATGTTTATTTATTCACTTTCATAATTGACGAAGACTGATAAAAACGTTTAAGATTTTGATCTAGTGTTCTGTGTTTCAAAGATGTATTCTAAGGGAGTTCTTAGCTATGTTTGAAGAAATTTGGCCCATACCTTTTGAATTATTTTTTATAATAAAAATCAAGCCATTATCTTTCTTTACAGGAACTAGTTATTGACAACCGTCAAGAGGGAAAGGTGTATGAAGTGGAAGTTGGGCGTAGAGTAGTGGATATTTCTTTTTTTTTAAAGCTCTTCAGGCCATAGGGGACCACGGTCCAATGGATTGTAAGTTAAGTTACCTCAGTATAATAGGTGAAGTAAAAGTTGGTCTGGACTCAAAACTCATCATAAAATGTAGTATGTGTAATATGAAATTTACTGTGTGTTTGGTTGAAAAGAAAGAAGATAGCATGGAAGTGAATCATCAAATTGTGTCTGGTATCATATCATCTGGTGGGAGCTACTCTCAGTTAAAAACATTAAGTGCCGCAGTAGCCCTACCAATCATGTCACCTTCATTGTACAATGAAATTAATAATACGGTTTGCGATTGGTGGGAAAAGACAGCAGCACATTCCATGGCAGAAGCTGTCAAGGAAGAAGCGGAGTACGCAGTGTCTATAGGTAGTGTTGATAAAAATGGTACACCATTAATATCTGTTGCTGTTGACGGTTGTTGGAGCAAGAGATCTTATGGTAAGAATTTTTCCGCCTTATCCGGCGCAGCTGCGATAATTGGCATTAAAACTAATAAAGTATTGTTTTTTGGAGTTAAAAATAAATACTGCGTAGTCTGTGCACGAGCCGCAAAGAACAACAGTCAGCCCCCGGAACACCATTGTTTCAAGAATTATTCAGGATCATCTACCGGGATGGAATCGACCATAATAGTTGCGGGGGTTTAAACGTTCCTTTGTTGATCACGGTGTAATTTATAATAAATTTGTAGCAGACGGCGATTCCAGTACTTATAAAAAAATATTAGATTCGCGTCCGTACGATAATTTAATAGTAGAGAAAATTGAATGCAAAAATCATCTTTTACGAAACTACTGCAATAGCTTGGAGAAATTGTCGAAAGACACTAAGTATCCTTGCGAGTTGCGGAAATTCCTAAAAGAAAGGTATTTGCGTTTAAGAACGGGTGTAAAATGCGCGATTAAATATTGGGGGGATCAAAATCAGTCACTCGAAGAAAAAATAAAAAATCTTAGTGAAGATATTCTAAATGGTCCACAACACGTATTTGGTAATCACCAACATTGCAAGGAGTATTTTTGTAGACCTGACACTCGTCGAATAGAACCTGTTGGGTTACTTCCAGCAATTGTTGGATGCGGATTAATGGACGCGGTAGAAATTTTAAGTAAAAGACTGTCATATCATTCTAGAAGTTTAATTCATAATTGCACAAGTAATATAGTTGAAAGTTTTAACGGAGTAATTGCCAAATTAGTTGGGGGTAAGCGTGTAAATTATTCTTCCCGTGGTTCTTATGCGGGCCGATGCGCAGCTGCTGTTGTGTCTTTTAATACGGGATCGATTCATAGTAAAACTCATGAAGTCATATTTAAATCTAGTCCTAATCCTTTGATCGCGAAAGTGGAAAATAGTAATCGTAGAAACCGTTTAATAGCTAAACCTAAATTAAGATTGAAAAAAAGCCACAGCGCTGTATCGAAAGACGCTCACTATGGACCAAACTGCGAAAAACCTGATCTGAGTCCAGAATTATATGAGAAAGCCAAGTCATCTTTTTTAGTTGATTTAAAGTTGTCTTTTGCTGAAAGAGAGGAGCTTGAAAGGTCGACCCATTTGCAAAGAAGTAGTGCTGAGTGGATGAGTACAAGGAGAAAATTACTAACCTCATCATCGTTCGGGGAAGTTTGTAAAAAACGAGAGAGCACAAGTTGTGCTGCTCTTGTTTGTAAAATCGTTTATGGTAGTAATATCTCCAGTTTGCCTGCTGTACGGTACGGTATCGAAAACGAAGAAACTGCAATTAGACAGTTAGAAATTCAAGAGAATATTAGTATACAAGGTTGCGGTTTGTTCGTCGACGATCAATATGAATTTCTTGGTACTACACCAGATGGCATTTATGCAAACGGTTTAATTGAAATTAAGTGCCCACATTCTTTAGCTGGCATGACTCTTGATGAAGCAATGGCCAAACATACCTTTTGGGTTAAGGACAAGGCTTCCAAGGGTTATGTCATAAATAAAAATCATTACTGGTATTTCCAAATTCAGGGACAGCTACATATAACTAAAAGAAACGTTTGCATGCTTGGCATCTGGTTTGGTGCTACTGTACCTATGAAAGTTTATATTATAGAAAAGGACGACAAATTTTGGAAGGAGAAAATGGAGATGAAATTAGTTAGATTTTATTACGATTGCCTCCTTCCAGAATTAGTTGATCCTCGGCAGTCACGAAGCATGCCTATTCGTGACCCGCCCAATGTCATAGAGGCTATGAAAGAGAGGAAAGAAAGAGCTTTACGTGTTTTGAAAGAGAAGAACGTCTAATGATTTTGAAAGAGACTGAGGTAACTTAACTACCCAGCCGGTCGATTCACGTAAACACGCCAGTTCAAAAGTCGTTTTAACTTAGAAATCGCCTTTTGGTTTTCTGTTTTTAACGCACTTACTTATCTAGTCTTGGATTGTCATAAATCTTCCAATAGCTCAATTTCTATACAATTCCTATACGATTTTGAAGAGTTACCTGGTGTAACCCCAAGGTCCGATCCTAATGAAATTAAAATGTGACCACACGGGATCACCAGCTTTCAAATAAAAAAAAAAATCATCAAAATCGGTTCAAAAAATACAGCGAATTGAGAATCTTCTTCTTTTTTTAAGTCGGTTAAAAAGTGTGCGAAGTGACATTTTTAAGTCACTACGCTACGGTTTTTATTACGTGAATCGGGCAGCTGGTAACATTTTCATTCTGATAGGTTTTGCAATAGCAATTGATTTTATCATCAAATTAGTAGAAATCAGAATTTGATCAGTAATCATTAAAATGAAAAAAACATTAGAAACTCTTAAACTCATATTTTGTTATTGTTTACTTTCGTTTAATTAAGTATATGAATAATTTATAAATTTCATGTTTGTTTATAACAAATTTTTGTACAACCCTAGCACGCTTTTTAGGTGGCGACTCATATTTTGTTTACTTTTAATTATATGAACCATTTTTATACTTGTGTTTCATTTATTGACAATTTTTTGTACAACCCTAGAAGATTTTTTAGATTGCGAGGTGATCGTAAGCAAAAAGTATTTGAGTTTACGCAATAGGCACATTTCCTTGCGTAGATATAAACACTAGCGAGGAAAGGCGTGATGTTATTTCGACCGTACTTCCTACTGAATTTGCAATTATTTTATTGAATGAAAATTTTACGAAATAAGAATAAACTTTGGTAGTAAAATTACAAATAAATACATAGGTACTCGTAGTTGGAATTTTAGGTAAGTAGAATACAAAAAGGTCAGTCCGGACCTCTCTTGATTGTTTATTATAAATAGAAAATCATAAAAATTGTGTCTCAAACTACTCTTATTTATTTATCTAGTAATTAGGATCATTTTATAACGAAAACTACTCTTGGAATATTTTACAAATAGGCAGTCGTTTATTTCCAATAATTCAACATTTTTGTTATGCTGTAAATATTCAACTTCAATAACAATAACTCAACGTGGAACGTTTGTCGCAAAACATTTTCAAAATCGCGCTCTCTGGGTCATTCACCCGCCCGTCGGATGATTCGGGCAACAATAGCGCTGCTGTCGCTCAAAATCGACTTTATCCGTGCGCGGTCTGGGCCCTTAAACTATTATCTAACGTAAGTACCTACATTACATGGTATAATTAACTGCTATAATCGGCAGTGTTATTATCGGCAGCAGTAGTGTGTACATATTTACAGAAAAAAGCATATTATAAGGGTTCGTTCCCTGGACCTCCGTAACTAAGTACTTAGTTAAGTACGTGGGATCTACAAAGTTACTGGCGAAAAGTTGTCGGGCGTATAATATGACTCCGCCTATTATTCCTACCGAGAAATAGGCGTCATAAAAGAAAGTGAGGCCGAATCCCGATCCCCATTAATTCATTATATAATACCTAATCTGTAAAAATAAGTACTTACCTATGTAGTAGGAGTATGAGATACATACCTATCTCACACATTTAAAAATGTTAGCAGGTAGCATTAGCAAGTAGGTAGGTACAGTTATATTCAAAACCAAATAGTTATTAGAGCAAACAAGATCTAAAGAACTTTCTAAAATACTTTTCTAAATACTGGTAGTAGATTCATGAATGATCAGAGTAGCAGTGGTATATACCTACTTACAGTTCGCGAGGGATAAGAGGATCTTTGCATTTGTGTGAGTGCAGTGGACGTGAACGTAATATGTACCTACCTATATGATATTTTAATCGTCGTTAACAGATAGACTATTTAGGTATAGTTTTAGTTCTTTTGATCCTGATATGGTGTTCCATCCAGTGGTAATTGAGGATGCAAAAACCCGCCAAGTGCGAGTTAGACTCACGCACAAAGGGTTCCGTGCCAAAACTACGTTTGGTTAGTATTTGTTGTTACAGAGGCAATAGAAATACATAATCTGTGAAAATTTTCTAACTATTTTACGACAGCGAAGTCTCAGTAATAGGGTTCCCGTTTTACCCTTTGAGTGCGGCACGCTAAAAATATTGCAAATATTAGTACCAAATAAGTAGGGGAGAAAGAGTCTAGTTGTAACATTTTTTCCTTTTTTCGATGGATGGACTAAAATATTGTTTTATTTAGAAATTGGCGTTTAAATGATTAATCATTTATTTGAAAATATATTCCCAAAATAACATTTCCTAAGTCTATACAGGGTGATAGATACATCGTTTACCAAATTAAAATGGCTGATAGAAGAGATCATTTCCTATCT
Source organism: Nudaria mundana (assembly GCA_963556515.1). NCBI lineage: Eukaryota > Metazoa > Arthropoda > Insecta > Lepidoptera > Erebidae > Nudaria > Nudaria mundana. The sequence continues at coordinate 10,078,302 of OY748298.1, read as the reverse complement.
ATTAGCAAACTTCAAACTAGTTTTCGAACATGAGCCCCTATAAAAATCTCAAATTCAGCATAAACCCTAAGGTTTTGGAAAAAGATCTTAGTAAGTCAGGACTTACCTTAAAATTAGCCAAATCGGTGGAGCCGTTACCGAGTTTTAGTGAGACAAACGAACGGCGATTCGTTTTTATTTATATAGATCAGTGGTTCCCTACCGGTGGTCCGCGGACCACCAGTGATCCCTCTGAATAGTTTGGGTTGGGAACCCCTGATATAGATAGATAGACGAACACCAACTTTTTTTATTGACTGATCAAAATTTTTGCAAATATGTAAATTAAAGTTAATTTCAACTTTAAGGTACAATAAAAAAGGGATTGAGATTTTCCATTGACAGATTTAAAGAAGAACTCAATCCCTTTTATTTATTTTTTCCAGAAAAGTATACCTACCTTTTGTGTAAATTGTAAAAAAGACGACTTATTTAGCTGTCACTACTGACCCCCATTACAACAAGCCTCTGACTCCTATGTCCAGTACCTAATGACAAAGATGCTCTTCATTTCATATTATTTTATTATGATGATTAGGGCGACCTGTAATATAATACGTACCTATCTGGTTTATACGTCCCTCCTAACTTCTGTTTGTTTAAATTCAATATTTAATAGAAGTCTTTCTGAGAAATTACTGCGAGAGTTGAGGTAAATACGTATAAAAATGATTGTTAACCACCAGATAACCCTGTTGAATGTTTTATATTACAGATACTTACATGGTTCATTATTTAATTAGGTAGATAAATACCACGAACGTAGGATAATACTTAGTAATTTACGATTGGACGATGCAAGGTAGGTATATTAAAAGTGGTAATGCACGTCAAAAGATTTAATGTAGAGATAACATGCAGAAAAATACATTCAAATAATAAATAATAAGTATGTAAGACTATCAGTCGAACTCTTTGAACGCAGACAACCGACGACACACGCTACGCTATCACTACCAAGCAAGACTAGTGCCCGTTGTATAATTGTCATTTGTCAGTTCGTTAGTTGCGCGTGCGCCGCGAAGGAGGCGACCGGTCTCCTCGCGTGTCGAATAACTCATAAAAAAAGTACATTATACCAAAACCATCGATTGGTAAAGTACCTAGTTAACAACAATGGAATATTACACATCGGACAGCTGTGATAGTGACACAAGGGAACAAAAAACACTCGATTTATCGAGTCAACTGTTACAAACACTTGGCCTATCGGTGGAACTCAATGGCATTGTTGATGAGAAGGATTGCGCACAAAATTACGAGATATGTCTCCTATACAGCAACAGAATAAACGCACTGCCTGAGACGATAAACAGGTTTACCAATTTGAAGATACTGGACGTGAGCAACAACAGGTTGACCATTCTGCCCGATATATTCAAATATTGCCCGCTAACTAATCTGATAGCGAAACATAACCACCTTACAAATGAATCGCTACCAAAATCTTTTTCGAAGAGCACTCTGCGAGAACTAAATTTGAGTGGCAATCAACTAAATTTCTTTCCTGAACAAGTGTTACAGTTAACGTCACTGAAGTATCTATATTTAGGTGGTAATAGTATAATCAACATACCAAAGGATGTTTGCAAGCTGAACAAGTAAGTTTAAGTTTTAATACTTCCTATGAATATTGGGACCGAAATCGCATCGCACCTGTTCCCATTATAATAATACAAGTATGTATATAATTGTCCACGCATTGTGTGGCTGAATAATTATTATCGCATTCTCACGATAACAATGTAGATTTTATAAACATTAAATATTAGCACTTTGGTCTATCACGGTCAATGGTCTCGGCGGGTTAATGACGACATGTTCAAGATAAATTGTTTTACAAGCCGATCAGGGAAGTCTGCACATCAATAACAATATTGGTCTTTCAGTTATGAGGTCAATCTTACCACTCCCAACTATCATCTATTTTAATTGCCATTCGGTGGTCGGTAATTAGTAAAAACCAATTTTTAAGTTTATGAAAAGATAATGTGTTCGTCAAACACGTCATTTTAGTTATCTATGTAGGTACCTAATATACCTAACTACATTTATCATGTCTGTATGTTCGCGTTCTGAAACTGTTATCATAATTTTCGTTATCAGTCGGTTGACACAAATGTCTTTTATACAGATGCTGCATCATTATTTACTGAACGTTAGTTTTCGCATAACGTTTTAAATATAAGCAGAACCACTAAGGGTATTGTTGTTTTAAGTATCTATACCTACCTATTTTTCAAGAATTGGCACAAGCTAGGAGTAGCTGGATACGTACACGAGGTACCTATCAAAGCCAGTTGACCATTATATTCTTTGGCAGAGGAGAACGCCTAATATGACGACTTTCGCCACTGTTGTTCTGTGGCTAGCATTAAACGCTGCAAATTAGGCTTTAGTGTGAAACTCTGTAAATATTAACTAGTGGGAACTTTCTTGGTATTAACAACATTAACTAGTAGAACTTAAATTTAATAAATAAACATTTTTGGAAAATCTTACACAACGTCGTCTAGCCCAAACTAAAATAAGCTTGTGCTATGGGATCAAGACAACTGATAAACTTACTTATATATTTCTAAATATATATGTAATATATATGTATTATACTTAGAAATCACCCAGACTCTGAAACAAATATTTGTGGGTCACACAAATATTTGAGTCGACCCGGGAACCCGAGACTCCAAAGTCGAAAGCCGATGCACCACGCCACGTTGAAACGTAACTTTCAGGAAAATTAATTAAAAACTAAACTTTTAAATAAATAAATAAATATTTTTGGACATTCTCACACAACGTCATTTAGCCCAAATTAAGCTAATATAAGCTTGTGTTATGGGATCTAGACGACTGATAAACATACTTATATATTTCTAAATACATACATATTATACATAGAAAATACCCAAACTCCGAAACAAACATTTGTGGATCACACAAATAATTCGAATCGACCCGGAATCGAACCTGGGACCTCAGGGGCGGCAGTCGCATACTCATACCACTGAGCCACCGAGGCAGTCGGCTAGTCGGCTTTTAGCTACTAGGTAGGTAATTGAAGCAAATTATTACCGCACATCATTCGGCGGAAATGCCTGTAATCACCCTGGTCCAAGTGCGGATGAAGAAGACCTGTCTCTCGAGCCGTTCATGACTATAACTTTCAAGTCCACGACCTACAAGAAGAGGTAGACAACGCGGAACAGTAAACGAATGATTTCACGACTTATGATGAGCCATGTAAAAAATTCATTACTCAAACTAAACCTACTTACCTATTTATTTTGTTTTTCTTTTACAGATTACAAGTCATTCATTTAGGAGGTAACCAAATTCTGGAAGTTCCAGAATCAGTTGGTCGGTTAACTAGTCTTCAAGCTTTAGTTTTGAGTGATAATCTAATAGAACAACTGCCTTCAAGCATTGCTAACTTGAATCAGCTACGGTCCTTACTATTGCACAAAAATAGATTGAGGACATTGCCAACTCAAATCATCAAACTAAAATGTTTGACGGAGGTAAGTTCATTACTATTTTCAATTACGTTTTTGAATTTGATATTGATTTAACAGTATGGGAATCTATTATACCAGATAGGTATTTAATAAATAGACAATTATCCAATACCTAAGTACATACAGATAGCTGGAACAAATTGCTTAATCTGAATATAAATTGACGGTTCCATATACATGATAAAAAAGATAAATAATTTACGTCAATGACTTATTACATTTATACAATGATGATAAAAAATTAAACAAATGAAGTTTACGATTTATGATTACTAGTAGGACCTCTCTACCTATCTAGATTATGCCCGTCTTTTGTTGATCATGAAATCATAAACTATCTTAAATCATATCTACCTACTTAAAAAGTAAGTTTCAATTTGTAGGCTCATTGAGTTACATTTAATTAGGTATTTATGATTTTTAAAAACGTTTATGATTTGATGTTTGTATATAACGCATACTTTACACAAGAGTAGATGGCAGTACAATACACATTACACTGCTTTAGCCCTCGAAGAGTTACAAAACAATGCATAACTAAGAAAGCGACTAGATAGCAACATTACGCTAATGGACCTTGAGATCGTGGTGAAATCGAGTCGTATCTAACAATACGTTTTAATTTTTTTTATTATTATTTTAAATGTAAAACGTTCAGGGGGTCCTAATCTGCCATAAAAACGCAAGAAACAACTCATTATTATTACCGTTGTTCTTCAGAACGTATTTGGAAAGGATAATGGTGCGTTAAAGGGAAGGAGTAGGTATCTTTATGGAAACCTACTCATGTATCCCAAGAAAGTCATTTAGTTAACCTATCTGTAGTTAGTAGTAGATGCCTACCTATTCAAGATAGTACTGAATCACGTGGAGTTACTTCATCACCATCTCAGCCTATTTGACACCCACTGCTGGAGATTAGGCCTCCCCCAAAGAGGGTGGCAAAGTATGGGTGTGTAAAGCTCCTCTGCCTACACCTTCGGGATGTTGTATGTGTATCTGTCTATATTTAGGTCTTCAGTACCTACGTTCAAAGTTTTATATTTTTTGTTTGTTTTTGTATTAACTTCTTCATCTAAAGCATCATTGGGTTACCCCAATAATTAACATTTTAGAACTTACCTACCCCGTGGATGGGTTAAAACCTATAATGGCCTAATTTCTCGGTAATAAGATAGTACCTACTAAAAACTGTGTGTAATTTAGCAGTACCTAGGAAATTAGAATGTATGTATAGCTGGATAATTGGTGATTGACTTAACAGTATCACAACATTAAAAATTATAAGGCTATAAATCAAAGTGTAGACATGATAAGATCGTTTACTTGCTGAAACGGGCACGTCACTAAACTTATAGGCTATAAGTGACGTGCCCGTATAGGCAGGTGCCGCTATGGGCTATGAGCCGTTTGGCTACGCCCCGGCCGCACAAGCTATAAGTTATAGCTTGTTTGTTTCGGAGTTTGGGTGTTTTCTATGTATATCATGTATGTATTTAGAAATATGTAAGTATGTTTATCACTTGTCTAGATCCAATAGCACAAGCTTATAGCTTAGTTTGGGCTAGATGACGTTGTGTGAGAAAGTCCAAAAATATTTATTATAATACGAGTATATTGTAAAATTATTTAAGGAAAAATGTTTGGCTTCGTTTAAAAACGCGGCAAGTGTAGGTATTTATTATTAAGACCTATAGTTAAGCGTAAATCCACCTGTTAATACCTACCCCAGTTAGAACCAGCCCCGGCCTCCCCTATAGAAATTTGTGTCGAGTTTTCCTTCTCTAAACATACTTACTTATAACTAATAATAATCTATATATATAATACGCCAGTGAAGCCGCTTCTCCTCCTAAACTAAGAGTCGCACAGTCAAGTGTGGCACACCGTTGGAAAGGTCGTGGTCTCAAGTGGTGCGATAAGATTAGAAATTTCACAAAAAGTAAAAAAAAAAAATATTACTTGCGCAGTTTGCGCTAAGGGTTGCTAGTAAATAATATTACTTATAACATACTTACGTATAGGTACGAGTATATACTCGTATTTCTCTAAACATACGAGTACATAGAAAACACCCAAACTGCGAAACGAAGATTTGTGGATCACACAAATAAGTTACCTACTTATATTATTAGCTATAGCACAGAATAGGGAATAGTACTTACATAGCTAGGGGAAGTACGTCCAAAATGACATATATGGACAAAACGACACATTGGCAATATTAAAAAATTAGCGCGTTTTAGGCTGTCAATAATAAGCCACACCGGAATTATACCATTGGATTCTGTTCTGTTTGAGGGCTGCTTTTCATTGGTCAAGCTTTTATGGCTGGTTTACATTGGTCAAGCTTTTAGTACAGTAGCCAAGTACAAATACAGTGGTGTAAACCAATCGGACAGTAGCGAGTCAACAACACCACTGTCCTTGTTCACTGTACTTGGCTACTGTACTTGACCAATGTAAACCAGCCATTAATACAGTGGCGAGTGCAGGTACAGTGGCGAGTATTTCGAGTCTGGACAGTGACTGTTAACACTACGGCCAGTCAAGTTGTTTTTCCTCTAGCAAAATGGACGAGTCTCGTCAAAAAATACGTCGAAAGAAATACAAATGATCGCCGCAACATCTATGTCCCTCCATTTTAAATCTGTAATATCTCCCAGAATATTCATTTAAATTACATGCTGTAAACGGCCATATTAACATATATTAAAAAAGGAACAAGATATGAATTAAACAACACGTCTTGAAGCCGCTCACTTATGCACTGTACAAAATTTTACTGTTTACACTACGCCAGTGGCGAGTCAAGTGTCGAGCGGGGGGGGTTCACTGTAAAAAAAATAGAAAGCCATTCTATTCGGATCCACTTGCAAGCCAAGTTGACTTGCTACTGTCCGATTGGTTTACACCACTGTCCTTGTTCACTGTACTTGGCTACTGTACTAAAAGCTTAACCAATGTAACCCAGCCATCAGACTATCAGAGACGTTTGTTTGATTGAACAGAATTGAACTACACAGCACTCACTAGGTCATAGACCAACGCGGTCGTCGTATACGCTGTCCACTAGGTACACTACTGCGAGCGCCATCCCAAGTCTCCAAGTCTGTACACAACGGACGCCATGTTGGCCATGTTGACATTTGTGTTTCGACGTACGAAAGAAATTTGTTAGTGGTCGTTTGTTTTATGTTTTTCGATAAGTTTTATTTTATTATTTTACTGTGTGATAGTTTCAAATTTTCAAGCATTTTGTGTTCGAGGTGATCGTGTAGAATTTACAACATTATTGTCACTGCAAAAAGATTATTCTTCGAATTCGAATTGTAATATTTTTGCGGGTAGGTATGTACGAAATGACATACAACCACTATGGACAAAACAACATACTGTGTCATTTTGTCCGTAGAGGTTATGTTGAAACAACAAATATGCCAATAGCTTCCACAGCTGATAACTCAGACCCAATCCAGGATCAGAATGTTCCATCATTGCCAATAAAAGCAGAGGCTGGCAAGGTTATGGTACAAGAACAGACTAATTCTTGTAATGTAAGCCATCTAGTTCATCGGATTCTTCAGTGACAGTCGCAATAGCTGTCACTAACGATATTCATGACACACTGACTGACCACTCAGACATTTCTCAACCATCTACAAGTTCCCTTCCATCGACAAGTTCTTTAGCAGTCCAGTTAATGTCATTTCTCCAGTTCCAAGTGGTAAATTTGTAAGTGGACAACATTTCTATTGACATCATCACCTAATATGACTGAATTAAAACTCAAATGAGAGACCGAAGCTGAAAAACCAACTCGTAAAAGAAGACAGGCAGTTACTAAAACTCTTTATATTAATGATGACTCAGATTAAGATTGCCTTGATCAAGAAGATGAAGAAGACTCACGTGCAAAACCTGGTGAGGGGTGGTTGAGGGGCATGCAATGCAGTTGTTGGGTTCACGCGGCCTGTGCTGATTTGCCACAGCGTACCAAATTATTTGTTTGTGAATTGTGCACTTAATTTTTGTTATTGATTTATTTATTCCTGTTGGTGACTGTGTATGTCATTTAGTCCATACTGCTTGTCGTTATGTCCATACGATATGGACAAAATGGATTTATCTTTATCTTCATTTAATGTTAAATATTTTTAGTAATTATTTTTAATTTGGAAGTGTTGATTTTTCTGATGACAAAACCTTTATAATTTCTTATAACCAATTATATAAGCAAAATTGTAAGAAAAAAATATGTTGCTATTATGAATAATAATATAAAAGTTATAGACAATTAATAAAACACTGTCATTTTGGACGTACTTCCCCTATAGGTACTAGCTTCTATTATTATTTTATTGTGATATCATGACGTAAAGAAATATGAATTGTCTAGAAAAATATGTTAATAGGTCTATCATCTACTGAGCTCAGCCTTAACCCAACGTAGTTGGGGTTGGCTTCGGCTTTCTAGTACCTACCTCCCTGGGCAGTAGGCACCTAGTCTAACTGGGAAGCGGGTGAACTGCGACAGCGCAGAGGTTGACAGTAGGTATAGTGATAATCTCGTTGGTTGATTCGTGGAATCTGCCATAGCACCTACTACCTATGGTAGCAGCTTTAGGCTTTAGAATTAGATTTGGTAAAAACTAAGGACGTATGTTCCTTTTGTGAAAACCGTTGGAACATAATATTTGTATGAAAATATAGGTACCTACCTACATAGTACTTACACTTAGATTTGACCGAATAAAGTTCACATGATAATTTGTATGTAGGTACCATTATAGGTTACCTCTAGAGAATTGAGTTGAAAGTAAACAGGAAGAAATGCTTAACTACAATAAAAATATTACTCTTTTTCAGTTAAGTCTTCGAGAAAATCCTCTTGTGGTGAGATTCGTGAGAGAAATGAGCCTGCAACCTCCATCCCTGCTAGAATTAGCAGGTCGCACTATTAAGCTTCACGAGATACGTGTCCGTACAGGAGAAATTCCTTTCACGTTGATGCAATACCTTGGTGCAGCTCAATGCTGTGTCAACCCTAAATGCAGAGGTAAATGTTACGCTAACATTTTTAGAAATAAGTTAGTAAAAAAGTGGACCTACAGTACAATCTCAAAAATTTACCCAAGTTTATTTATAAAGTTTTTAAACAAAGAAACAATGGTTATTTACTAGATATTTCGATCAATCAAATATATGTCTTTGTGTAGGAATAGTATATCGATGAATAGATAACAATAGGAACCGAGCGGCATTCCAAGTCTCTGGGTATAGGTATGATGGCCATTGAAAATCCATACTAACCATATATAGGTAGTTACCTACCTAATCGACCATCTATTATTAGTTACTATATATACTCGTATAAGTTGGTAGGTATAGGGTATAGGTTTACCTACTTAAATTATCAGCTTTTTATCCCGTTATTTTTGTTACGCGTTGCTTGCTGTGTAAGGCAGCAAAGGTTATCTTTAATTGATAAGTGTGGGCAAGAAAAATATATTCGATTGTTCGTAGGTACTTACCTAATCGGTATTTATGTATTTATAGTTTGAATTAAATTGGCAACTAATTGAAGATATTGACAGAGGCGAGTAGGTCGCCAAACAATAGGTTTACCTACCTAATGAGGGCAAAAGAAGTTGTTCTCCTAGTCTGCTGAATATTCCCTTCACCTTCCGAAAAAGCGGCGGTTTTACGTGATTGCGCTCCCCGTTAGGTAATAATGGCAACAAGGAAACGTAGGACTCGAACTCGAATTGCCTCACGCAGCATGGGCTTGTCTGCTATGTTATAATCCCGACGTGTCTAAAGATCAAAATCTCTTTAAAGTGTATAAACCCTTAAAAAAGTTAGAGACTATTGCAAAGATAAGGAGGTTAAGATTTTTCTAATTATTATTCATTCTTGTTCCAGGGGTATACTTCGACAATCGTGTGGAACAAATTAAGTTTGTTGATTTCTGTGGCAAATACAGAATACCACTATTGCAATATCTATGTAGTTCTAAATGTATCACTGGCTGCTGGGAGAGCCGTGAAACCGAAAGCAATCCTTATCCTCAAATGATGAGAAAAGTTCTTCTTGGCTAGAAATATCATTACTATTCGGAAACTTAAATCTATTCTTATTAAGCTAGCTCCACATGTCAGCAGACGGCATCTTCGGATGGGCGTCTGCCAACAGCGGCGGCCTTACCCATTGCGAGGCTCCGGGCGGCAGGTCTTTGCGAGGCCCCTTTTTTATACCGCGGCCCAATGCCTCGGCCACCCCTACATCTATTGCTGGGCGCCCCATGTACGCACTCGGAAGTATTCCCTATGGCGCCGGCGGACTTTGGCCAACTATGTGGCCTCTGTCTGGGGTTGGGTGGGGTTTTATCCCGCATCATTAGGGTCGGGTTTTATCCATCGTCGGTGAGTAAATGTGCGTTCTGCGAGGCTTTAACACTGCAGCTGATCGTAGATGAGTCTGCGTCGCCCTGGCCACCGAATTCGTAACTAAGCAGAGAGGGTACACTCCCTCTACCTCTCGGCCGCCACCTTCGCGCGCATGACGTGCTCGAAGAAGGACAAGGGCACGTTCCACCTACTCCCGCTGGAGACCATGGCTCAAAGCATGGTTTCGTCTGATAGGCTATTCACGCCTAAACCCACGACGAGGTCTCAGCGCTGACTCGCTCACCCCTCGCAGTGTTAACACTGGAGCGCGACCTCACCATAGATCCGGTCACCGTGGTGCCTTTGCAGCCACTCGTCCATGATCGGTCTTACCGCTGCGACCGTGGTGGTTCCCCACCGTGGTTGATAAAGTTGCACTTTCCATGTCTCCACGAGATCCTGGCGGTGTTGCGAGCGCTGAGGCTCGATTTCTCGAGACACAGGCCTGTGGTCCCGCTTCATAACCACCTTGAGCCATTGAAACAATGACGCAAACAAAAGCTCTATCCTTTATGTTCTCACTAGCTAGTAGACTTTGTATTTACGAGATTGCTACTGGTATTCATTATTATTTAGATACGATGAACTATTATAATTGTTATATAAGTACCTTTACATAAAGTCAGACAGGGTATGTAGTAGGATAACTAACAGTTTGTTAAGCCAGACAACATCCGCCGGTCGCGCTACGGTTATACTTTGCCGGGATTTCCGACGGGAGTCGGGATGGCCGGCAATGGATGTTGGAGGACTGTCAAAGATAATCATGTGATTCCAAAAATTTTTTTAAAGTTTATCTGTAACTAATCATTAAAATGTACTGATAAATAGGTCTACCAAATAATTGTTATATTTTTTATACTTGTTTATATTAATAACCAGTCATTAAATAAAAAATATTATGATAAATACTTGTTCTTTTATTTACGCAATCCTAATTGGGTCTATACTTACCTAAAATTATAGAACATTGTTCAAATATCTACATACCTAAGTATAGTCTGAACTACTACTATAGTCTATATTCTACTAGACTACATCTACTAGACTATAGTCTGAAACATGTAAAAAGGCTTATTTTATTACACAAAGCCTATGTCTATAACTTATGCCACATTTTATTTGCTCGACTTGACGGGGGCACTCCCATGCCCCCCGATAATAATACTTGATGTATACTATATTTTTTTATTGAAGTTATATTTTACATAGTTCTACAATACTTTGCTAACATTCATTTTGTAATAATTTCATCCTTTCTTCTTTCCCTCTTAATATTGCCGCTTTAAATAATTTACAATACAATTCTATAGCTGTTGGTGTGTCATCATTTCCTGGTACTGGATAGGAAATCAAATTTGGATTGCAATTAGTATCAACTATTCCAATTGTAGGTATCAACATTTTTGCACTATCTCTCACTGCAGTATGTTGGTTCAGTATATTGTTTTGTGTGTTCAAAAATATACATAAATCTGGCAATCTTGTTACTGCACCAAATTGATGATTGGCATTTGTAAATATTCCTCCACGCCAAAACCTTGTGTGGGAATACTCTCCACATTCTAATGCCGCCTTTTCCACCAAATGAGCATTCAAAGCATTTCTATTAAAAAAACATATAATTCCACCTCTATATGCAATGTGAGCAGTAAAATTAAGGGCTTTTCTCAAATGTTCTGCAGTTAAATCCAAGTCAAATATTAAATGGCCAAGTCTAGACCCATATAAGTATGGTCTCATATAGTCATTAAGAGAACCTTCTTTATGTCCATAATGAACTCTTGCATCAAATAAATCTTTTACAGTGAATAAGTTGTGGATATGGAAATAATCTGGATAATCCAAAGGATTTTTCTTTGAAATATCTGAAAATATATAATTAAACTTGGTAGAAATGACATAAAATCATCAAGATATCATAGATATCATCATAAGGTGAGTTTTCATATTATTATATCGAATTCATACCATCAGAAACTTGTGTAGATGGGTCTAGTACAGGAACAGCTTCAGAAGAATTATATCTAAATAATGGAGCACTTAGTCTTAGCGACCGGAGTTCTGAAACCACCACAAACTGTTTAAATAATTGAAAAAATAGAACTGAAATGTTAAGCTGAACAAAGTAGATAGAGATTGCTTACTTAAACAGTTTGATAACATCTTAGTTTAAACTGGATATTCTGAAATAATGATATCTGGTATTATAATTATTGACTACGACCTCCGTTTCACGACTTGAGTAATGTTTAAATTATAAAAATACAACAACTCTCGTCTACCTTCCGAACCCTAAAACGAAACAACACTGACAGGTGACAGACGGCTGACAGTGACAGACTACCGAACGTCAAAGATGTTCCGAAAGCGCCCTCACAAAATATTAGTTCTAAACCAGAGACTTGGGATGGCGCTCGCTTCGCTACATACCTATGTATATGTTCTAAACGGTGATTTGATTAGCGTCATCGAGCAGTGGTGTAATCAGCAGAAGCAGTCACTTTGTTGGTATTAATAACAAGTCATCATCAACAAGTCGTCATCGGTGGTACAATGGTACTATGTACGGACTGCCACACTCGAGGTCTCGGGTTCGATTCCCGGGTCTGGTGGATAAAGTATAATTCTCTTTAGAATTTTACCCAGATCTAACGATCTAACTTGTGCCCGGTAAATGGCAATAGGCTCGCCCCCTATTACATGGGACCTAACATAGCTGGTGAGATGTGGGTGTATTTGTACACCTCTGCCTACCCCTTCGGGGAAAAAGGCGTGATGCTATGTATGTATGTATGTATGGCATCATCATCATCATCTCAGCCCATTGATGGGCAAAGGTCTCCCCGAAAGTGGGCGGAATTCAGCCTACATATACCACCATTACCACATTATTTATTATTTATTTATATACCACGCTGCCCGGACGGGTTGGTATTTGGTTTGGTGTCGAGTTTGGCGTATCTAAACATACTTGGATAAATTGACTTATATATTTCTAAATACATGCTAAATATAGTTATAAAAATACCCAAATTCCGAAACAAACATTTGTGGATCACACAAATATTAGATTCGACCCCCGGGTCCCGTCCTTAGGGATGATAATCGCATGCACATAATAGGCACACTGCGCCACCGAAGCAAGCATTGGTAACACGTACCATGGAGGTAACGGGGTGTGTCTAACTGGAAAATTTTATTGAATGGAAAAAATGTCCAGTTTATAAATGCATGAATATGAGAATTCAGTACAATAATATTTTATCAGTATTTGTTCTATATCCACCGACGCGTGTGGATGGACAGATCGCAAACGTTGGAGCTTGGAGCAGATTTCTTTGATAAACCAACACGAGACGGTCAACTACCAACATTGACGCCAATGCCATTCACATGCCCTCCGTTCAGGACAATTGGAAAAATGTAGAAATTTTGGGCAGACTAGACAACTTAATACAAAATTCTTTGTGTAAAATTTTAAATGTAAATATTAACGACCGGGCTTGGGTCCAAGCGTCTCTTCCAGTTCTCTTGGGCGGGCTAGGTATTCGTAGAGTCACAGATGTCAGTTTGCCAGCAATTCTGTCGTCGGTTCATACCCGAAGAATTAGTCAGGAAAATTTTGACAAATACACTGATTGATTCCGAGGTGCGATGCAAGACCGATGCCAAAAATGCTTGGAGGATGTCTCGCCCCGACACTGACCTACCCTCACGCCTAGGCTCACAGCGACTGTGGGATTCGCCGCTCTGTAAATTGAGAATTAATACACTAATTGACACTTCTGTCAATATTTCAGAGCGTGCACGCCTACTAGCTGTTGAAGAATGGGAGTCAGGGTTATGGATCCAGGCGCTCCCATCGCCCAACATCGGTACAATGTTGGACGACACAACCTTCCGCAATGTTTATTTTATTGTCACATTTTTGTGTTCCTACCTATTAATATTCATTCCTATTTATAAATATTTTAAGTTAATTGTATTTTTAAATCAATTATTATTTTATATTTATTGTTTGATATTTATTACATTATTGTTATTTAATCATTCTTGTTGTTTTTTGTTAAAGTGTATCTTCCTAAGTGAAAATTTTCCCTCTTTTATTCTATTCCTTTGATTCTTATATCTATTTATTTCTTCTTTCAGGGGAAGGGGGGGAAGTCTGGAATTCCCGCGCTGCTATCTTCCTTCTAGGCATAGTTGGTACAGTGGGCCCCTATCTCGCATAGTGCTTGCCAATAATCTTATATTACCGGGGAACTGTTGCATTTCTCGCCTTTACTATACCAACTATGCCTCGACCGTACTCCAAAAAGTCTCCAGTATGCTCAGTCATGAGCTCGCAAACACTGTCCCGGTCCACCGTCAACCCTGTTCGCAGACTGACATCCATCCTCGCCCTGGCGTGTATGGGACAGTCAAACAATAAATGCTGGACTGTCTCAGGCACGCCCGGTTCACAGGCGCACGATGGGTCCCCCCTACACTTGAACCGAGTCAAGTAGTGGGCGAACCCACCAGAAGCCCGTCAGAAGCTGTGTTGTAGCGCCATCAGCAACTACCAGACGGACAAACTTGTATGCAGCCACCACGCTCGGGAAAAACATCCGGGTGACGGAGGCGGTCGTGCCCTCGGTGTATCTCACGTTCCACTCGTCAAGCGACTGCTGTCGTAGGAGTCTCTTGACGAATGAGACGGGGCAATTATGGTAGTCCGGAGCCTTTTTCAGACGCAGTGCGGCTGCTCTCGCCAGTTCGTCAGCCCTCTCGTTTCCCACCAACCCAGCGTGAGCCTTCACCCAGAACAGGGATACGCTCTTTCCCTCCGCCCTGCAGAGACGGATGCCGTTCCGGGCTTCGACCGCCAAGGGATGGGTCGAGTCGTCGTTGACGACTGCCGAGAGAGCCGCTCTGCTGTCGCTGAATATTCCGAACGTGGCTGCGCCATGCCGTAGTGCCACGCCAACCGCCTTGCTGAGCGCCAGAAGTTCCGCCTGGTAGACGGTGCAGTAGGATGAAAGAGCAAACTTGAGGGCCTTCGTTTCGGTCGCACTATTCCACAAGGATAGTGCTGCACCGACCCGGCCCTCAATTTTGCTCCCATCCGTAAAGATGCGTGCCTGGAAGTGATTGGCTTCGTTGTATTGTTCCTCGTCTACCAGGCTGCCGAACTCCAGGCATAAACGCTCAGCGGGGTGCGGGGCACCAGAAGCTGGGGCCATTCGCTCGACCTCCATGCACTCAGGCTCTGGCCGTGGAATCCCCCTCTTGGCCTCGTATAACGAGGCCACCTCACGAACTCTGAGGTCCAGAGGAAGGATGCCCTATAGAACCAGGGCAGAGTGCAGGGAGACCGTGCGATAAGCCTTACATAGCTTCTGGGCAAAAACTCGCTGAACCACGTTCATCTGCTTCCGGACTCCAAGTTTGTCGACCGCCGGACGCCACGCACTGGCTGCATACAAGATTGTCGGTTCAACAGCAGCGGTGTAGATGACCCGAATCACCTCGGGATGTAATCCCCAGCCGATCCGGACCGTCCTCGCGAGCTTCTTGTAAATGCTGATGGCCTTGCTACAAACGTAGGTGACGTGAGCGTTGAATGTCAGTCTGTGATCAATAAGTAGCCCCAGGAGTTTCACCTGCGTGGTGAGACCGATGTCCACCTCGCCCATGCTCAGACGTGGCTCGCTTCCGCGTGATCACCATCGCATTGGTTTTATGCGGTGCGAACCTCAGCTTATGGTCGACGCCCCACGCCTGAACATGCCCGAGGGGAGACGCTTGAGTTTGTTGCGAAATTCAGATACGTGATCATATTTGCGCAAGCCAAATATGAATCTTATACAAATATTGTGTAATATAGGGCTATAACTAATAATACCCGCCACATTGGATGCTTTGCGCGCGTCTGTACACCGCGGTGGTCAGGGCGATACCAAAGAGAATACAATACGACGATACTAAAACGACATACGCGGACGATCAGTGTAGTTCACGTACGCGCGGAGCGGTCCGTACTGACGGTCCGTGTGACACTAAAACCAGCCTAAGATTAATTCAATTCAATTTAATTCTTTGTTATGGCCTCTGCTTGCACTTGCAGCAACTTGCCAGTGACCAGTGAGTAAAGCTAATAACGTAGGAGATTTTAACTGTGGGTCGAAATTATGATCGGTGGCCGAGTAAATCCATAACTCAGTCAGAGTCTAAACAAAAAAAAATACCATAAAAGATAAAAGAATACAATTAAAACTACCATAGATATTATTCTATCTACAGTAACTACTAACTAAACAATACAGATATAAATAGATAAGAGACCACAAAAAAGGGGGATATGGTTACGTAATTTAAGTAGGTAGGTACCTATAGTTTTAATTTATTATATTCAATATATTTACAAAGGGTCTTGATAAAAGGGGTATGGACCAGGCCTAGAAGAGTTTTGAAAGATGTAGGTAGAGGAATATTAGAGGAAAGCACATCGTAAGGGGAAATTCGTTGATTAGGACAGGAGAAGAAGATGTGATCCGCGTCACCTTCATCCAAATCGCATTCACAAAGAGAATGATCCCTAACCTTAATCTTTGCCAAGTGAACTGGCGTACATGCATGACCTAAGCGGAGACGAGAAACTACCGATGTCGAGTTTTTTCCAAAGCCCCGATTCTTAAAGAACCATGGCTTTTTGGGCACGAGTGGTTGGATGTCACCATAGTATTTGCCCTTCTTTTTTTGAGACAGACGCCATACCTCGTTCCATGCACGAGATAAGCTGTCTCCTGAAACTTGTGACAGATCTTGTGTCGATATTTCAGTATACTCCAAAGAGCCTAGTCTGGCTGCTTGTTTTGCGCATGAGTCAGCTGTTTCATTACCCGCAATGTTTGAGTGACCGGGGATCCAAGCGAGACAGATTGCAAGACTCTTTAGATGACACCTAAAGAGCGCCTCTCTAATTTTAAAAATAATAGGGGACCTGGACTTTGTGCGGAAGGGGTGTGAATTAACTGCTTGGAGACAGCTTTTGGAATCGGATAGTATTATAGAATTGTTTAGGTTATGAGATAAAACATACAGAATAGCTTCAAGGATAGCTATAGACTCTCCCGTAAAAACTGAAGTCATAGATTTAAAGCTAAGGATAATGTGGAACTTTGGCATCCATACAGCCGCTCCTACAGAACCGCAATAGTCTGACTTAGAAGCATCCGTGTAGATTTTAGTCCACCCATCGAAATTATTGGATATTGAATTATTGAAGGCAAGTATTATTGGAGGAGAATAAATGATAGCTTCATACGGAAGAGAATACAGAGGATTTAGTTGGGACCGAATGACAGGATTTGGGAGACGGGTGAATTTTATGAAACTATTTAAGATGCAAGGAAGGTTATCAGAGCAAGAGATTGAACCTATATTGTATAAATCACCAAGAAGGCCGAGTTTATCCAAGAGGACATGCTGAGAGTTTTGTACCAGTTTGAAAAGAAATTTGTCCGATAAGTACTGTCTACGGAGGAAAGGAGGAGGATCTACTGCTTCTACTTGCATTGCATTGATTGGGGAAGATTTCATTGCTCCAAGGATAATACGCAAACATTTTGACTGAATTTTGTCTAGTTTTGCAAGAGAAGATTTATTGCAGGGATCTAATAAAAATGAAGCGTAATCCATATGGCTGCGAACAATTGCATTATATAATAATTTTTGATTGAATGGGTGAGAACCCCACCATGCACCAGAAAGTGACCGAAGGATATTAATATTTTTGATGCATTTACTACTAATGTAATCAAAGTGAGTTGACCCAGTCATTCTTGAGTCAAGGCACAAGCCAAGAAATTTAGCATTAGAATATTGAGGGATTGGCAAACCTTCAATCTGCAAGTCAACTGATGGAATATTTCTTTTCTTAGTAAACACAACTACCTTGCATTTAGAAGGGGATAAAGAAAGACCATGATTTAGAAGCCAATGATTTAAGTGGATTAGGGCATTGTTTAGGTTTATTGAAAGTTCTTCAATAGAGGAAGACGAAGAGTACAGAGCTAAGTCATCTGCATATTGAAGAATCTGGCAAAATGGTTGGACTACTTGCTCGACATCATAAGTATACAAACTATAAAGGAGGGGACTTAGAACCGAGCCCTGGGGAAGACCTTTCCAGATGGTTCTAGGGGGAAGAAGGCAGTTCTGGTTCTTGATAATTATCGATCTTTCCATTAAAAGGTTTGCACAGAAATGGACTAACTTGTCCGGAACATTCAGTTGAAGAAGTTTATTTCTGAGTACCGGAAGAAGAACATTGTCATAAGCTGCTTGAATGTGTAAAAAAACAGTGGCCATATATTTCTTTTGCAGGAGGGATATACGAATCTCGGAAGTTAGAACGCTAAGACTATCCAGAGTACCCATATTCCTCCTGAAGCCAAACTGGGACTTAGCCAAAATTTCTCGACTCTCCGAAAACCATTCCAAACGGTGTTTTATCTAGGTGCTCTGTTATCTTGCACATCACTGAGGACAGAGCTATCGGGCGCCTACTGTTAGGGGAGGATGGGTCAACACCAGGTTTAAGGACTGGGACGATAATTTGAGTTTTCCAATCAGGAGGAATACTCCCACTGTTAAAAATGACATTAATTATGTCCAGAAAGTGAATTTGGACAGCGACTGGAGCCTTGACAATAAAAGAATATGGGATTTGATCAAACCCTGGAGCTGAGTCTTTTAATCCCTCGATTGCTAGCCGGAATTCTTGAGCTGTGAAGTTATTATTAAACATTCCCTCATGTTGAATAGGAGCAGAAGGGCGGACAGCGGATGGAATAGAGTCATAAGTAGGAACCCATGGTGGGGCTAACCTATCAGCAAAGGCGTCAACCCACGATGTCAAATCGTTGTCAGTATCGTTGACTATATTACAGGATCCTCCTCCTGGAACATCCTCTGAATCTTTTTATTTGTTTCCAAACAATTGAAGATGGGGTTCTGGGAGATAGGTTCTCACAGAACCGGGTCCAGCCTTCTTTTTTCTTTGCGGACAGGGTTCTTCGAGTCAGTGCTGCTTTTCTGTCATAGATCTGCTGAAATTCGATTCAGCCTCGCATCTGGATTTAACAGAGTCAGTACACTCTGCGTCCCACCATGGAGTCGATAGAATGGACTTAGAAGGGACTTTAATGGGAATATGGACATTCGCACAGGAGATAACGGAGTCACGGAATAGGTTGTAGGACTGAATAATATTGCTGCCAGTGGGAACCAACAGAGATGATATTGTGGACTCCAAAGATGTACCATAGGCAGGCTAATCTGCTCCAGACAACCTGTATCTAAAAGAGGGGGATGAATTCAGTGGACGAGATATAGTCATAGAAAATTTTATTATAATAGGGAAATGATCACTTCCGTGAGAATGGTCAAGAACTGACCAAGAGGACATAAGAGAAAGAGAGGGAGAGCAGATAGTGAGGTCAACAGTACTAAGGTTTTGAGAAGGGAGAACTCGGCGGGTAGGGGATCCAGAATTTAAAATGCACAAGTTAAGTTCATCCAGAACTTCTATTAAGGCATAAGCAAATGCATCACAAAGACTGGACCCCCAGGAAGTATGGTGAGCATTGAAATCTCCCATAATGACTACAGGAGGAGGGACTGAGTTGAACAGTAGAAGAAGGTCAGGGATCAGGGTGGAGCAAGGATGAGGGATATACAAGGAAATGAATGACAAATTACATAACCTGGCAGCAACAATATTTATATGAGGGGAGTGAGAGGGAAGGGTAATCTGAGCAAAAGACTGTTTACGACTGAGCAAAAGAGCACAACCAGCATAGCCATCAGCTCTGTCATCCCGAAGACATGAGTAACCTGGAATACGAAATGTACTACCAGGCCAATGTATCGCCACAGGGTTATACTTATTAATCAGTGAGAACAGTTCAGGTTTTTTAGGTCTGAGGCTTTTAGTGTTCCACTGTATTATAGTCGGGTCCATTGGATGATAGAGGAAGTAAGAAATTAGTAAGTGATTGGGCAACGTTGGGCGATAAAGAGATGTTATTTTGTGAGATAATAGATATAATCATGTTTAAAACAGAAAGAAGAAGACTTTGTGAAGATTGCAGATCTTGGGAAATATCTTGAGAACAAGAGGACTGAGAAATTGGGAATGCACAGCCATTAGGGGAGGAATGTCCATCTTGTGATATGAGTGCTTGATGAGCAATCCTATCATAAGACTTGCCAAGGGGAACATGAGGACGAGGAGACTTAAATATGTTTTTTTTATATGTTGTGGACTGAGAGGGATAAATGGAGGCGGATGATGATTGAGAAAGTTGAGAGTGGAGGATTTTGTAGCAGCTGAAAATGATTTAATAACAAGAGGAGTGGCTTGTGAGGCTTCCATGTAGGATACACCCTCACGAGCCATGAGAGATTTAATGTCCTTTTGACGTTTGTGTTCGGGGCAGGATCTGTCGGTGGCTACATGATGTTGATTGCAGTAAAGGCAAATAATTTCTGCAACACTCATGGTGCATGAATTGCCCTGGTGTTGTTGTGCGCATTTGTAGCACCTAGGTGAAGATTGCCGACATTGGTCAGCCACATGGCCATACATACAGCAACGGAGACACTGAATAGTGGGAAATTCATACTGTTCTACGGGAAGGGATGTATGGAATGAGTATATATGGGAAGGGAGGGATTTGCCCCTAAATGTGATGACTATTGTTTGAGTTGGAACATATGTAACCATGTTGTCAATACCAATGGTTTTTCTATTGAGGCGACGAGCTTTGAGAATGTATCCAATGCCAGGGTAGGTTTTTTTTTTTTTTTTTTTTTACGTGGTCGGTGATACATTTACGCACTTCACCGTCTCGCTGCGGGGGGGAGCGAGACGGCTTCGTGTGGGACTCCCGGCCCTAGGATGGAAAACGGGCCGGACTACCCACTAAAACCTATCCACGGTGTTTCTCCTTCGCCTTAGCCGGGCCGCCGGATAGACAGAAACTGTTAAGCAACGGCGGCCCGGAAAAGGGGCGCTCTTTTGAGCTCAACACGGGGGGCTGACCCCCCCCCCCCCAAACAACATAGAAGCGACGCCCCCGAAACACATAAGGGGCGTCGGACTCCTCAGGGCCTTTCGCGTGAGCGGTGGGCCCCCCAACCCACCGCTCACGGCCCTATCAGTCGGGGGCTTGGGCGTATGCAATACGCCGTCGCCCCCTGACTGGTGCCCGGCGGGGCGGAAGCGTGCGACCTGCACGCTCGCGTTCCCGCAGGGCCTCTCTCTTTGCCGCCATCACCTCCCGAGCGAAGGAGGCGACGGCGGCCCAACATTCTTCGCTGCCGGCCATAGAGAGAATGACGGCCGGCAGCGAACCTACACTGCCGATGATGCCCGTGAGGGCCAACCTCTGCGTGTCCCAGGCGGCGCACACAGCGAGCGTATGCTGCGCCGTATCTACGGCGCCGCCTGCGCAGTGATGACAAAGCCAGGGGGTAGGTTAGGTTAGGTTAGGTAGGTAGGGGAAACGTTATATGAAGGTATGTAAGCCTCATATTTATTGTCGACTAAAATTGAATTCGCAAGGAAATTGTTTGCGTCAACGGCATTTAAAAATTGAACCGACATTTTATTCCTGCCTATCCTTTTAACTCCCCCCATGGAAATATTTTTTATTTTGTGGGCCCCTAAAAACTGACCGAATTTAATAGGTTTTACCGAGTAACCTGCTGGTAAATTTTCGTCTTTTTTAGAAACTATAACTACAAACGGACCTTTGTCATTTTCGTCGTAGGATTTAACTCCTAACACTATTGTAGGATGATTGAATATGGTTTGGATCGAAGCTGACGCAGATTCAGCATCTAAAATGGTTTTTTTGGGCGCAGCTACATGTTCTTGAGATTCATATCGTATTTTTTGATGACTAATACGAGAAGGCGAAAACTCTTCAACAGACATAAAAATATCCGGTGGATCGGGGGATCCGGAGGATCCCCATCCTACCAGACAACCGAAAAAATACTTACCTGAACTACAAATGTCAGTAGTGCCAGTTCCAACAAAAGCTGTCAACTGTCAATGTCATGGTCAATAAATATCAATAAAATCTTGTTGTACTATAAATTACTTGTTGTGAGTTTCAACATACTTATAATATAAAAAATATACGGCAATTTCATGAAAATTCAGTATCCTTAGTATAAATTCTAGAAATTTGATATTCTGGGAGGTTCGATACTTTTGTAACCGTTTTAACCTCAAAATAATGGCGAAAAAGAATATTGAAGATGTGGATTTATATGCTTTGTTGGGCCTCACTATTACAGCCACAGAATCAGAGGTAAGTTGCGTTCCTATATCATTTAATATTTGTTTGGATGATGTGTTAGTCAAGTTTTAATAAATTTATTGTTATAGATAAGAAAAGCATATCGAAAGAAAGCACTGCAATGTCATCCAGATAAACATCCTGATGACCCTAAATCTGCCGAAACTTTTCTTGAACTGTCTCGAGCTCTAGAAATATTAACAGATGCGGCCGCAAGGACTGCTTATGACAAGGTTCTTAAAGCAAAAAAAGCTGCAAAAGTCAGGCATCAACAATTGGATAGTAAGAGACAAAAGCTAAAGGAAGATTTAGAAAGGCGAGAAAGAGAAGCAGGTACAGGCTCAAGTAATCTAACAGATGCACAGAAACTTGCGGCAGAAATTGAAAGACTACAAAAAGAAGGCAGCCAACTGCTGCGGGAAGAACAAAAAAGAATGAAAGAAGAAATAAAAAGAACAATGAACCTTATATCAGATCCAGTATGGGATTCCAGTCTTAATAGGATTAAGATAAAATGGAAGGTAGATAAAAATGATACTAGTAATGGTGGATATGATGAAGCTACATTAAAAAGATTTCTAAAGAAATATGGTGAGATAATAGCACTTATAATGTCTTCTAAGAAAAAAGGAAGTGCATTGGTGGAGTTTGCAAGTAAAGAGGCCTCAGATATGGCATTGGAGTTTGAAAAAGGTAACCATAGATAATTTTTTTTCAAGCAATGAGTATATTTAAACTTTCCAAATGTTTTGTTAAGAGCAATGACAATAGTTTTAGGCTGGATTCAAACCAATCAGGTCACTTACAGGGAGTATGCTCTGAGCTACCAAGACCACAGCAAATTATTGTAAAAAAATACACTTTCCTGATCATGTAAATGTGAATGTCTTTGAAACATATATTTTAATTATTTTTTCAGGTTTACCAGAAAATCCATTAGAATTAAAATGGGTGAATGAAAAACCAATTTTAACAACGAAGAAAACATCCGCTAGCATTGGACCATCATTGATTTCAGATAGGGATTACGAATCTCTTGTATTAACTAAAATGAGACAGGCAGCGGAACGACAAAGGCTAATAGATGAAATGATGAAGGAAGACAAATAGTCAACACAATATAACCAAGCGTTTTATACGTTCATTTCTCTGCTGAATGATAGTGGCCTGTGCACATTTTCCTCCTACATATAACCATAACTCCACAAGTTCTTGTGGACTATGAAAGTCGCCCACAATCGCCAGATGCCGCCATAGCTTACCATCAAGCGGGCCACGTCAATTTGGCGAACCTAATATATAAAAAAAAAGGATTAATACAACAATCATCGAAAAAAAAATAAAGTTAAAAAGTGTACATACAACATTTATTTTCATTATTTTTAATGTGTTTATTACACATCAAAGTAACTTTCGCAGCCTGTTCCTGATCCACATGACATAAGCCCTTATGTCTTTGTAGGTTCAAAAGGTTTCCACTCCTTTATAAACTGTACAACTTTTTTCCTTTGAATATCTCCATGTTCTTTGCGTGGTTTCTTCCATAAACTGTGGTCTAGATCCAATATACCACCAATGATTTCCTGCAAGTAGACCCTTCTCAACAAATATGTACATACTCAATCAAAGCAATGGTATTCCATTGTTACTAAGCCTACCAGTCTTAATAGCATGCATTCCATAAGGTAGATCAAGAATAATAGCATGCATTCCATAAGGTAGATCAAGAATAATAGCATGCATTCCATAAGGTAGATCAAGAATAATAGCATGCATTCCATAAGGTAGATCAAGAATAATAGCATGCATTCCATAAGGTAGATCAAGAATAATAGCATGCATTCCATAAGGTAGATCAAGAATAAACCAAAGGTCAGGGTCCAACATGTTGAGGTACAAGGCAAACAAATGTTCATGGTAAACAGCTATAGGTTCACCTACCATTATGTGGGAAGCTGGTGAAAATTGAGCTTATGATAACCCAGCCTACTCCGACATGGAAAGAGGTGTGATTGTATGGATGTAAGAAAGCTTCAGTGTACTAGATGAAATAAAAAGTAAATTACCTCTGCAAAACTCCTAGGGAACAGCTGCTGATCTTCAATGACATGAGCAAAACCAGGGTCCATTCCAAAATCTATCCAGAAATATGGCAACCCTCTTGGTATTCCTTTTCTTATTGATTTACCTTTTAAATCAACTACTTTTTTATTCATAGACCACTCGGCCTCACATTCAAGTAGGGCTTTCTTGAAATAAATAGCAGCCATGTCACCAACATCTCTTGGTAATGGCACACAGTGTATGACTAAATGAGGATATTTATGTAACTTAGTGGCTGTTTCGTAAAATAATATATCTTTATTTTGGGAGTTGTAAAACTGTGTGAGGGCATTTCTGTAGTTCTGTAACAATAAATGGTGGTTTAATGGTTTTGGAGACATGCAATCTAAGGCCGAGTTGAATATTACTTGGCCATCCCACTACTAATTAGAATCATTTAATCATCACTATCATCACTTCACTATCACTTCACTTCATATTATAAAACAAAGTCGCCCGTTTTGATGTATGCGTAGGTCTTTTAAACTACGCAACGGATTTTGATGCGGTTTTCACCAATGCATAGAGTGGTTCTCGAGGAAGGTTTTTAGTATAAAATTTGTCAAGAGGGCGAAGCCGCGGGCGTCCGTTACTCTACTATAAATACTTGTCCATTTATAGTAGTATAGCAGACGCATTATAGCGGTAGTGCATTTCGGAAAATGTGTAACTTGCTTCGCACATAAGAAACAGATAGTTAGTATGAAGACTTACTATTAAATTAAAAACACGTCATACATTGAACACAAAGAATGGGATTAATTCGGATATATTGGAATAGTAAGCAGTAGCTTTCAATTAAAAATAAATTTCAAAATCGGTTTATCTTTTCGAAATATTATTAGGTAATAAATGTTTATCAGTGTCAAGTGTGTCAAGATCCAATAGCACAAGCTTATAGCTTATTTTGGGCTAGATGACGTTGTGTGAGAATGTCCAATATATTGATTTTATTTATAAACAAAAAAAAACATTTCAATTCAGAACCTTCTTCTTTGTAAGTCGGTTAAAAATGAACATTAGTCTTGAATAACGTATGTATGTATACTGACCAATATTTCTTCCCAGACGTCTTCATCAATTGAAGTAACACATGTAGAATGCTGAATAGTTGTGATAAGGCACTCATCGTCAACAAGTGACTTTCTTGATGGCAGTGCTACATACACTTTGCTTCCCATTGTCACCATAAGGTGTTTCAACATGTTTTTAGAGTCTAGACAATATTCACATCCTTCTAAAGATTTCGTCATCTTAACATGTTGATTAATTGACCTTTGTTTTTCAGATTCACTGTCTTTTGCAGCATTTCTATTCTTAGATATCTGAGCCATAAATATATCTTCTATGTCGTCATTTCTATTCTTGTGCTTTGATGTAATTTTAGCCAATTCAGCGTCATTGTCATAGTTGGTTCCGTATTTCTCCTCTTGGAACTGTAATGTGTAAAACAATTTTAATATTATAAACATCACATTCGACCACGTCGACGTTACCTGCCTTTTAAAGGACATAGTGTCCTTAAAGGCGAGCTTGGCGGACGTCCAGAAGAGGTTGGCAACGACCGAGGATATCGTTGTGAGTTTGCGTAAAGAACTTATTACTTTGCGCGAGTCTACAGCGGTATCTAGGTCACCACCTAACGCCAACATAAACATGCGTCGTGAAGCTGACCTCAATGCGAGTTTCGCGTCAGCAGTTTTGTCGCCGTCATCGAGTGCTGAGCGCGCAATGCCCCGCACTGCACCCGCCCCCGCGGTCCCTACCTGTAAGGCCGCGCGAACCCCGCGCCCCGCTCCGCTGCCCGTACCTACAGCCCCCATGAAACGACAAAGTTTCGTCACCATCAGCGCAACGACCGCTCCACCGAAGTCACTACCACAGAAGGTACCGGATGTGGCTACTGATGGTTTCGTGACAGTGCAAAGGAAGCGCCGATCACGAACCAAAGTGAACCGTTGCGGCACCGATGCAGCGCAGTCCAGCCCAGCGCTGCAGGCCGCAATACCGAGTACACCCGTGTATGTCTCCCGCCTACACTACACCACTAAGGCGGATGACATCGGACAGTACGTGCGCAAGAAGGCCAACTTCACGCCGAGAGTGCAGCTGTTGGAGGCGAGCCGTAACGTCAGTTTCCTGTCGTTCGTGGTGCGAGTGCCCAACACTAGACTGAGCCTCGTCATGGAGGAAACCTTCTGGCCACAGGGCGTGGTGTTCCGTCGCTTCCGCGGATCGCTACCACTGGTACGCAAAAAGACC
The DNA here is from genome assembly GCA_963556515.1 of Nudaria mundana. Lineage (NCBI taxonomy): Eukaryota > Metazoa > Arthropoda > Insecta > Lepidoptera > Erebidae > Nudaria > Nudaria mundana. Next base: position 10,051,569 of record OY748298.1, on the reverse strand, counting down.
GAAGTGCGATAGTGAAGTGTGTACTAACAATAGTCTTAAGATTCTATTACTAATATACATTTTGTAATATCTATATGTATTCTTAGTTTTAAGGTATTTATCTATGGGCCGTAGAATAAGTTTATACCAACTGTAACTTTTCTATTTGTTGCCTGAAATAAATAAATAAATAAAAAAAAAAAAAAAAATATTCTATCAACCATCATAACATAGTATAAAACAAAGTCGATTCCCTTCCCTATGTATGCTTAGATCTTCAAATTCTCCACAGGTAAAGTTTTACCAGTAGATAGTGTGTTACTCGAGTAAGGTTTTAATAATTTGTCCAGCTGGCAAAGCCACGGGCATCCGTTAGTTCATCAACATTACAAAAACCGTAAAATAATAAAAACTAGTTATCACGGCGAACTTTGTATCGCCTCAAATATAAAAAAAAAAACATATTTTAATATTTCATGCAAATGTATGTAAATTGAAAAACGCGACGGACGGACAGACAGACAGACAGACAGACAAATTGTCGTATTAAATATATAGATTACCGTAATGGGTCCAAATTGAAATGGGACCACTTGGGAAGCAGTAGCTTTCAATTAAAAAACTTCAAAATCAGTTCACCTAGTTGAAAGATATGAGGTAACAAACATAAAAAAATACTGTCGAATTGAGAATCTCCTTTTTATTAAGTCGGTTTTATCACCTAGAAATTAATTAAAGAAATCTATTGGACTTAATATCTGTAAAATACCTAGTAACATTTGCTAAAAAGAACAAGGACAATAAAACTATTATAATAATTGTTCTATAACATGAATCAAATAAAACTTACCATTTCTTTCAAATCATATTTATCATCATTTCCAAAGTACTTAACTCTTTCACCAGATACATGTGTTTCTGCTTTTCTTTTGCTACCTTTACTTCTTGGGTCTCCTTTCTGACCACAAGTTAGTGGTCTACTATTACCTGTACTACTAGATGATATCAACATTACTCTGTCATCTTCCTCTTCTCTACCTGCATCAGGGTTCTGTTTTCTATACAGCCGTGCATCTTCTAATTTAGTTTTCAGCTTTTCAACTAATTTGTCATCTCCTAGTATTTCAGCCTTTACAATCTTTGCAGCAAGCTTATTCATCTTTTCATCACTTAAGTATTTACTGTCTTTTGAATCCTGTTGGGATTGTGCTTTGACATTTGACTTGGCATGAGAGGTGTTGTTTTTTACTTCACCAGACATAGTGTCTTCATATTTTAGCATACCTGAAAAAGTCATTATGGTAAGGCATCTGGTAGTAAAACATTACACACAAACACAGTCAAATCTTCCACATAGGGTTTTGCAGGTCCACATTTTGGTGGTCAGGTCATTTAGTTAGTCGTATGAAAGGGGGGGGGGAGATTATTACCGTTTCAAAGTACTTTTAAAATCTGGTCAGCTGTTTTTCTGTAATGCTAAGTTGGGAACAAAGAATATTATATTTAGTTGGTCCGAGATGTTTGGGAGAGAGATATTTAGTTTATTACAATGTCTATTATGTACCTTTATGTTCAGGCGACTCTTCCTTGGTACTATGCTTTTCCCTTTCACTTTCTTTCCTCCAATTTCTAGATGTACTATATGATTTTTTATCATGACTCCTTCTATCATTATATTTTTCATAACTGTCCTTATTAGAATGAGCTTCAGGACTGTTTGATTGCAAACTCTTATGGCTTTTATAATAATCATCATCATTAGAACAAGGTTTAACAAAACCTTTTGATGTACTTCTTGAAGTTGAGCCTTTAGAACTATAGAAAGATTTATCATCACTGTATTGAATTTGGGAATGAGATTTAGTAATGCTATGTTTACGGTAATAGTCATCTTCATCATTTGGTCTAACAAATGCCTTGGATTTCCTGAAGCTCTCTGATGTTTGTGGTAATCCAGTACCACCATTTTTCCAATAAGGATTCAATTCTCTACTGCAATTTGCAGGATTATATGAATCAATATGTTTTTTATCTTTGTCTTGTTTTGGTCGAATGTCATCTTTTGTGTATGTCTTTAGCATTCCTGTCATAGCCATCCAATCTTCTCTGTGATTACTTTCTTGTGGTTTATTGACTTTTTCAACCCATTCATCAGAATCAGAATTGCTAGAACTGGATGTCTAGAATGGAAGGGAAAAAAATGAAAAATAATATTTAGTAAACCCAAATACAAAATGACACAATATAAATAGAAGTCAAATATAAAGTAAATATAAAGTCAAACAAATATGTACATGTACATACTTAGTAAGATTTAAAAAATAATAATTGGAATGAGTCTCGAAACTCTTAAAAAACATATTTTGTATACATAAGTACGTTGAATAGTTTGTTTACTTACACTTGATTTTCTTTTACTTTTCGGCTTATGAGATTGTAATTTTAATGCCTTTTTATTCATGATTATTTATTTATTTTCTTATCTTCATTCAACTTTGTCGAAATACGTCATGCCAAATTGCCAATTTGCGATGAATCAATGAAAATGTTCGTTTTCGTTACCTACATAGCCTACATAGGTAATTCATATTAATTATTATGTTCATAATATCAGTCGCTAGAATCTCATTGGCAGATTCAGAAAATTGTCACAAATTGCGAGAATCTCATTGGAAGATTCTGGATTCTCGCGTCCACAGATAGAGTGAATTAGAGTGAACTTACGTATCACGGACGCGACTGATAATGACCGATAAATGCTATTTATCGATACTACTGTAATAAGTGCTGTCCATGTCCCTACTTTTAAACTTTTGAATAATATGATGTGACCAAATAATAATTTTTGGTTCAACCAAAACACCACATTATTCAACAAAGTAGAGATTTATAGTCTTGAGTTTTTAAAGCATAATAACGGACCTCTGCAGATCCACTTACATAGTTTTGATCTCCTATTCTCAATCCCCGAGATTCTTTTCCGAAATGAAAAGGATCCTTTCCTTAGATTTTAGATTAGCTACTTCTGTCTAAGTAAGTCCAATTTAGCAGGGGAACGGTCCGTGGCCTCCCTGTGAAAAACTCGGTGGGAGTCTCTTTATCAGGTCGCCGTCGATTAACAGTTACTGCCAGCCCAGGAACACCATTGTGGTTTTCTTTTCTTGGTACGCGCAGTTTGGATACCGCAACGCAAGGCAAAGTGTTCGCTTTGCTTACTTAGCACATAAGTGATGGGCTGGGTCACACACATGACCACAACGCATTAACGGATTTTTAGTACATTTGCAATCCGCTTTTATAGCAATGCAGCAGGCAACCAAAATCCGCGGCGGTAAATGTGTTCCAAAATAGTGTGCGATAGTACATTTATTAGACAGACGTATGTATATCACGCACGCCTTATATCCCCAGGGTTTGTTCGAATGTCAGATTGCCAACGAGAAAAGTATATAGTTACTCGATGTAAATTCAGGTGAGCTTGCAAGTGCATCAATTGGTCTTGTACGGTGCCCACATTGTCCCCAAGCCCGTTTTTTTAAAGGTGAACGCGGATTGAAAGTACATTTTGGAAAAATTCATAAAGTACAAAATGTATCTTCAAACGCGTCTACGATATCCCAATTTTTTCTAAATCAACAAGAAAATTCTGATAATATCGAAATTCCCTTTTGGCAAAGGTTAAGTACCATGAAAAATTCTATTCCGGTTTTAAAAAGAATCCCCCGAGGTGCGAGACCCTCCTGCATTGGTCAAGTAGTCCGGGAAAATACCTTTAGCGCTTGGGAACAAATGTTAACCTTCTCTTATAGAATCCTACACGTAAAGAAAAGGCCGTTGACATCTTTGACGGTCCAAATCAAAGAAAATTGTACAAACAATTTTAACAGTTTAAATTCAAATTCAATCCACATTTCGGCCCCTGATTATTCTCAGGCCAAGAAATTAAAACTTGTAGAGAATAAAGTAAGGGAAGGCGACATCAGTGGGGCGGCAAGGCTACTTTTTAGTAGCGACGTGCTGGCTCCTTATTCTGTAGAAACTTTGACGGGCTTGCAGAGTAAGCACCCACCATCCGCAGCTGACCTCTCTTTCCCTGATCCTCCGAACAACGATACAGAAAATCTTGAGACTACTGCCAAGGATGTGCGCACAGCTGTTGACTCCTTTCGTTTTGGATCAGCTGGTGGACTTGACGGTCTGACACCACAGTACCTTAAGGATCTGTTGTGTCCGAGCGCTGGGGAAGCTGGTGATGCACTTCTGAGGGAGCTAACAGCTCTAGTCAACCTCATACTCTCATGCAATGTGGGCAGTGGCACCACAGATATTTTGTATGGGGCCAATTTATGTGCCCTTAACAAGAAGGATGGTGGCATTCGTCCCATTGCCGTAGGTAGCACTTTGCGGCGTTTGGCAGCCAAAATTTGTTGTCGTTTTTATAGTACGGAGCTTACTACCAAATTTCAGCCCTTTCAATTAGGTTTTGGTTCAAAAGGAGGTTGTGAGGCCGCAATCCATGCGCTTGCAACATACCGTGACAGTAGCGAAGATGGAGAGGTCATCTTGAAAGTTGACCTGAAAAACGCCTTCAACTCTGTAAACAGGGACACCTTGCTGACACAGGCCAAATTAGAAACCCCCAAAATATTTAATTTTCTTTGGCAATGCTATAGTCAGCCAACAAAATTAATTTATAAAGACCACCTTTTGAATTCAGCCGTTGGATGTCAGCAAGGTGATCCGTTGGGACCAGTCATCTTCAGTTTGGCCATTAACCCAATAATTCAAAAAATAAAATCCAAATTTAACATTTGGTATCTAGACGACGGGACTTTAGGGGGAAAAGTAGATACAGTTTTACAAGATTTAGCCCTAATAAAGAACGAGTTTCAGTCAATTGGTTTAGAACTGAACCCGAATAAATGTGAGATTTTTATATCTGAAAACACAGATAAATTAACAACAATCTCCAAATTCAACTGTCTGGCCCCCAACATAAAAGTTTTGGACAAAACTTCTTTACCCCCCCGGGGTCCCCGATTTTAGAAGATGGCTTTTCCACTTTTATAGATGAAAAAATTCAAAATTTTGATCAGGTTATTGATAGTCTATGTAATATCAGTATTCATTCAGCTTTCACTATTCTTCGTTTTTGTCTTTTCGTTCCCAAATTTACACATGCCCTCCGTTCAGGACAATTTTGGAAAAATGTAGAAATTTTGGGCAGACTAGACAACTTAATACAAAATTCTTTGTGTAAAATTTTAAATGTAAATATTAATGACCGGGCTTGGGTCCAAGCGTCTCTTCCAGTTCGCTTGGGCGGACTAGGTATTCGCAGAGTCACAGATGTCAGTCTGCCAGCATTTCTGTCGTCGGTCCATAGCACCGAAGAATTAGTCAGGAAAATTTTGTCAAATACACTGATTGATTCCGAGGTGCGATGCAAGACCGATGCCATAAATGCTTGGAGGATGTCTTGCCCCGACACTGACCTGCCCTCACGCCTAGGCTCACAGCGACTGTGGGATTCACTGCTCTGTAAATTGAGAATTAATACACTAATTGACACTTCTGTCAATATTTCAGAGCATGCACGCCTACTAGCTGTTGGAGAATGGGAGTCAGGGTTATGGATCCAGGCGCTCCCATCGCCCAACATCGGTACAATGTTGGACGACTCTACCTTCCGCATTGCCACTTGCCTTCGGCTGGGTACACCTTGTGTATCCCCGCATCATTGCACCTGTGGAGTAGCCGTCGATAATCTGGGACACCATGGCCTTTCTTGTAGCAGAAGCGCAGGTCGTATACCTCGGCACGCTATTCTAAACGACGTAATTCGTAGGGCTCTTTCCACCGCAGGTCTTCCGGCCGTACACGAACCAAATGGTTTAGCACGAAGCGATGGAAAGAGACCGGACGGTATGTCGTTGCTACCGTGGAAGATGGGAAGGCCTTTGGTGTGGGACGCTACATGCGTTGACACCTTAGCACCTTCACACCTTCCAAGCACATCCGGATGTGCCGGCGCTGCTGCTGCATCGGCTGAAGGCTTTAAACGGCGTAAATATGCTAACCTAGCAGGTGATTACATATTTGAGCCATTTGGGGTTGAGACACTGGGGTCATGGAGTCCGAGTGCTCGCCGCCTTTATAGAGACATTGCTACACGCCTAATCGATGCTTCTCAGGACCAGAAGGCTGGCTATTTTCTGGCCCTAAGAATAAGTATCGCCATCCAACGTGGCAACACAGCCAGCATTCTGGGAACCTTCCCAGTCGGCAATGACGCGGAGGATTTTTTAAACGATATTTTGTAATGTAAATATTTTTAGTCTATAATTATGTTTATTTTGTTACTCAATTATTATTACTAATCTTCACCCATCACTAAACCTGTGGTGTTCAACTTCAATCCAATCAAGTCAAGTCAAGTAATTTTTTTGGTCGGTCGGTTGTGCTTGTTTCTTGGGTAGGTATACTTTTCGCGTAGGTTTTATTAAATGTAACGTAATAAATATGCGCGTGTGATAATAATACAACATCAGACATTAAATGTGTGCACTGGAAGTGGGGTATTTATTTAATATCATTAAGTTAACTTAATTTACAAAAGTGTTATGTACCTGTATCGAGCATGTCCTGCTTCGGAATGTCGGAATGTGTATGCTCTTGAATCATAATTTAGTATTCAGTTTGTGTACAGGTAAGCTCGTATCGTAGTAAAGACTCGATAAAATAGTGTCTTGTTTTTGTTTGCCGAACCTTGTATATAAGCGTAGCAAATTTTCCGTGTCCAATTGACTTGACTATGTCGATAAGTGTTATCAGAAAAGAAAGTATTGGTAAGCTTTCATTTCTTTACTATTCTGTTCTTTATTTAATTACCAACTAATTGTTGTAAATTGGGTACGAATTAATCGTTATTATGTATTGCTTGTAGCTGTGTTACACTATGTTTTCTAAAAAGAAGAAAAAGCCCTTGATTTCGCCGCCGAGTAATTTTGAACACAGAGTACATACAGGTTTTGATAAACGAGAGGGAAAGTTTGTTGGACTTCCTTTGCAATGGGCCTCACTTGTTGGTAATAACCAGGTATGTATTAATTTCCTGTTGCATGTTCCATTAATAGCTAAGCTCATTCAGATGACATACTGTTATTTTATTGTTTATAGATGTTTATTGTTGATTAGTTTTTACTTAATAAATAACTAGCCTTTCTATTTTTTAGATTTTAAAATCAACAAACAGACCATTACCACTGGTAGACCCCTCTGAGATAACACACACTGAAATATTAGACTTAAAAACCATAGTTCGGGGTGAGCACAGAATTACACCAGTGTCATCCATTGCACGACCACTACCTGCAAATATCCCTCAGCAGCCTGTTCAAAATGGTGTTGTACTACCTAAAACATCAAATGTAGCCAGATCAAACTCATTACGAAGCTCTAGCCCACCAAGAATAAGAAGAGATTTGAGGAATCAAGCCAATATACCTCCTGCAGTACCTGAAGAGTCACCTCCAGTACCACCTGCACCACAACAATATACAAATCTTAGACGGGAGCACAGTAATTATACTTTAAACAAACCCGTTATTGAATCTCCTGTAGAATGGAGTCATCCGCATGATGCAGTTAGAAACTTGCCAGAGTTCAATGATAACCATCATCAAGCTAATATTACCTATCAGAATATACAGAATGCAAATGTACCGTATCAACACAATCATCCTCCACAACCAATGACTCATGCTGTACCCCAAGGACTAAATGGAAATTCTGTCAATATGGGTATGTTACCTATATTTTGTATTTAACTTAAGGTTTCTTTCTAGGAATCTAAATAGCTATGTATGTAATATCTTCTGATATGTTAGTTAGTTGTTTTGTTGTGGAGGCCCCAATTCGTCATCACCTGCATATAGTGTCTGACTGAAACCGTTGTACTGAAATTACCCGTTTTGAAAAATTTAAAGTGGTTTTTTCTGAGGTTTTGCGATTCATTTCCACCAATCATATTTACGGGTCCACATAGCATGTGAATATCATTGGTGGATATCAAACGCATTCACAATGATTTGCCCACGCTTTGCACTTCACTAACATGTTGAGTGCCAAGCCTATGCAGAGACTCTCGCAGTGCTAAAACTGCATGGAGCGTTTACTAACAATGAATGCACCACATGTAGGTACTTACTAAAACCATCCGTGCCCAGTAATTACCTGTGACGCCATGTATATGAGGTCACCGTGTCGCATCTACAGCCACTCCTCAATGACTGATCTCATCACACACACACCATCACACCCTTTACCTGTCGTGAGTACTCAGGTCAGACCCTTCCATGCCTCAATAAATTCCTTATGAGCTGAGACCTCTGAGCCTCAATTTCTTAAGATGCAGGTATGTGGCCCTCCAGAGTTTCTTTGTGTCATGGGCATATGTACCCTAACAGCCAGGCCCCATAAATGGGTTCTGAGTTGTCTCCTACGACATTCAGCCGAAAACGAATCTCAAACCGAAACTCGATTTTTCGCCTGAAACAAGCCGAAATCGAAACCGAATCTTCGGTTGGTCCCTACCTGATGTGTGCACGAGCTGACAGAGGGATGAGAGGCTGGTGGACCAAAGTGCCTGGTATTGGCAGTTGGTTGGCCCCCTCCTATGTGACGATATCGAAATGTGGACGTAAAGTCTACCATTTCGGGGATAAAAGTGTGAGTAAGTTAATATGGGTGTGTGTGTTTTTTTTATTAATATAGTTTTAAATACTGTTTAGGTGAGCCATACCAAGTGTCACGGGGAAGTGGCGCTTCCACAGGTTCACACCTGCCGCTTGCTACATCCAAACATGAACTGCGACTAACTCATGAACAGGTTAGTGACTTACAAACCAAATAAGGGCTGCCTAACTAAATATAACATCCCAATAGCAAATAGCTGTTATGGGGAATGGGAAAGATAAAAATAAACGAAAAGTGTATGTATGTATTAAATTTGTATGAATGTATGATATGTGTATTTATGTGTGTATAATTATAAGTATGTGTTTTTGTATATATGTTCCTATATATATGTATATAATATTAATAAGTTTATTTACCTACTCCTACTACTACCTTTTCATCCTTCAAATTCTATCCATCCAAGGTTGCCTGGTAGAAATTGCTTTATGCAATATAGCCGCCCATTGTACTGCTCTTATATGTAAGCTCTGTGTATGTAGATATTTGAATACTGTATACACGCTGATTTTATCACCGTCAGCAGTCGAAAGGGTTCGCTCTCGGAATAATATTTGGATTCCTTTTTAACATCTAAATTACTGTACTGATAATAATAAAAAAAATTGTCATTTCTGAAATTCTTCTCACTCGATCACTCGCCAGGCTCAAGGCTGCACGTCTCGCACACACACATCCATCCATCGAGCGCTTCTAAGTACCGCGTAAATCATCTGTTAGGGAGCAATGACCCCGCGCAGCCAATATGCCCACTATCACTACGAAACATACCTACTTGAACATTAAGTACATACTCCAATTTCTCCTTCGTACTTTACACGGGCTTAGGACCGTCTGTAATACCTACTTTATTATTAACGATATGTAGTGACTTAATGACTTTTGAACTATATTATAATAATAACAAAAATACACTGAACTACTGACTGCGAGGAGGTATTTCAGGCGTATTTAAAAAATTGGAGCTATTTACAAATAAAATCAAACTTACATACCTATTTACAGTTTATTTACACTAATTTACAGTTCTCTGTACCGAAGTAACTGCTCGATATGGAGTCCATTCCTTTCGATACACAAACGTGCACGTTTCAATTGATTGTCTTTCAACTTGTTCAGTGTGTCTCTATCACTTTTCACAATATCAAAATCGTCTACTATCGCACTGCGTAGTTCTTCGCGGGTTTGATACTCTCTGGCATTTAAGGGCCCAGATCGCGCTCGGACGAAGTCGATTTTGAGCGACAGCAGCGCTATTGTTTTCCGAATCACCCGACGGGCGGGTGAATGACCCAGAGAGACCGCGATTTTAAAAATGTTTTGCGACAAACGTTCCACGTTGAGTTATTGTTATTGAAGTTGAATATTTACAGCATAACAAAAATGTTGAATTATTGGAAATAAACGACTGCCTATTTGTAAAATATTCTAAGAGTAGTTTTCGTTATAAAATGATCCTAATTACTAGATAAATAAATAAGAGTAGTTTGAGACACATTTTTTATGATTTTCTATTTATAATAAACAATCAAGAGCAGGTCCGGACTGACCTTTTTGTATTCTACTTACCTAAAATTCCAACTACGAGTATGTATTTGTAATTTTACTACCAAAGTTTATTCTTATTTCGTAAAATTATCATTCAATAAAATAATTGCAAATTCAGTAGGAAGTACGGTCGAAATAACATCAAGCCTTTCCTCGCTAGTGTTTATATCTACGCAAGGAAATGTGCCTATTGCGTAAACTCAAATACTTTTTGTTTACGATCACCTCTCAATCTAAAAAATCTTCTAGGGTTGTACAAAAAATTGTCAATAAATGAAACACAAGTATAAAAATGGTTCATGTAATTAAAAGTAAGTAAACAATAACAAAATATGAGTCGCCATCTAAAAAGCGTGCTAGGATTGTGCAAAAATTAGTTATAAACAAACATAAAATTTATAAATTATTCATATACTTAATTAAACGAAAGTAAACAATAACAAAATATGAGTTCAAAATTCTAATGTTTTTTTCATTTTAATGATTACTGATCAAATTCTGATTTCTACTAATTTGATGATAAAATCAATTGCTATTGCAAAACCTATCAGAATGAAAATGTTACCAGCTGCCCGATTCACGTAATAAAAACCGTAGCGTAGTGACTTAAAAATGTCACTTCGCACACTTTTTAACCGACTTAAAAAAAAGAAGAAGATTCTCAATTCGCTGTATTTTTTGAACCGATTTTGATGATTCTTTTTTTTATTTGAAAGCTGGTGCATCCCGTGTGGTCACATTTTAATTTCATTAGGATCGGACCTTGGGTTTACACCAGGTAACTCTTCAAAATCGTATAGGAATTGTATAGAAATTGAGCTATTGGAAGATTTATGACAATCCAAGACTAGATAAGTAAGTGCGTTAAAAACAGAAAGCCAAAAGGCGATTTCTAAGTGTCTAAGTTAAAACGACTTTTGGACTGGCGTGTTTACGTGAATCGACCGGCTGGGTAGTTAAGTTACCTCAGTCTCTTTCAAAATCATTAGGCGTTCTTCTCTTTCAAAACACGTAAAGCTCTTTCTTTCCTGTCTTTCATAGCCTCTATGACATTGGGCGGGTCACGAATAGGCATGCTTCGTGACTGCCGAGGATCAACTAATTCTGGAAGGAGGCAATCGTAATAAAATCTAACTAATTTCATCTCCATTTTCTCCTTCCAAAATTTGTCGTCCTTTTCTATAATATAAACTTTCATAGGTACAGTAGCACCAAACCAGATGCCAAGCATGCAAACGTTTCTTTTAGTTATATGTAGCTGTCCCTGAATTTGGAAATACCAGTAATTATTTTTATTTATGACATAACCCTTGGAAGCCTTGTCCTTAACCCAAAAGGTATGTTTGGCCATTGCTTCATTAAGAGTCATGCCAGCTAAAGAATGTGGGCACTTAATTTCAATTAAACCGTTTGCATAAATGCCATCTGGTGTAGTACCAAGAAATTCATATTGATCGTCGACGAACAAACCGCAACCTTGTATACTAATATTCTCTTGAATTTCTAACTGTCTAATTGCAGTTTCTTCGTTTTCGATACCGTACCGTACAGCAGGCAAACTGGAGATATTACTACCATAAACGATTTTACAAACAAAAGCAGCACAACTTGTGCTCTCTCGTTTTTTACAAACTTCCCCGAACGATGATGAGGTTAGTAATTTTCTCCTTGTACTCATCCACTCAGCACTACTTCTTTGCAAATGGGTCGACCTTTCAAGCTCCTCTCTTTCAGCAAAAGACAACTTTAAATCAACTAAAAAAGATGACTTGGCTTTCTCATATAATTCTGGACTCAGATCAGGTTTTTCGCAGTTTGGTCCATAGTGAGCGTCTTTCGATACAGCGCTGTGACTTTTTTTCACTCTTAATTTAGGTTTAGCAATTAAACGGTTTCTACGATTACTATTTTCCACTTTCGCGATCAAAGGATTAGGACTAGATTTAAATATGACTTCATGAGTTTTACTATGAATCGATCCCGTATTAAAAGACAACAGCAGCTGCGCATCGGCCCGCATAAGAACCACGGGAAGAATAATTTACACGCTTACCCCCAACTAATTTGGCAATTACTCCGTTAAAACTTTCAACTATATTACTTGTGCAATTATGAATTAAACTTCTAGAATGATATGACAGTCTTTTACTTAAAATTTCTACCGCGTCCATTAATCCGCATCCAACAATTGCTGGAAGTAACCCAACAGGTTCTATTCGACGAGTGTCAGGTCTACAAAAATACTCGTTGCAATGTTGGTGATTACCAAATACGTGTTGTGGACCATTTAGGATATCTTCACTAAGATTTTTTATTTTTTCTTCGAGTGACTGATTTTGATCCCCCCAATATTTAATCGCGCATTTTACACCCGTTCTTAAACGCAAATACCTTTCTTTTAGGAATTTCCGCAATTCGCAAGGATACTTAGTGTCTTTCGACAATTTCTCCAAGCTATTGCAGTAGTTTCGTAAAAGATGATTTTTGCATTCAATTTTCTCTACTATTAAATTATCGTACGGACGCGAATCTAATATTTTTTTATAAGTACTGGAATCGCCGTCTGCTACAAATTTATTATAAATTACACCGTGATCAACAAAGGAACGTTTAAACCCCCGCAACTATTATGGTCGATTCCATCCCGGTAGATGATCCTGAATAATTCTTGAAACAATGGTGTTCCGGGGGCTGACTGTTGTTCTTTGCGGCTCGTGCACAGACTACGCAGTATTTATTTTTAACTCCAAAAAACAATACTTTATTAGTTTTAATGCCAATTATCGCAGCTGCGCCGGATAAGGCGGAAAAATTCTTACCATAAGATCTCTTGCTCCAACAACCGTCAACAGCAACAGATATTAATGGTGTACCATTTTTATCAACACTACCTATAGACACTGCGCACTCCGCTTCTTCCTTGGCAGCTTCTGCCATGGAATGTGCTGCTGTCTTCTCCCACCAATCGCAAACCGTGTTATTAATTTCATTGTATAATGAAGGTGACATGATTGGTAGGGCTACTGCGGCACTTAATGTTTTTAACTGAGAGTAGCTCCCACCAGATGATATGATACCAGACACAATTTGATGATTCACTTCCATGCTATCTTCTTTCTTTTCAACCAAACACACAGTAAATTTCATATTACACATACTACATTTTATGATGAGTTTTGAGTCCAGACCAACTTTTACTTCACCTATTATACTGAGGTAACTTAACTTACAATCCATTGGACCGTGGTCCCCTATGGCCTGAAGAGCTTTAAAAAAAAAAGAAATATCCACTACTCTACGCCCAACTTCCACTTCATCCACCTTTCCCTCTTGACGGTTGTCAATAACTAGTTCCTGTAAAGAAAGATAATGGCTTGATTTTTTTTATAAAAAATAATTCAAAAGGTATGGGCCAAATTTCTTCAAACATAGCTAAGAACTCCCTTAGAATACATCTTTGAAACACATAACACTAGATCAAAATCTTGAACGTTTTTATCAGTCTTCGTCAATTATGAAAACGAATAAATAAACATAATAAAAATCTGGTTGCTTGTAAAGTCGGTTTAGGACGATAATTTTACCGGATAACGTCATAATATTATTCTCAATCGCTTGTACTGCGCTCTCGCTTGACCCTAGCGTGACATAATGTGACACTTTTTTGTGCGTGTTGCCGGTGTTCATCGATTTATAAGACGTTATCACGTCATAAATTTAATAAATCCGACTATATGCATAAAAACTCAAAAGGTAAAAAGAAAACAAGTCTACGGTCTTGAATTATGTTACATAAAAATAAATAAGAACACTATTGTAATAAATCGAATTCAACAATCGAGACCCATTGAAATCCTCACAGGCTTGAAGATATTCCTGACTAGCTAAATATTTCTTTAGAAATAGGCCCCGACTGCTAAATACGTTATATTACAATAGCGTTGTTATTTATTTTTATTAAATATCTTTATTACATCGTTTTCATTTTTTAATCTGTCGGGTTTTAAAATTTTTATTGTTTATTTATTTATATTCATAACTGACGAAGACAAATTATAAAAGTGCAAAAGAATTCATACAATATTATGTTCGCCCATCACTAACTAGTTTGTTTATTTATGTAACAAGTCTACAAGAATTACGTATAACAACTTACCTCTATACAGCGCGTAGCAGTGTTGCTCGGAGTCTCGGCCTGAAGGTTTTCTTCATTTTCAGTACTGGAAATATTATTCATCAATATCCACTTTTTATTTATTTTGTAATTTTTGTACAACCCTACGCCAGGCGTTGGCGCGACTTACTTACCGCCGAAGTATGTCGTCAAAGCAGCGCGCGGCCGTGCAATTTCTGATTGTGTACCTATCTAATTACATGTCAAATCAATATTTACATGCTATTGTAGGTATATGTCTGAATCAGGCGATCTAAATCATTGTACCTATTAGCTTTGTAATGTACCTACCCTGTTCAAAATGCAAATAGATTATATTATTATTACTACTAAGACATGATAAGCATACACACAAATAAAAGTAATAAAACTAGGATTTTTACTTGACACTAACACAAATCTCGTAAATTTTTTCTAGGTATTTACGACAAGACGTAGTCAAGTAGGCAGATAAATAAATAAGTAGGGAGGAACTTACATTTTATTCCGAGATCTTTTGGCTTTCACGTTTTTATAATGCGTACTAAATTTTCTTTTCGGTGGCATGGCACTCAGCAAATTATCCTGCGAAAAGAGACCCTCGATTACCAATACGTTTATGATACCTATTGCCTTTATCATGTTGAAAAATCTATGTATGTCGTGCAGAGAACTAGATGATTGAAAGTTATAGTAGTATAAAGTTATAGTATACCCTGTCATACCCCGCCAGTTCATATCTCGAGAAAATAAAGTGGGCAGGGCTTTGATTGTTTCAAGCCTGAGTTGATACCTACTTTACAAGGTTCATAAAATGACCTACTCAACAAAGTAAATAATTTTGTATTTCTTACGATTTATATCTAGTTCCATCATGGTTTTCTTTCAGACTTTCATTATGTCGGTACTTTCTACTTACTGAAAGTAAATTAGTTATAATAATATTGTACTTACAGTTTTTCACAAAAAACACAAATTCACAACACGTAATTTTGCTGGAGCATCCGACACGCGTGGAGTCGCTTTGAAATTCTATGGCGCACTGGCGAGAATCGTACAATCGCGACGCGAATGATTTTTCATACATTTTTCTATGGAGAATTTACGTAAAACATATCTAGATTTTAGGGCTTTAAAAGGGGAAGTCTTTGTTTGTAAAGGTACAAAAAAAGTACAATGTTATATTTATTGGTTTTTTCAGTGTTCAAAAAGTGTTTCTTTTTATCAATTTGTGTTGATTTATTGGGTTAAATCTGAAAAATACGAAGGCACGTTTTCGCATCTTTTCTCAATTTTGTGCGTTTGTTGACGTTTATTATATAACAACTACAGGGTTTTAAGAGTTAAAATTAGCATTTACATAATTTTTGGTCTTTCATTTTAATATGTACAAATTATCGTTGTTATTAATCATATGTAAATAGGTTAAATATGAAAAATCGTAACACTCTTTTCGGTGATTTTCACGATCTGGGCCCTTAAGTGCTCCGGCTGGGAGTACAATCGCGTAGCCTCTTGTAGGTTGTGGTTAGCAATGGCATACAATTGTACCATTGCTAGATACTCCACGTTCGAATATTCGTACTGACGACTCATTTTACTCACTGACACACACGGGTACGCAACAGACGCCGGCGCTGTCACGACGTTTACTGTGGAGTGGACAGGCGAGCCGCAGTGTCGGCGCGCTCGCGCTGGCGCGGCGGCGCCGCTAGGAGGATTCGGAGGGTACGCTGAGGTGGGGGCCGGGGGCGGCGCACGCTTGCTCTGTGCCAGCGCATTGTTGAATGAAAACGAACTGTACCGTAACTATCGTTGTAAAACTTAAGTATTTAAGAGAGTGAGTCCCCTACAACGGGTTCTCATTTGATGTCTAGAAACTAAATATTTTTTTTAGATTTCTAAAAAAATGCGTTTGTTTTTCAAAGTAATGCTGCCAGTTGGTTCAAAAATTATTCCGAAAGAGAACCCTTGCGTACTGCTGACGGTGATAAAATCAGCGTGTATTATCGTACAATAAAGCGTATATAAATAAATAAATAAATAATTAATAATATAACAATCTGTTCCATAGTTTCGAGCAGCTCTTCGTCTGGTAGTAAGCGAGGGTGACCCCCGGGCGACGTTGACCGGCTTCAGTAAGATCGGCGAAGGTAGCACAGGCGTAGTGTGCGCGGCTACTGATACTCGCACTCGACGCCGAGTCGCCGTCAAGATGATGAACTTGCGGAAGCAGCAGAGACGAGAACTACTGTTTAATGAAGTTGTAAGTTTATACTTTAAATTGTTACTTAAAGTATTCAATTACTTATTTGACTTATGAAAAACTTGACTTACTGGTATTGCGATTTAGTAGACGTGACGATTTCTACTAAATCGCAATACCCGTACGTAAGCCACGTTAGGGAACTTCGTTCCAAAAAAAAACAATCTGAATGCTCTGAACCTGAAGGCTGACTGATGAGTGAGACATCATTTGGTGATTTCATTGGAGGAAACCAGTCAAGTTTTTCCAACGGTTTTTTTATAGGTGGTTCCCAACCGGCGGTCTGCAGAAGCTAAAATAAGGTCTGCTTTTTTTTTTAATTTAACGTCGGCGTCGTTGTATAACGAAAAGTAACCCAAACCCAGGTTTGGGTTGCGTTGCAGTTACGTAAAGAACTTCGTTCCTGACGGGGGTTCCCCGACAGGAACGAACAATTATTTTCAACCTTGTCGACCAACAACCGTAGCCAACCTTATCGACTGTCTGAAGAATTCAACTTTCTGAGCCTGCAAGCAGACTGTTCCTGGGTAGGGCCTTTAATAAAGGAGCTATTTTATTATTTCATTGCAATCTAAATATTTTCAGGTCATAATGCGTGACTACCCTCATCCAAATATTGTGGAGATGCACGCTTCGTATTTAGTCGGGGACGAGCTTTGGGTTGTGATGGAATATATGGCTGGAGGTGCATTAACTGACATCGTGACTAGATCGAGGATGGATCCTGAACAAATCGCCACAGTCTGTAAACAGTGTTTAAAGGTATTAAAAAACCATGTTTATACTGTAATTTGTAAAGCAGAAGTAGACTTCCCATTTAAAGCAGAGTGTAATTATGCGACCATGAGATATTATTCTATTTTAAATGAACGATTTGACTAGTCTCAGCCAGTCATGGCAGCCTCATAGTTTCATGCTTATTTCTTACCCCACCATTTATCCTTAGTGCTTACCAAGACGCACTACAATGCTTTCTACAAAAGCTAAACAGTTTTGAAGCCTTCTCGGATGTGGGATTAGTTAAAAGGCAGTTCAGTTCTACTACAGGGTCTGAAACTGCCTGCATTTATCCAGTTAAATTAAATATTTAAAAAGATTCCTGGTAAAATTCTCCAGTTACTGGAAGTGGAAGTCTTTTGACAATAATATTAATTTATTTATTTACATATTTATTTTAGGAATAAATGTGATCTGTTTCAGGCACTTGCATTTCTGCACAGTCAAGGCGTAATCCACAGGGATATAAAATCAGACTCTATTCTAATGACAGCCGATGGTCGTGTCAAATTGTCTGACTTCGGGTTTTGTGCTCAAGTATCAGAAGTAAGTACACAACGAGACTATATTTATAACAAAAAAATAGTGACAGTATAGGCTGCATAAATATTAACCATTCCTTTTTTTTTCAGGAGCTGCCTAAGCGAAAGTCATTAGTTGGGACTCCATATTGGATGTCTCCAGAAGTGATATCAAGACTGCCCTACGGGCCTGAAGTGGACGTTTGGTCACTTGGCATTATGCTTGTGGAAATGGTCGACGGTGAACCGCCTTTCTTCAATGAACCACCTTTGCAGGTATGTGGAAAGTAGAGGGAATTTAATTTGATCTCATTTTTAATCATATCAGTGTGTGCTGTTTCTTAAATGTGGATGTGTTAGTTAGAGAAGTAAAGAGATTTATAATTGTATGTTTTTACTCAGGTCTAGGTTATAATTCGAAATTCATCAAAATTAGTTCTGCGGTCTTAGCGTGAAGGCAGAGAAAAAGGGAGTTGTCATCGTTGTAACTTTTAAAATATTTGTCCCCATGACATACCTACTTAGACTTTGGTTACACGGAGCCGCATACATACCGAACTCCCTCTTCGAATTCACTTATCGGACTAGGTACTTGAATGTTTGTCAGATTAAATTGCAAAATGAACATGAAATTCTTACTCATAAACGGTACCAGTTGGGTACCGTTTATGGGGTTTTTTGGTATGCTGAGTAAGAATTACGATACAAACGATAGAAAAAACTACAATGCGTCAGCCATATTGAATTTCTAAAATGGTGAATTGCAATCTCCAGTTTAATTCGTATTTACCATTTTAATTATGTCATGAATCGATACAATAGCGTTTATCGCTCACGGTATAGGACACACGTCGAATGAAGTGTTCGATCGCGTTATGTCGCATCGCTACATATCGCGTTCCGTCGCTCACGTAGGACAACGGGTCAGTGTACCGTATGTGTGTGTGCAGGCGATGCGTCGTATCCGCGACATGCCGCCGCCCCGCCCGCGCGGCGCCTCCCGCTGCCCCGCGGACCTGGTGTCGTTCGTGGAGAGTGCGCTAGTGCGCGACCCAGGCGCGCGACAGTCGGCGGCGCGCCTGTTGCACCACCCTTTCCTGCGGCGCGCCGGCCCGCCCGCGCTGCTCGTGCCGCTCATGCCGCACGCACTAGCTCAGACCGGTCAGTAACACTACCAACACTCACACTGCCTGCGGACCTGGTGTCCTTGTATGCAAGATGCACATGTCACGTCAGCCGCTTTGCTTTTGTTATTTCAGATCAATCGATACCACCAGGTCCTCCACGCTCCGGCTGAGACAACTTTTAACCTACTTATATGTATGATATAAGTTACTTGACTAAATGGTTTTTCTCAAACATGCTCTGCTACATGACTTGCAGTATTGTATCATAAAATGTATAGGAATTTCATATTATGCAGCCTGTTGTAGCGGCTGGCGATAAATTTGAAAATGCAACAGTACATTTTGAACCAGATAACTTGAGGTAGTCTGGGATTTAACACGACCGTGATGTTGTGTTCGGACAGGTAATTTGAAAATCAAAGTAATTTTTTAAAATTCGAACATGGTGACCAATTTGAATTTGAATTAGTATGGTTAGAGATTGGGTAGCGAAAAAAACTGTTAAAGAAAACCTGAACACAAAAAGAATTCGCCATTACGTGAATTTAAAAAAGTAATTAATAGATTTTATTAACTTTACCAACTCTGTTGTTAATATATGCATGTTAAAGAAAAGTATTATACAAGCTTTGGCCGCTACTCGCGTTACCGCGGCTGTATCGTTCTATTAAACATCCTTCATGACATACTAAACTTGTATTAAGGCAACTTATTAAGTTATCCAACGTGTGCAACTCTAAAGTAAAATAGTAATTTATTTAGCCATAGCAGTTCCAGTGTAATCATTCCATTATTTACTTGTTATATTTTTATATTATATTATTGTATCTATGACATTCCTTCGTTCTATTATTGTCAATATCTACAGAGTTGTTTATGAATTATATTAGTAATTTATTTTTTTATTACAATAAAGGTTTTACTGACTTGAGAATATCATACAGTAGTGTAAAATTAGGATATTTCATATTCATATAAAATCCCAAAATTAACTCCCCGTCCATTTAAGTCAATTCTAGAAAAGATAATAGAACATGTTATATCTAGCGATATAGTCGCCTTTGATAATTATATTGTGAAAAGGAGTAGTGTCTATACAGGGTGTTACATAAGGGTTATATCAACCTGAAGACACCCCCATCAGCTGGTCGCCCAGAACGCCTTTCGATATGTGTTGACCGCTTAACAAGAAAAAAAATAGTTCAGACCTTGATGCGGAACAGAGACAAAATGTTCCTACCAGGAGAGGGAGGTTTTTCACAGGCGCGCATTAGGTGTACTAGGTACCTACTTGATGTCGATGACTGAATCAGCTGATTTTAGCTAGTGTTGTTCAATCAAGACTATTTTATTCGGTAATAATGTTTTTTTTGGATGAATTTTTTTTCTTGTTTGGCGGTCGACACGTATCGAAACGGGTTCTGGTCGACTAGCTGATAGCGGTGTCTTCGGGTTGATATAACCCTTATGTAACACCCTGTATACAAAATTATATCTTGTGTATAAATTTCTTTTACTATTATTAAAAAAATAAAATTACGACCATAAAGTGCCAGAAAATTTAAAAAATCAATTATTAATCAGTATTACATATGCCTTGTACTTATTATTATAACTTATACACTCAATTTTAGGTTAAGAAATTAGAAAATCAATTTTGTATTACGATTGGCAGCTGTACTTTCTGTATTATGTTAACACGAGGCGTAGTGGCAGGTACACATGAGTGGATAGACGGGCAGGGGCATAGGGCAAACTGCATATCGAATTACAGGTTTATATATTTTTGTATTTCAAAGCAATGAGTTTGCTTAAACTATTCTTAAATATTTAGATAGAAATTATAAAAAAACTACGCTGACTTTGGTAGTGCGATCTGGAAAATATGATATGAAGCAAAGATTGGATGTTGTCGGTATCGGTCATCGTAGATCAGTTGGTCAGAGCATTCCCCCTAAGTAAGGGAAAGGCCGTGGATTCGAGTCCTGTCGATGACATTTCAGCTTTTGTGATATTTTTATAATTTCTATCTTAGATTACTTATGACTCAAGATAATATTATACATAAAAACCGAAAGTTTTTAGACAGTAATTTGTAGCAAAATTCTCCTAAATTAAATTAATCTTGTCTTAGTAAAAATGAATCTAGTAACTGCATGATATATGTCACAATTTGTAAGTTCAAACTCTAAAACTGAACTCAAAAAAAACTGTGCCTGTTATACCTTTTTTTTTTAAAGTTAGTTGGTTTCTGTATCTACTTTGAATTGATGTCATTTAAGAGTTAAACCCGTAGTAGAAACATTTTTATATATCATAGCCCTGCCCGACCATCTGCCCAAGTGCAATGGCCTTAATTTTCATAACGGTCACAATATTTTGAAGTACATACATGTTAATTCATATATACATTATGTTATTAATTATATTAATGTTACTATATTGTTAAAGTAGTCATAATGTTGGTCTATAAATTACTGTGATTCCATACATATTTACATGATATAGAGCATGACTTATCGCGCCTAGTTTATACTGTCGTATATAAAAAAGAGTACCTACTAACAATATGTTTCCTACTTATAATATTCTTCACATTTACCTAGAGTAGGTTTAAATCACGATTAGAATATATACTCGTATAATATTAAGCTTTGACAACGCCTTACTAGGATTCGTAGTGCCTTAAAACAAACCTTTTATTGTTTATTGTGAACTAGTTATTGCACGTAATTTGTTGAAATATTAAGAAAATAACATTGTTAATATTAAGCGCATCACAAATGATGTTCATCTATCCAAAAGCCTCGCAGTACAGTAAGTGTACTGTGATTGGGGTGTTGACAAAAGCGGTGAGCTCTGATTGGTCAATGCTCTAAGTATTGACCAATCGAAATTGACCGCAGCAGTATGTAGTCTTTTTGATTGGTTATTACTACGCCCTTTTGTTACAGTGGTGTGAGTTGGACTTTTACCCCAATTTAAAAGACTTCATTGTTAATTTATGTCTCCAGTGGATGGAATGAAATCTAATCTAATTTATTGTTTTACATTCACGTCATTTTTTTTAAGGTTTATGCCAAATATATTGTAATATTTGATATTTGTAAAATCACATTGTTAAGAACTGTTAAAGAATATAGACCTTGAAACTATACTATATTTGTGTATTATTGATGACAAGACATCACACTACAACCCCATGTTATCTTATTTGTTACCCGACTTCAAAATAGAGGAGGTTGTAAACGTTTACGATTATAATACTCTTTGGTTGTCAATTCGACTATGTTTTGTTTTTGTAAAACGGGAACCCTATTACTGAAACTTTGCAGTCCGTCCGTCTATCTTATCTCGCTGTATCTCGTGAACTGTGATTGTTAGAAACTTGAAATTTTCACAGATGATGTATTTCTGTTGCCTCTATAACAACAAATACTATAAAACGGAGTATTATAAATATTTACGGGGGCTCCCATACAAAAAACATGTTTTTTTTTTGGTACGGAACGGAACCCTTTATGCGCCAGTCCCACTCGCACTTGGCCGGTTTTTGTGTCAATGTTTGGCATGTTTTTTTAGTATATCATACAAGGGTATACACTGATATAATTTATGTAGTCAATCCGGTATACAAGTCTACAAATACCATGGACGTATTATAAGAGAGGACATGCCATAAGCAACTGTGCACAGTGCAATCTTTAAGTGAGCACTGATGTCATAAAATTTGCGCGTGATTTCAAAAAGTGGGCGTGGCTTATCAGTGTACTATCAGCTTTCGTACATGTATATTCTGTGACAGTTCAGTAATTTTTGTGGAAATAAAAGGATAAAAGAAGATAAAAATGAAGTGTTGTGTTCTATCACGTAAAAAATATTCAGATAGATGCTAAGAATCGCATCACATTTCATGCGTAAGTAATTTTAATTGTATTTTTTTTTGAATTGTTCTAGAAAAATATCACTTTTGACTTTTTTTACATCTTCAAATATATAACTACTCGAAGATAGATGGCGGTGTTTTGTTTCACGAACACGTAATTTAAATTGCTACTTATCTATATATATAATACGCCAGTGAAGCCGCTTCTCCTCCTAAACTAAGAGTCGCACAGTCAAGTGTGGCACACCGTTGGAAAGGTCGTGGTCTCAAGTGGTGCGATAAGATTAGAAATTTGGCAAAAAGTAAAAAAAAAAAAAAATATTACTTGCGCAGTTTGCGCTAAGGGTTGCTAGTATTTTACTATTAACATTTTATACTAATTAAATATACAGGAATTCGTTCAACGTTAACTCGTAAGTGATTTTTAATTGCTAAAAAAGTATAAGTTGCCATCTATTGACAACAATAAACATAAAACTTCAAAAATACAGCGCCGCAATTAGAAACTGATAATTTTACAAGGTTGCGCTCTCACACCATAGAGTAAGTATGTATGAAGAGCTGACTTCTTGTTCAAGTTGTGAACAACGAATTTACGTTTATTTTAAAGTTAAATTATTATAAATCTAACAAAAGTAGATTGAACAAAACGCAGTTTTGGCGCATTATTTCGATGTGCATTTGCTTTGCTTGAATCAAAATATTGCTAGGCACCTATATCAAAGTTAAAGGGCTAACCCACACAATTTATTTTTAACTTTTTGGAGGTTTTTAAATAATTTTATCCTTTTTTCAATTGCTTTTTAATCGTCGTGGGTTTTTCCTTAAACTACTTAAAGAGCATAGATATGTAGCGCCTTCTAGTAAGTTGCTGTCGTTAGATACATCTATTTAAGAACCCTCACTAATCAACTACAAATCCATTCCTAAAAAAAGCCGCATCAAAATTGATTTTCATCACAAATAATGCATCAAAATCCGACCAGTAGTTTTGGAGAAAAATGGCATTTGCACAAACATCCTCTCACCCCAAACCCATCGTGTGCGTGTCCAGTCTATAGTGTATAATCCTTACAAGTGATATGTTCTTGGAATACGTTGAAGGAAACGCGTAAGCGCCATGATATTCACGGCGCTTTTGGTCGTGAAAAAACTATAACTAACTAATAAGCGATCTTGCGCTTGAATATTTATATTACGATTGGACGATAAATTTATGGCTTAATCGCTGCAGCGAACTTCGTTCGTTTTTTGTTCAGGATAGCTTCGTCAAACACATTTTGATTTGTTTCGCAATGTGTGACATCACCCAAGGCGCCATGACAGATTGGAGCGTTTTCGTTGCCAATTTAAATCGCAAAATAAACTATGTAAATGATTGTTTTAAATCAAAATAATACATTTTTGTGACTATATAGATTCAAAACTACAGATTTAATCAATTTTTGAAATTTGGGACACAAGCCTATTGAATATTATTATTCAAAGTATAGCTAAATATTAAATTTAATTCAAGAACTGGGTCAGGCACATACTTGTAATAAGGTACCTCCACGTCAGCAAAGTTATAGACTAACATAACTTAACATCACGTTAAAAGACTATGGGAGCGGAGCAGCAACGAAATATGTACGTATGTAAAACGAGAAAATAGTATATTTTGAGACCATCCATTTTTAATTCCGCGACCAAAAGCCGCAGCCGACAAGCATGACCTGCTCGCCGAAGGACACGGCCGCGTTCCACCTACTCCTGCTGTAGACCATGACTTGAGGCATGGACTCTAGCGAGAGGGTATCCACGCCCAGACCCACTATGAGGTCCCGGCGCTAACTCGCCCACGGTCAGAACTCCACCAACGTGTGGAGTGCAGTGTCTTCGTCGGAGGCCTCGCAGTGTTGACACTAGGGTGTTACCTCACGATGGATGCGAAACTGATACTTAATGAAGCCAAGGCTATCAACGATCTATTTAAGATAGACACGTTGTTAGCCGTCAATCTACCCGCCCATACGGGAGCCTCGTATAGGGCCCCGTTATACTTTAGACGTGGATATAACCCCTACGGCAAATTTCGACAGTTCAGTTTGAGATAGGTATATTTGCAATTCAAAAAATATAAAACTCCTTTGTACCAAAAATCTGACTACGTCCCTGTTACGAGTGTGAGATAGTTAAAACTACGTAGTAAACTGACATTTTAATGAAGTAAGTAGTTTTGCTATTGACCGCGAGATGGAAAATAAAGAAGTGGGCGGGACTTAGGTTCCTTATACCCCTCCTCACCACTCCTTCACACTCGCGAAGAGTCACACTTTGTCTAATAGGAAAATTGTATTACACCATCTCTACTCTTATAATATCTCTATGACAAATACAGACCATGAACTAGGTATTTTCTTTTTTTTTTAAATCCGCACCTACGTCCATTGCTGAGCGCCTCCGCTAGATACTCAAAGAATTCCCAGTGGCGCCCGTCGGACCTTGGCCACTGCGTGGTGGTCGGGTGTTACCACGCATCTTTAGGGTCGGGTTTTATCCCGCGTCGGTGAGTGAAGGCGTGCGTGGGGTGAAGCCCCACATCACGCAGCCCTTCTAGCCTGCTTCTGTAAAGACGGTGGGTTGCTAATCCATCGTCCTCAGACCCCGATCATGGAGGTCGATAATCCTGGGCGTAGTCACGTCTGTGGCGCCCTCGCCGCACACTTCGGAACTCAGCGGGAAGGGTACGCTCCCTCACCCTACCGGCCGCCTCCTTCACGAGCATTCCCTGCTCGCAGAAGGAAACGGCCGCGTTCCACTGGCTCCCGCTAGAAACCATGACTCGTAGCATGGTCTCCAGCGAGAGCGTATCTACGCCCAGGCCCACAACGAGGTCCCGGCGCTGACTCGCCCACGCTGAACATTCCACCAACGTGTGGAATGCCGTGTCTTCGCCGGAAGCCTCGCAGTGTTGACACGCGCGTGAGGTCACACCCGCGTGCATGCGAAACAGATACCCACCGAAGTTTACGTGCCCGGTGATGATCTGTGTCGCACGGTACGTGAGGTCACCGTGCTGCCTCTGCAGCCACTCCTCCATGAGCGGTCTCACCGCCGCGATGATGGTGGTTCCCCACTTTGGTTGCTCAAGTAGCACCTTCCATGTCTCCATGAGATCCTGGCGGAGTGTGAACTAGGTATGAAGTCTAGTTTGTAAGTTACATATTATTAATCTTATTATACTAAAGCAGCGTAGGTAAATGACTGCTCACGTCCCATTACAATATTACCTACATTTATTATCTAACAAGTTTTGTTCTTCATCACGTCAGTGACTTGACAACTGGATTTTTTGAAGATTTGGTTAAAAAAATACGGATAGCCATATTATTATTTTTATTAGCTACTAGCTGTGCTGGCAAACTTAGTACCGCCTCAAATGGACTTTTTAAACCTGTGAGTTTTGACAAATTTATCAAGACCTCAATGAGCCAAATCGGTCTAGCCGTTCTGGAGTTTTAGCGAGACAAACGAACGGCAATTCATTTTAATTAATAAGAGAAGAAAAAGAAGAAGATAGATAAGGAGACAGGGTAGGTACCTACTACTTCTATTCCTTCTGGTAAAATTAATTCATGCACGGGTTTGCTATTGAAATAAAAATCATTGTACATAATTAATTTTTTATTAGTGACTTAGTTTTAAAAGAAAAACTAAAAGATATAAATATGACTTATTTGTAGAATTCATATTCACTCTCATCCTTCTTGACGTTGTTCTTATAACCCTTTTCGAAGTCCTTAGGCAAAACAATATACCTGGAAAATATTTATTTTATTAATATTTATTTAACCACAAAATAATGAACTAGCAAATTATATTTTTAAAACCTTAACTGAGTTTGTACGAATATTTTACGACCAAAATTAGCCAAGACGGTGCCTTGAGTTTTAGCGAGACAAAAGTACGGCGATAATTTTTTATCGTCAGAGCAAGTGAAGCGTCCTCATTTCGAGATTGGACAATCTTGCTTTCGTTTGTCTGTCTTGTGTGTTCCGGTCTAGCAGCCACAGTTTTTATCAGAGACTTGGGATGGCGCTCGCTTCGTTCCCTTATTAGACCAACAGAGCGTGGGAAAGAGAAGTCCGGAGAAGTTATCATTCGAACATTGCCTATGAGTAATAAACATAGACGATGACGTACTTTTATCTATGTGTGTCAGTGTCAGTGCCAAAAAATTTCCGTAGTTTTCCAAATAACGTTTGGAGCGCATTTATCTTGTAAACTGGCGAATATTAGATTTCTAAAATATAAGCGAATCCTTGTGTTGTTTACAATAAAACTGTATTTAAGAGCCACGGTGTCTTGTTGTTTAAGTAATTGTAATGTGACTAAAGCCGACAATCCAAATAATTACACGTTTCACAGGTAAAAACAAAATTTTCCAGCAATTCTTAAATAACAGATATTTGTTTGGGTAAACATTCGTTTTAGCGGTCCACCGCTAGAGGGCGATACTATATATATTTGGACACTACTCGACGAGTAGAGTCGATTGGCATGACTTTCAAAGTCCGCCAAGGTCAAAAAAAAAACCTAACCCAACCTCTGAAAGGAATTTGACAAATGTTCACTTCCCAAAAATTTTTTCGCATTAATGCAAGTCGTTTCTGGCACTCGCCGACCGCTGCCGCTTACGCTCGGCTCGTGCGTAAGGGGTCACGGTTTTAACATAACCTAACCTACCCATTTTGTTTAAAGAAAAAAATTGACCACTTAACCTAACCTCTCTTTACTCTTTACTCGACGAGTAAAGTCGATTGGCATGACCTTCAAGGTCCGCCAAGGTCAAATAAAAAAAAAACTAACCTAACAGCAATTTCTTGGCGAAACTTGTTGACATGCGTCACTCTCTACTATAGTGCGACGAAATATTTGGAAACGGAAGACAAGTACTAAATAGGTAATGCCATCTATCGAAAATGCGTTTTTAGCAACGCCATCTATCGGAAATTTTAAGTAACTTCTTTATTTGACCTTGGCGGACTTTGAAAATCATGGCAATCGACTCAGAATCGAAAATGAAGTCGAATGACTTTAAGTTCTGCCCTCTAGCGGTGGACCGTTAACCGAATGTTAGCCTTTGTTTGTCTTGTGTTTATGAAATAAGTAAAAACTTCTAATCATAGTAGGTACATTGACTACCCTTACATTGTGCAGTAATATTTCCTATTCACAATGAAGAATTAATCTTAAATTAAATAATGTAAAATAGAAGAAAGTCTTTTTACGATAGGGCTTGACCACCTGATGACGTCACGATTATCGATGTATCGATAAACCATGGCAAAATGAAGTACACTGTTATACGTTCCCGCCTGTTTTTCGGAATGTTTATTTTAGATTAGATTAGACAAATTTTTATTTGGATTTCATAAAATCATAACATAGTATAAAACAAAGTCTGTCCGTCCCTCCCTATGTAAGCATAGATCTTTAAAACTACGCAATGGATTTTGATGCGGTTTTCACCAATGCATAGAGTGGTTCTGAGGTATATAATTTGTCAAGCAGGCAAAGCCGCGGGCGTCTGCTGTTAAACAAATTTGCGTAAAGGTAATGATTCTTAAACATAAAATAACTGTTACTGGCAAATACGATAAAGAGCATTTTAAGTTTATTGATAAAAATTTAATCAATAAAATTACGATACTCTACACTGTAGAGCAAAAAGTGATGACATATTTTAATATTTCAAGCCTAGCCTAGCCGTGGTGGGTTAGTAGCGCTGAAGCGCGCTTCCTGAATATATGGCAAGCTTCACAGGACGCTTCCTATGTGAAAAACTATAGTTAACTAAATTTTAATATTAATTTACCTACAGATTAAACTGCCTCAAACAAGATCAGTGTCTTCTTATGTACGCAGGCATATTATTTCTCCGCCCAACGAAAGCACACCTGATGGTACGGACTCACCACGAGCTTCAAATTATTAAATTAAAAAAGGGTCTTTTCATTCATTAGTATCATTCTACATACTTGCATGACTAATAATATATACTAACTGATATGCCCCAGTGATTTTTCAGACTTTTTGATCCACCACATTAATTTTTTGTTAATTTTTTAATGTAAATAGAGACACAACTTATTTTTTTCTGTTGCATTATTTAGTGTAGAGAATATAATATTATAAATTGTCTTAATGTTTAACGACTTATTATTTTAGCATTAAATCATGTCCGCCGGGCGCCACTGGAAATACGTTCTGCTTGTAACCAGAGACGCCCGGCTACGGACGTTAGAGGCCGGAATTAAAAAAAAAAAACGCATTAAATCATGTTGTCATCCTTGCTCTAATGTGTGGCTACATTGTCCATTAGTCAATCAAAAATGGAACTGGAACACTTTCAGTGGGAATTGGGTAGAAGAAACGGTTGGTGCCGTGGAAATCTGCTATATAAGCTGAACTGTGTAAACATGACCGTTCGTCCGTCTGTTTCATTCTCCGCTTTCCTCCTAAACGGTTAAAGCTAGAAAAATGAAACTGCATAAATATGTGTATTTATAACGGTGACCAAGGACTACAATAGAATAATGAAATTTTTTTTTTGAGTTGCCTCACAAAGTGAAAATGATTTTTTTTCTACCGTCAACCCCATCGTATATAAATAGATGGTGTTTTAAAAATATTTAGAAGTTGCAAAGACAAATTTTTGGTTTAAGAATCCGTTTTCGAGACATTCAACTTTAAAGCCCATATTTTCGTTAAAACAAAGCTTCCTTAAGCTAAGTTTAATCTAAAAGCTAAACGGCTGGCTCAAAAAATCTTCCATGATTCTATGTAATTAAACTTTCAAGAAAAACTATAACAGATCAGATAACTTTGTTAGTTCAGGAGTTTTTGGCTAATAACATGACTACGGAACCCTATTCTTTGTGTGACCCACGCACTTGGTCGGTTTTTTTTAACTAACGCCAGTGAAAGGTAAGCGAAAAGTATAACGGATTAGTGAGATTCTATTGTTGACTGAGGGAGCGAAGCGACCGAAGTCTCCGTTTTAACTTGCAGACTGGGGAGAATTTCTTTCGTCTGTACCTCTACATCTACGGGTTCTGTCAGATCAAGTTTGAGGCCGTATTTATCAACCGATTTGCATGAAACTTTACACACACACTCCTTGCTTACAATGAATAACATTTGAATGATATTTTTTGGATTGGATGACAAATGAAAGAGTAATAAAGAAAATTGAAGAAGAAATTTTTTAAAACAAAGCCGCTCCCGAAGTCTAAAGTTCACAGAACCACTAGTATTACTTAGAAATAACACTCAATTTTTTATCGATATTTTGCGTATTCCACAGAGTACACAACACTATTACCCCCACACACTTGCATTTTGTTTTTGGGATCGCTTCTGAAATGTCTTTGTGTATCTTTCTACATACTCGTACTATATCTATGGTTTTTATCGAATTTCTACGAAACTTGGCACGTGTTCCTTGATTAATTTTTTTTTTATCACGAGGTTTTTTGATTGGGGGGAAAATGCCTAAATAATGTTTTAAATGTTCGCGAGGTCAACTGATTGAAAACAAAGACGCGAACAGAGCGCGCACCACTGCTTCGGTGAGGTGGTCGGTAGTGCATTGGCTTTCGACTCTGCAGTCTCGGGTTCGATTCCCGGGTCGTATCAAATATTTGTGTACACAAATGTTTGTTTCAGAGTATAGGTGTTTTCTTTCTATATAATAATATATTCTATATATGTATTTACAAAAAGTATGCAAGTATGTTTATCAGTTGTCTCAAAATTTTTTTTATATATTTTAATAGAACCATCGGCATAAAAAAATCGGAGATGATTGGGTACTCAAGAGTACCCAGATCCGGAGAGCGTGCATGAAAATAGTTATGAAAGTGGAAGAAGCGAAAGAAGTATGCAAGGATGGTAGTAAGTGGAATCCCATACTCTGCCTACCCCCATGGGAAAGAGGCGTGACAATATGTACGTATGTTTATAAAACCACGGTTACACTAGGCTTGTAATATGACGTCACGCGCGTTACCAAAACCGTTTTGCGAACACGGCCTTGGTATTTGACGTTACTTACGTCATGCCGCAGCTACCCAATACCGGACTTTTCCTCTGTATTACGATGAACAGCACAATAGTTACCTATTCTCCCGTACAGCGTGCATACCGGCCTCTTGACATATAGCGTTGATGTCAGCTCCGGAAACGCGATCAGGACGAGCCACGAACTCTTCCAAATCTACTTCCTCGGATAGATTCATTTTAGTGGTGATCGTTGAAAATATTAGTCGTTTTTGACGCCTGCCAATATAAACATTATGGTATTATAAAAAATCCAACTACCTCCACCATAATCATATGTTACATTTTTTGTAACTAGATTTTTCAAAATAGTTTCAATCACTTGCCTGTCAGGTAGAGGGAACTCAATTTTTCTGTCCAAACGACCCGGTCGTAGCAGAGCGGGGTCCAATGTGTCAGCACGGTTTGTTGCCATTATCACCTGCAATAACGAAATATCTATATATAGAAATGGGAAATGTCCCCCTTAGCTCTCGAGAACTGCTTATGCTCCAATGATGGTTGAGCCCTCGATCTGGAGGCAAGCCAAAACATCGAAAATTTGACCTAGCCCTGAGGGGTCAATAGTTACAGGCCAAAACCTATGGCGTGGTGCGGCGCGAAGCACAAGCAAGACACCATACAAGTACTTATTTTTTTATGAATTTTGAACTATTAATTAATCGGGCGTGAATGGACAGGCAGATAAGGGTCGACCTAGGCGAACGTACTTCGACCAAATCGGAAATGTTTTGACCGAAGGCCAGGTCAAGAGTACTCATAACCGGAGAGCGTGCATGAAGATGTAAGTGGAAGAAGCCAAAGAAATAAGGATCGTAGCAAGTGGAAATCCATAGTCTCTGCCTACCCCCATGGAAAAGAGGCGTGACAATATGTATGTATGTAATTAATCAATTATTATTAACTTTATTTTGTAATACACCTCTGTCGTCCCTTTCGGGGCGACTGGCGATAGGCGTGATGATATCAATGTATGTATTTTCGAACATTAAAGGTTTATTAAATTTTAGAAAGATGATGATTTCAGTAAAAATAACATACACTCGAATAGAGAATCTCCTCCTTTTTTGGAAGTCGGTTGAAAAGGCAAGGTATTTATTTTTTAATGTAGAAATAAAATTGTAAAATATTTAAGTACCTACTTATAATTTAATTATGTAATATGAAGAGATGTATCACTTACTTTGACATTGGTAGTTTGATCAAAACCATCCATCTGGTTCAGCAACTCCAACAAAATTCTTTGAACTTCCCTGTCGGCGCCGGTTTGTGCGTCGAATCTGAAATTAATTTGTTACAGTCGGTTACTAAATGAAGTTATATTCCGAAAATAAATAAAAATAATAAAAAGAAACTGACAAATGTAAATGTCGGGTCAATTTATTTCTACTAAAAATATAAAATTACAATCATAATCATAACAATAATATTAAAATAGTAAGTATAAAACAAAGTCGCTCCATATATACGGATTTTGATGCGGTTTTCACCAATGTCAAGCGGGCGAAGCCGCCGGCGTCCGCTAGTGTAAAATAACTAAAGCAAAAAAAAACAAGTTAAAATTGTCAGAACTGGACTAAAATGAAATGGGACCACATCGGGAAGTTATAGCTTTCAAATAAAAAACATCATCAAAATCGGTTCACCCAGTCAAAAGTTCGAACTGATAACCTCCTTTTTTGGAAGTCGGTTAGTTACACAAAAAGAGTTGGTACATCATAATTTTCAGATTTGTATTAGGATATTTACCGCTTCGTAGCAATAGCGTCAATTTCGTCTATAAAGATGATGGCCGGACTGTTTTCTTTAGCTAGACGGAACACGTCGCGGACCATACGAGGCCCTTCGCCAAGGTACTTCTGTACGAACTCTGAGCCTACCACGCGAATGAATGCCGCTGTAAATTGTAAAAGAGAGAATGTTAGCAGTGATACTAGAAGAAATGACACCAATGACCTTGATCCTAAGACTTTTCAGGTCAGGGTCGATACTGCGTTACGCGGATGCTCGAGCTCTCAATTTGGACCATAAGAAAAAAATATTTAATTATAGGTTAACAAGAGCGCGACGTTTTATTGAATCAACTTTTGGTAGCATGGCTAATAAATTTCGAATACTTCGTCGTCCTTTAAACGTTTCAAAAGAGACCGCCATTTGTGTTCTGCATAATTTTATTAGATCTAAACAAGATGACAACAATGTCGACGATATTGTCATTACACCACGCCATATTCGTTACATTCACTATGGGTTTGGGAACACCCAAAGAATAGCGTATACAGTACCTACGCGATAAATTCGCTGATTATTTCGTCACTGATGGTAAGATGTCGTGGCAAGATCGTAGTATTTTTTGAGACGTCCTCGAAACCCACTGTATGAAGTAAAGGCAAACTTGTTCATTCATTCTTTACTTGTGTGTGTCAGGATGGCGTGGCGTGAGAATTGAGATATGTCTGAATAGTCACAAAATTTGCATCAAATAACTGTACCTATGTGAAAAAATCCTGTAGGTACCTCAAGCAATTAAATATTAAATAGATAGTGGATAGAATCAGGCGTTACCTGGCGAAAATCCATGACAAAGTAATGGTAAGTAAGATGTTCAAACTTTTCAAAATAATTGCATCATTCTCGCAAAAATATAAGACATGTCATGACTGTCTCAGAGAGAACAGCTGTTCTCTCTGAGACAGTCTTGAGAATGCCTCGTTTAGAGGTGAAACATTTGTCGACGTTTTAATGTCTTATTATTTTGAAAAGTTTGAACATCTTACTTACCATTACTTTTAAATAGATAATGACATGGACACGCCATTCTGACGTCAGTTTGACGCGCATTGTCGTGTATCTTCCCAACGTGTGGGAACTACGAGTATGTTCTTCCGTGCGTGTTACCGCTGGCGGGCACGGCGCGTGCCCCCGTTAGTTAGTAGTCGGGCCCCGTTGCGCGGGTGCGGGGCGCGCCTCCCCGTGACGGACGCCCGCGCAGGTCCCCGTGACGGAGCACTTTTGTATGAAACCGCGCCCGCACCCGCGTAACGCAGTGTCGGCCCTAAGGTCTTACATGTGATGTGAACTTAGATAATATGTTAGACTGATTACTAGCATACTTTCGATTCACACGTATATCAGTAAAGACTCAGTTCCGACCGGCACAGTTCAGTGTCAGTGCAAACTATTCTTTAATACATTTTCTATGACCATGTCAGTGTCAGTGATGACTGTATCGTATTTGACACTGACATGTGGGGACGCGATCATAAAAAATGTGTGAAAGAATATTTTGCACTGATAAATCACTGATACTGAACTGTGTCGGAGGCTTTACTGTTATGTGGGAATCGAACCTTTAGAGGTTGATAATATAGAAATTTCATTTATATATATTATTATATTTAATTTATAATATAATTATTTGACTTTAAGATTTTATTGTTACATGACATCATGAACTGGAATTATTAATTACTAAGTTGAAATATCATTGGAATTATTGATTGTCTTAGGTATTGTTGAATTTAAGATTTATTCACGAATTTATGCTCAGATAAAATATTTGTATGCCTAACGGCAGAATATATGTGGAAACAATAACTGTATTAACCATCTCTTTGTAATTATGTACCTACATTCTATGCAAATAAATAAATATTCTATTCTAAAAAAACAATTCAGTTAATTAAAATTACCTGTAGTATGATGTGCAACAGCTTTAGCCAACATAGTTTTCCCACATCCAGGCGGGCCATACATAAGTACTCCACGTGGTGGTTCAATACCAATCTGTCGGTACAATTCCACGTGTGTGAGTGGTAGTTCCACGGCTTCTCTTATTTCTTGCTTCTGTGTGTCCATGCCACCAATATCTGAGTACTGGACATCGGGCTTTTCATCTAACAGAGAGACATGGTTAGTTCAAATGCAAAAGTCTTATAGGCATTTTTATTCATTTATATTCATTTCATGTGAAAAAAAAAGTTAAATAATATACAAAAAATATTAAACCAATAAACTGGTTAGGATTCTTACTTTAAACACAACTAAGAATGTATGTTGTAATCAATAGTTACTTGATTGGTAAATATTAGTCATAGCGTCTTCCCAACTTCTTTAATTTTCATTTGGGGTCAGAGTTACTGAGTTTAAATTAGAATATATGAGAACTTATGCATTTTAGTATACACATACCAGCTCCCAGCATAGATATAGAGCTGTCAGCTTCAGGTGGCAGCACATCTACTAGCGCATTTGAATGTTTGTGGAGTGCCACCGAGGCAGATGGTTTTAGCAGCTCCCGATCAATGGTAGATAAAATACGGACATAGTAGTTCGAGCCTGTGGTGCTGCCAACTGTAAAACAAAAGTAATTAATAAGACTGGTTTTACACATTTTGTTCATTACCTACTTAGTATAATAAAGCTTTTGGTTCATCCTGCCAACAATTTTCTCAACTATGGTTTCTTTACAAATAGGGCTACACTGAAAGAAATCAATTTAATTGACCAAACGAGCGAAGTATCTAGATTTCAGATTGGACAATTTTGCTTTCGTCCGTCTGTCTGTGTGTGCCTAGCAGCCACAGTTTTTATCCAATCTTTACAAAACACAAGTGTTCCTTGAATTAATATTTTTTTCATTGTGAGCTTTTTGGATCGGGGGGGAAAATGGGGTAAATAACGTTTTAATGTTTTTCCAGGCTAGCAGCCCCCATTTATTATCCGATCTACATTAAACTTGACACAAGTATTCCCTTTCCCGGGGAGCAAATCTCATTTTTTTTGTGTAATAATCTCAAGGTCTACTGTTAAACCATAGGGCGAACACTAGTGTAGTATATTATTACCTATTCCAGTGTTTTGATCCACAGCCTCAAGGAATTGTCCAATGACAAGTGGAACAGACTGTATACGCTTGACTTCCTCCTGAGCATGGAGATATTCTTTTTTAAGATTCCTTTGTTCATCTTTTATGTATTCTTCTTGTACTTCTAGGAATTCTAGCATACGTTGAAGTTTCTGTAAATGTTATTTTTAATTATGTTATGATGAAAAGCAAGAACTTGTTAATAAAGAAAAATAAATAAATCAAGAAGTGTACCTTATATTTTGTGTATAAATCTTCAGATTCCAATTCTTCGAACGATTGAGGTCCCGCGAACGGTAAACCCTTGGCATCGGTGATTTGGTCATCCTAAAAACATTTATAGTCGAGAGGTTTAGTATAAATATTTGCTATGTAATAAAATCTTCGAAATAGTAATTACTGTACCTTTTCCGGTAATATAATACCAATTTCTTCCATTATTTCTAAATCAAATGTAGGTTTTCTAAAGCAATTAAAGCGAAATTCAATTATCACGAAAGTAGATCCGAAAACCTACACTTGCTACAGATTTCACAAACAAAACAGAACAAAATTGGGAACAAGCTTGTGCATGATACTAATAGTACAGAAGAGACGGAGAGACAACGACTTCGTTTGAGTAAGGGAGACGTACAAACAACTACATGCCAAAATTTTGTCAGAGTAGAAAGTGGAACATGAAAATGTCATGAAATTGTCAAATTTCTGAAACGCATCGTCACTTACAGTTCTATTCACGCAGCTTATTTTTTACCCATAGTTAGAAAACATTACTTTGCTAATTTTAAATGGCAGAAGCATGTATTTATATTTTTTATGTACATAATAACGATATTTAGAAGAGAGGGAGAGTCACTTTGTAAGTTTGTAAATTATTCAGTTATTGATAAAAAGAAGGCGGCTTAAATGTAAATATTAATGACCGAGCCTGGGTCCAAGCGTCTCTTCCAGTTCGCATGGACGGGCTAGGTATTCGTAGAGTCATAGATCTCAGTCTGCCAGCGTTTATGTCGTCGGGCCATAACACCGAAGAATTAGTCAGAAAAAAATTGTTAAATACATTTATTGACTCCGAGGTGCGATGCAAGACCGATGCCATAAATGCCTGGAGAATTTCTTGCCCCAACACTGACCTCCCCTAACACCAAGGCTCACAGAGACTGTGGGATTCGCTGCTCTGTTAATTGAGAATTAATTCACAAATTGACACTTCTGTCAATATTTCAGAGCGTGCGCCTATTAGCTGTTGAATGGGAGTCAGGGACTATGGATTCAAGCGCTTCCATCGCCCAATCAGTACAATGTTAGACGACACAACCTTCCGCATTGCTACTTGCCTTCGGCTGCGTACACCTTGTGTATCTCCGCATCATTGCAACTGTGGAGTAGCCGTCGATAATCTGGGACACCATGGCCTTTCTTTTAGCAGAAGCGCAGGTTGTATACCTCGGCACGCTATTATAAACGACATAATTCGTAGGGCTCTTTACACCGCAGGTCTTCCGACCGTACGTGAGCCAAATGGGTTAGCACGAAGCGATGATGGAAAGAGACCGGAGATAATAGGCGCAATGTCTTTGGTACCATGAAAGATGGAAAGGCCTTTGGTGTGCGACGCTACCTACGCGACCTTCACACCTTCCACACATATCCAGATGTGCTGCTGCATCGGCTGAAGGCCTCAAACGGCGTAAATATGCTAACGTAGCAGGTGATTACATGTTTGAGCCGTTTGGGGTTGAGACACTGGGGTCCTGGAGTCCGATCACTCGGTGCCTTTATAGAGACATTGCTAAACGCTTAATCGATGCTTCTCAGGGCCCAGAAGGCTGGCTATTTTCTGGCCCAAAGAATAAGTATCGCCATGCAACGTGGCCACACAGCCAGCATTCTGGGAACCTTCCCAGCCAGCAATGACGCGGAGGGTTTTTTGGACGATATTTTGTTGTGTAAATAATAGACAATTATGTATGATATGACGTTTAATTATAGCAAATGCATGACATTTGACACTTGACAGTGACAATCCAGTTGATGTCTATGACCACTACAGTCAGGCAGAAATAACCTCAAAAAATTAGAATTTCTTTGAATTACATATTTAATCTTTTCATTTTTATTGTTATATCTGTGTGTAAATTAGTTCAGACTTTGAAGATATAATTGAAATTTCCTTGTAACATAATTCAAGTTACCAATACTAATAATGGCTGCCCCAGAAATGAGTGAAGCTGAACAAATTAAAACAGTAAATATGTTTTATTTGTGTATTAAACATAACTATTTAATTTAATCTGTAGCAGTACATAACATTTGCCGTTTAACCTAATTTGTTTTGCCTAAGTTTTAGGCAAAACTTCCCTACGCCTTTTGGCCTTTTGGCTTTTCCTCTTTTATCGAAGAAAAAAATCAAAATTTTGATCAGGTTATTGATAGTATATTGTAATATCAGTATTCATTCAGCTTTCAGTATTCTTCGTTTTTGTCTTTTCGTACCCAAATTTACACATACCCTCAGGACAATTTTGGAAAAATTTAGAAATTTTGGGTAGACTAGACAACTTAATACAAAATTCTTTGTGTAAAATTTTAAATGTAAATATTAATGACCGAGCCTGGGTCCAAGCGTCTCTTCCAGTTCGCATGGACGGGCTAGGTATTCGTAGAGGCACGGATGTCAGTCTGCCAGCATTTATGTCGTCGGTCCATAGCACTGAAGAATTAGTCAGGAAAATTTTGTCAAATACACTGATTGATTCTGAGGTGCGATACAAGACCAATGCCATAAATGCTTGGAGGATGTCTTGTCCCGACACTGACCTACCCTTAAGCCTAGGCTCACAGCGACTGTGGGATTTGCCGCTCTGTAAATTGAGAATTAACACACTAATTGACACTTCTGACAATATTCCAGAGCGTGCACGCCTACTAGCTGTTGGAGAATGGGAGTCAGGGTTATGGATCGTGCTCCCATGGCCCAACATCGGTACAATGTTGGACGACACAACCTTCCGCATCAGCACTTGCCTTCGGCTGGGTACACCTTGTGTATCTCCGCATCATTTCACCTGTGGAGTAGCCGTCGATAATCTGGGACACCATGGCCTTTCTTGTAGCAAAAAGCAGGTCGTATACCTCGGTACGCTATTCTAAGCGACATAATTCGTAGGGCTCTTACCACCGCAGGTCTTCCAGCCATACGTGAACCAAATGGTTTAGCACAAAGCAATGGAAAGAGACTGGACGGTATGTCGTTGCTACCGTGGAAGATGGGAAGGCCTTTGGTGTTGGACGCTACATGTGTTGACACCTTAGCACCTTCACACCTTCCAAGCACATCCGGATGTGCCGGCGCTGCTGCTGCATCGGCTGAAGACCTTAAACGGCGTAAATATGCTAACCTAGCAGGTGATTACATATTTGAGCCGTTTGGGGTTGAGACACTGGGGTCATGGGGTCCGAGTGCTCGCCGCCTTTATAGAGACATTGCTAAACGCTTAATCGATGCTTCTCAGGACCAGAAGGCTGGCTATTTTCTGGCCCAAAGAATAAGTATCGCCATCCAACGTGGCAACACAGCCAGCATTCTGGGAACATTCAGTCGGCAATGACGCGGAGGATTTTTTAAACGATGTTTTGTAATGTAAATGTTTTTAGTGTATAATTATGTATATTGTAATTCTTATTATAATCACATTTATGTACACATTTGTTTCAGTTCAAAGACTTCCTCGTTCAGTATAACAAACTGTCAGAACTTTGTTTCACTGACTGCATACATGATTTTACATCCAGGACACTTAAATCTTCAGAGGTATGTATTTGTTTTATTTGTATTTTCGCAATAATGAAGGTTGAAATTGATTATACCTTTATACTCCATCTAGAATATATGTAGAATTGTAAGCAAGTCTACTGGTCTACATAGGTACTGTGTTACTTTGGGCATATAACAATATTAATATATTTTTGCATTTTAAAGCAATGAGTTTGCTTAAACTATTCTTAAAATATTAAGAAAGAAATTATAACTAGATCACAAAAACTGATGTCATCGGCGGGACTCGAACCCACGGCCTTTCCCTAACAGGGGGAGTGCTCTGCCAACTGAGCTACGATGACCACAACCGACAACATCGAATTTTTGCTTCATATCATAATTAAAATTTCTACATCGCGCTATTAAGGTTAGCGTTGGATCCACCTACCGCACTTCTATCGAACTAACGGTACCAGTGTATCCTGTTACAACGATATTTAAACAGTGAATTTTTAGATGAATCCTAACCAAATCCATATATTTTTGGATTTTAAAGCAATGAGTTTGCTTAAACTATTCTTAAAATCATCATCTACCTGCCCTTATCCTAATTATTTGGGGTCGGCGCAACAAGTCTTTCTCCTCCACACATCTCTGTCAGACGTCATCTCTTCAGTCACTCCTCTCCTTGTCATTATCCTCTTTCACACATTCCATCCATCTTTTCTTTGGCCTACCTCTACTCCTTAAACCCTCTACAGTCATACTTTGCACCTTTCTAACGACATTGCTTTCCAACTTTAATCTTTAACATGTCCATACCATGAGAGCCGCTCGCTTCTCAATTTTTCATTCACTGGTGCTGTGCAACTTTCAAACTTCCTCTAATATACTCGTTCCTTACCCTATCCATTCTACCACACATCCATCTTAACATTCGCATTTCCGCTACATGCAATTGTCTTGCATCCGTCGCTTTTACGGCCAAACATGAAAGTCCATACAGGACGGCAGGTCTGACGACAGTCTTGTTTCGGAGGAAATTGGGGGTCGCATATAGTGGCTTTGACCTGCCGCCATTTCATCCAACCTGCGTCAATTCTGTGCTTCACTGTACAATCGATTTCCCCATCATCCTGGATAAGAGAGCCGAGGTACCGGAAACTGGAGCAAACTGGTATTGGTGCGCCGTCTAACACTATGGGTGTAGAACTGGAGAGACCGCCGAAATCAGAGAACATGTACTCAGTTTTGGTTCTACTGATTTTCAAGCCTACACTCCAGTTTACACTGCCATTTTTCCAATCTACTCTGTACCTCAGGCTACACCATGGGGTCTCTTCCTGTATATCCGATGTCAAAGCATCCATTATCAACAGTAGAAATATGGGCTTAGCCTACCGCCACACTGAACTCGTCGGTGTTGCCAGCAGCCGTTCGTACGTAGGTTTTCGATTGACAATACATCGCACAGATTAACTCTATATACTTCCCAGGCACACCTTTCTCTTTCAAGGCGTATACCTTCTCGAGATCTACAAACACCATGTGCAAGTTTTTATGTGCACGCCTATATTTTTCACATAGCTGGCGGAGTGCAAATATGGCGTCTGTAGTCCCGCGACCAGGCATAAACCCGAACTAGTTTTGGGTAATCTTGCTTTCTTCTCGCACTCGTTTCTCTATCACTTTCACCCAAATTTTCATACTCTGTGACATGAGCTTAATTCCTCGATAATTGCCGCAGTCTTGCACATCACCCTTATTTTTAAAACTGGGTACTAGAGAACTATTGCATCATTCATCGGGGTTCGTCACTTCATACAACAACTTATTGAAGAATAAGGTCAGCCACGCATATCCATCTTCTTCCAATATCTTCCACGCTTCCACTGGAGTACCGTCGGGCCCTACGGCTTTCCCATTCTTCATATTTCGTACCGCTTTTCTTATTTCATCTCTATCAATCTCCTTCACCAAACCTACATTCACTCGTCTCTCTTCTAAATTTCCACTCCATGCATTCTCTTCATTCATAAGTTTTTCGAAATTCAGCTTACATTGATTCCTTACTTCATCTTCTATTATTAAAATCTTACCCCTTTCATCTTTTATACATCTTACATGTCTTACGTCTTTCGTTCTATCATCTCTGTCTTTCGCTAAGCGGTACATTTCTTTTTGGCCCTTAGTTCCATCAAGAGCATTGTATAGTTGCTCTTGGGCCTAAGATTTAGGTATTGCTACCGCTTTTTTCGCCTTTTTGCTTTTATACTTCTCCTTTATTTCTTCTTTTTCACTTTCATTCCCTTTTTCTTTCTGCCATTCCTTAAAAGCATTCTTTTTTTCTTTAATTACCTTTTGTACTTCTCTGTTCCACCACCATGTATCCTTATCAAGTACACCTTTACCTTTCGTTTCTCCAAACACTTCTTTTGCTACTTTCCTGATGCAACTCGCCATGCTTCACTACCCCTTCTCCCGGCAGCACCTTGCAGTCCTTGACACAGACCAACCTACTCCCCCGGATTAGGAAATAGTCAATCTGTGTGAAATGAACACCACTTTTATAGGTGATTAGGTGTGAGTCCTGTTTACGAAACCACGTGTTCTCTATGGCCAGGTTAAGGGAGGAAGCAACCTGTTGTAGGGTTTCACAGTCACTGTTCCGTATCCCCATCCTCCATGCACTCTTTCATAATCCTCATTTACTCTTCCTAAATGTCCATTAAAATCTCCTCCTATACATATTTCTTCACTTTCTGGTATACTAATCATGACTTTATCAAATTCCTCCCAAAAATTGTCTTTCTCTCTGTCATCACACCCGCTCTGTGGTACATACACGCTGATCACATTTAGCACCATACTCTCCCATACTACTTTCACAACTATTATCCTGTCGTTTACTCTTTTCACATCCGTCACGCATTCTTTCAAGTTACCATCCAGTACTACACCAACTCCATTCCTTTTTCCATCAATCCCAATGTAATATAACTTATATCCTTCACCAATCTCTCTAGCACTTGCACCCTTCCACTTAGTCTCCTGCAAACATGCCACATTCATTCTTCTTCTCTTAAACACACCGGCCAACTCTCTTCCTTTCCCAGTCATAGAGCCAACATTCCAACTTGCATACCTGTCTTACTTCTCTTTCGCGATGGGCTTGCGTCTTTTGCGTCTTACGTCGCATCCACCCCCGATGCGACAACCCTTGTCCATTTCCCACAGGTACCGGGTGCTGTCCCTGCGCGTCACCTGTGGGGTACGCCCTAGCCCTATCTCGCTCTCTATTATCGCTCATCATATTGCAACAATGGTTTTGGCTATGGTTTTTTTTTTACAACTGGCCGCCTGCCTGACGGCAACCCTCCTTGGGAATGCTATTGTGGACGGTTTGTCCCCCGCCTGATGGGTGCCCTGCAGTGCTGGTTATTGTGCACCGGGCCATCTCCCTCAGTCGACTTCTACGACACCCCGGGTTGTGTAAGGGCTAGACCATTCTAAGATACACTGGTACCGTTAGTTCGGTAGAACTGCGGTAGGTGGATCCAACGCTAACCTTAATAGCGCGATGTAGAAATTATGAATATGATATGATGCAAAAATTCTATGTTGTCCATATATTTTTGCAATTTTAAAATGTATATATAATATACAGGGTGTTACGTAAGGGTTATATCAACCCGAAGACACCCCCATCAGCTGATCGCCCAGAACGCCTTTTGATATGTTTCGACCGCGAAACAAGAAAAAAAAGTTCATCATAAAAAAGTTACATGCGTTATTTCAAATCAAAACAAACGTGTCCCAGCACTGTGCTTGACGTACTTATTTCAATCGGCGCGACCTTGACGCGAAACAGAGACAAAAAGTTCCAAACAGGAGAGAGAGAGTAGGTTTTTCACAGGCGCGCTTTATTTGTACTATTTATTTGATGTCAATAACCGAATCAGCTGATTTTAGCTAGTGTTGTTCAAACAAGAGTGTTTTATTCGGTAATAATGTTTTTTTTCTGGATGGTTGTTTTTCTTGTTTGGCGGTCAACACATGTCGAAACGGGTTCTGGTCGACCAGCGGATGGGGCTGTCTTCGGGTTGATATACAGGTGAATTTTTCAAGTGGGCTTGGATGGCCAAATCCGGAACTATAAAGCCCCCCATATACGGTACAATTCATTGTTGCGATTCATCGTAGCGATGGATCGAAACGATTGATCTGTAGTGTTGCCGCTCATACACGAAACGATTGGTCGTTACGATCGATCATTTATACATTTGAAATGGAACGATAAAGACGTGCTCAAAAATTCAATACGTGTCCTGTAAAATGGAAAACGAACTACATAACTTTTTTATTTATGAAGCGATTGAAAACCAAACCGCAAATTCAAATAAAAAAATCAAATCGTTTC
Organism: Nudaria mundana; assembly: GCA_963556515.1. Taxonomy (NCBI): domain Eukaryota; kingdom Metazoa; phylum Arthropoda; class Insecta; order Lepidoptera; family Erebidae; genus Nudaria; species Nudaria mundana. The sequence goes on along the minus strand of OY748298.1, from coordinate 10,007,402 downwards.
CCCCTACACCAGTTTCTCTATTATATCTTCTATTATATTCTCTATTATACCATACAAATTCATCTTAAGATACGAAAATATTAAATATTATTTATTATCTACGTCGTGCGTCCATTGAATTGTATGGCGAGCGATATTGTAGTTAAAATATTATAGTATCTTAGCTGTGTGCAGCGCCCCTTAGTGAACTCCACTGCGGGTGACGTAACCTGTTCTGAAGAGCTCTTCAATCTGATCCCACCCTCATCCTTCCGATCCCGAACAACGCGAGCCGGGCAGACATGCCACTCCCACACAGTGGATATCATGTTCGCGAGAACCGAACGTTTTAAACGTTGGTTTCTCTGCCGAACGATAGTGGCCTGGAACGCCCTGCCTGTGCACGTGTTCCCCCCGGATATAATCCTGGGTTCTTTACGCGGAGCGTGAAGAGGCGTGACTACCTCGGTGGCACAATGGTACTATGTACGGACTGCCACGCTCGAGGTCTCGGGTTCGATTCCCGGGTCTGGTGGATAATGTATAATTCTCTTTAGAATTTTACCCAGATAATTATCCCAGAGTCTGGAACTTGTGCCCGGTAAATGGCAATAGGCTCGCCCCCTATTACATGGGACCTAACATAGCTGGCGAGATGTGGGTGTGTTTGCACACCTCTGCCTACCCCTTCGGGGAAAAAGGCGTGATGCTATGTTATGTTATGTTATGTGAAGAGGCACATCAGTATCGTCAAGTTGAGGGCCACTTTCTATAGTATTGTGTGCTGTGAGAGTGGTCCACAATTGCTAGACGTCTTCATCACGACTTACCACCAGGCGGGCGACAAATTGACAAATTTGACGAACCCAATATACAAAAAAAAAAAAACCTACGACAAACTTATTATTTGCGGTTGGTACAGTAATCGGGTCTAGGGATCGAACCGCAAAATTAAGTTTGTTTTTTATTGTATATACTTTTCCGGGATAAAAAGTACCCAGTGTGGTGCCCAGGATATTAAAGAATAATTATACCAAGTTTCATCGTAATCGAACCGGTAGTTTATGCGTGATGCCTGAACAGACAGACAGACAGACAGACAGACAAAAAATTTTTTAATCTCATTTTTGGCTCGGTGTCGGTCTAGTAACACCCCCTGCCATTTATTTTTTTGATATTTTCAATGTACAGAATTTTCACTTCTACAGATTTATTATAAGTATAGATGAATAAATTAAGGAACAAAAATCGAATCGTTGATCGCAAGAGCCAATACACTGTCGATTCATCGTTACGATATTCATGATTGCATGGGTTTTTGTTGCGATCTCCGATGTCGTCTGCGATGAAGTAAATCGTTAACGATCGTAACATACATTACAGATCCGTCGTTTCGATCGGTCTAAAGCGATGGATCGTAACGATGAATCGTCCCGTATATGGGGGGCTTAAGGAATAGCGAAAAATGCTCAAAGGAGTCACGAGCCCGATTTTGATGAAACTTAAAACCTCATCATTAGATTTTTTAAAAACCTATAATCCTAGCTGGGAATCGAACCCATTGCTTTAGAAAAAAAATCACAACCTTTATTATTACATCATACGATAGTGTTGCTGTTAAGGATCAAATTCTGGGAAGTAATGATATACGGCAAATTTACAAAAATTATGAATATGATATGAAGCAATAATTCGATGCTGTCGGTAGTGGTCATCGTAGCTCAGTTGGCAGAGCACTCCCCCTGTTAGGAAAAGGCCTGTGATCTATTTATAATTTCTTTCTAAAAAATAATTTTAACAATATCAATGACTATTCTTATTGTTTTTCAGGATAAATGTACCCTAAACTGCATGGAAAAGTATCTGAGAACTAACCAGAGGGTATCCCAAAGATTCCACGAATTCCAAATGCTAGCCAATGAGAATATGTTAGCTTTAGCTCAGAAGTCTGGCAATCCAAGTTAACTATAGTAAAATTTACTCAATACATGTGATGTATTTATTTATTATTGTTATAGACATTTTGTGTTAGAAAATAAAGTGTATTTGAGCAGCACACAGAACCATCTTATTTTTTTGTTTATTTTTTTTTTTTTTTTGTAAACAGTAAATAAAACAGTAAATGTATACAAACTTAACATGTATACAATGGCGCCACTTATCTCTCTTCTCAGAGATCTCTTCCAGTGGGCCTAAGAGAGGAGATCATGATGCGAACAGGTGCTAATGTGTGTGTAGGTTAATAATGGTTAATAAACTTACATAAACTATAACTACATAAAAACACAAATACATACATAAAAAGTTATATAAACACATATAGACGTACAATAAATTAAGGTAAAGAAGCGAGATAGTGTTCCTTAACTCTCTTCGTGAAGCCAAACAGTTCTGCAGTTCCTTATATCGGTTGGAAGAGCGTTCCACAGTCTGACGGCATGAACGGTGAAAGAGTAGGAGAAGAAGTTAGATTTGTGGGAAGGACAATTGAGGCGGTAGGAGAGGTGAGGCCGGCACGATTCATCTGATGCACGCGGGAGCGGTTCACACTGATGTGAACCGATCCCGCAGGTAGGAAGGATGATAGGTAGGTATTTTATTTACTACGCCGACAAAGTGCTAGAATAAAACTAGGATATTTGTTTGTGGTACTGGTTATGTAACCTTGTGTGCTCCGACTGGCCTCACCTGAGGACTCCCTCAAGGGAACTACAGGTTGAGACATGAACCCAGCCGTTGCACACAGCGTCCTGGTGGTTCTCGAAGACACTTCCGTACGGCGAACCACGAGGACGCTTGCGTCCCACCGGCATCCCAGCCCGGTTGGTTTCTCAGTGGGACGCGTGTTACAAGGTCTATATATATAAAGGGTACTTACCATATACAAACTAGAGGAAATAAGTAACACACCTTATCCTGTATACATCATTTATTATCCTATAAATATAAACTAGGATCGAACACTAGCTAAACGCATGAGACAGGGGTTCGAAGTTAGATGATGTAAACATGATGATGGTGTGCAATGAGATACTATTGTTAGGGGGTAGTTTCGCACGCGGCATACCCCCCCTCCGTTTCTATAAAAACGTAGCGTCAAAAATAGATCGGACAGTCGTTTAGTATTGTATTCTCTTTGCAGTCGTTTTCCAACTCTCGTAGACGTAGTATTGTATTCTCTTTGTCTCGTAGCGATAACATGTCTTGAGTAATTGCTGTCGGTTGTTATAGAGGTCATGTGACCCAATTTAGAGTCATTAACGTGTAGTTCACGTTAGTGTCGGATATTGCAAATACAAGTTGTGTAATAGTTGTTACTGTTAAAGCTAATAAATGTAATGGGTACCTACTTTTGTATAAAATCCTGACTTACTTATTTCTTGTGAATAAACCTTTTTTTTATTTATTCTGCATTTGATTCCTAATATCAGAAGCGAGATAAAGGATTCATGTCCATACTTCTTTGTTTTGTTTCATATCAAGTAACAATTACTAAACTTGTCGTTTACTTTTCGATTATTTACTGGAGTGTAAATTTAAGTGTACGGTAGGTACATCCAGTTGATCGTTGAATCGTAGTGATAAAACGATCTAGACTGCGCAGTATAATGTTGTAAGTATGAGATACCACAGCTGGCAAAGTCTGTATTCCGCAGTAAAGTGTTGTAAGCACCAAATCTCAAAAAGTTCATAAAATTTTCTTAATTATCTTTCAACATAGTCAAGAATACCATACATTACATTCATATACCAAGTTTTACAAAGCTACATTAATAAATGCAGTTTTTAGGCCAATTTGAATCTTTAACACGCTCTCCTGTAAAATTGCAGTTCGAGAGATACAACAACTTACGTGGGTGGTATCGATTTATATTATTTACTTTTGAAATATTCATTCCATCACAATATCACGAACATAAGCATAGGCAACGAGTCAAGATAATTATATATAATGCTGGGACCTGTACACGCATTTAGTGAAGTACATTCAACACTCCTCCTAAATAATAACATGCTTTAAAGTAATTACATGGGGCACACTAAAAGTTTTGCACTTCTAGCTAATCGAAACTATTTGAATTTCGAATGTTATATTTTTTTAAACGTTGCAACCTTCTTAGTAATAAAAAAAACAATTGGAGGGAAATCATTTGTCAATTGTTTTTTAGCACACATCAAAGTTCTACGTAAGCAACGAAAATGGAATTAAGTTGAAAAGATTTAAGAGCGATGATTTTTTATGATTTTAAAAGTTCTCTCTCTCCGCAAAACTGTTTGCGATGGTTTGCTGAATTTGAGAGAGGTGGAGTTTCTTTACATGACGAATTTCGTGAAGGGCGGCCTTCAACTGCCGTTAACGAAAATAATGTGGCTACTGTTAAGCGGTTAATTGAATAAACCCGCGGATTACCTATGAGACAATTCGAGGACTTTTGGGGATTGGTATGAGTCAAATCCAGAAAATTTTACACGAAGAATTGAAAGTTCGGAAACTTTGTTGTCGTTGGATCCCTCATGAACTGACAGCGGAGCAGAAGCGGGCTCACGTGGAATGGTGCTCACAGATGCTATTGAAGTACGACCACGGACATTCTAATGCTGTTTATGACATTGTCACAGGAGACGAAACGTGGATTTATTGTTTTGAACCCGAAAAAAAACAGCAATCTTGTGAATGGGCCGCGCAAAAGCCGCGTTCTCCTACATCATGACAACGCTTCTTCACACACGGCCAACAAAACAAAGTAATTTTAAGCTTCCTAAAAAGTACAACTCGTCACTCATCCTGCGCATAGCCCCGACCTAGCACCCTATGATTTCTGTATTTTCCCCAAAATCAAAGATTTGATGAGAGGTTTCACTTTTACCAACTCCGAAGAGGCAGTGATAGCGTTCAATCAGCACGTAGAAATCAGCCTTCAGATCTGTGGTCCTCCTGTTTTAAAAAATGGTTCGAAGGGGTAGCCTTCGGGGATAAAGGCGTGATGCTATGTTATGTTATGTTATGTTATGTTATGTTATATCAATGTGCTTTGTGCGTTTAGAATTCTCGTAATTCTTTGCCATTGATATAGCACTTTTGTTGTCAACAAGTAACACAGCATGTACATCATGACCTAAGTGCTTACATATGCCTTTTAAATTTACAATTTCTTGTACTAATGATGCAGCAGCTATATACTCCCTTTCGGCTGATGATAAGGCCACACATAGTTGCTTCTTCGAAAAAAAAGCAATGGGATTTTGTCCATGTAAGATAATGCCACCACTCACACTTTTTCTATTGTTTGTATCTCCAGCCCAATCTGCATCAGACAATCCGTACAAATTATTGTCTCTTGCCATTAGCCTTCGCAAATTCGTCAAGTGTTTCATTCCAAAATTTAGGAGATTCAACCAATCCATACATACTCTTTAGTTTTAATGCTGTATTATTCTTGTTAATTTCTAATCCTTGAGGTATTTTGATAAATACATCAGACTTCAATTTTCCATTCAGGAATGCAGTGGGAATATCAAGTTGAATAATCTTTAAATCATCTGTTCTGCTTTTGATAACATCATTCTTATGGTGGAATGTCTTGCAACGGGTGCATAAATGCTGTCAAAAATATTTTCTTTCTTTTGTTGGAAGCCTCTTGCTACCAGCCTTGCCTTTTTTGTTCCATCTTCTTTTACCTTAAATATCCATTTTGTATCTAACATCTTTTTTTCATTGGGTATTTCTTGCTGTTCCCACGTTTCCAATCTTTGAAGTGCTTCTAATTCTTTGTTAATTGCTTCCTTCCATTCTGGTTGTTTTACGGCCTCTTCGAATGTTTCTGGTGCATTAGCACTAAGACATAATTATGACAATGTTGGTTTCATTTATGTACTTTATATTGGTTTCGTAATCTTTAAGGTACTCGGGAGGTTTTATAGTTCTTTTAGGTCTAGTTGGTTGTTCTTCAATCTCGTCATTATTCGTTTCTGCGTCTTTAAATTTGTCTTCTTTTTCTACAATTTCTTCATTTTCAGTATTTATTTCATCTTCTTTACCTTGAATCAGGGGCGAAGCTTCATAAGCTGAGTACTGCATGCCCGATATATGAGGTAACAAACATAAAAAAATAAAGCAGTCGAATTGAGAACCTCCTCCATTTTTGAGGTCGGTTAAAAATCAAAGTTAAAAGCAGTCAAAATGAGAGCCTCCATTTTTGAGGTCGGTTAAAAATCAAAGTTAAAAGCAGTCGAATTGAGAACCTCCATTTTTGAGGTCGGTTAAAAATCAAAGTTAAATTACAACTGTTTTTTTTATTTTATTTCATGCGCTATTATATCGAGTGAATAATATCGTTTTGAATTGTAGATGATAAATAACTCGGCCCGGGTTTGTCGCTCTGTTGATGTTGCATATGCTTTTCCAAAACGCTATCATATTTCGATAATAATGAAACTAATTCTAAAAAGTTACCTCTATTTAATGAATCTTTGGACTCGTCATCTCCTCTAAAAGGCAATTCCTGTTGCGCTAAATGGCAAACTACATCTACAAGTCTTTGAAAAATACTACGCTTTTGGTCAATTTGCTGATTGTGTTTTGAAATTTCTTCAGCAAATTGGCGTGACAAGTGAGTTTTACTTACTTTAGAAATACACAAATCTGGCGTTGGTTTAGGAGACACAACCAACGACTTTCTCTGATCAAAACTTAATGATTTTACCCTTTGGTCTTTTAATAAAACGTTACAGCACCTCAAATCATCACAAGGCACAATTTCTTCCATATTTAACACTCAAATAAACTATTTCACAACTTTTAAACAATAAAAAACAATTTTGTAAAAATCACCACTCTTAAAAGCAAATTACTATTCGAAACTGAAGTAAACAAACGCGAACATAGCATAGGTCGCCACGCAACCGATGTGCGACGAACTTCAGAGCAAAATCCAGGCTTATGTGCGAGTAGATTTTGCTATAACAACCTACTAAGTATTGTGGTATGCTAGCGAAAATATCCATAGGTGTGAAAGAGAAAATGCAAGCCCGATTATAACGGGCATGCATTGCGTCTACTTACAACTTTTGCGAGCGAGATGGCATCTGCGCGCTCAACACCGTACAGAGTACCAGTCAGTACAACGCATAGATAGAGGAACGGGTTGTGTCGGCGGCGGGATAGGTGATTGACCCTAAGCGCGCGAAATTTAATTTTGAAATAATCGTTTTGGACGCATTCGAAATTTTTTAGGGTCAATATTAATATACACAATATTATTTTAGGGTCAATGGTACAATATTATTATGGGAATTCCGGGCTTATGGGAATGTATGGAACATTCGCCACTGCCTTGAATATACCTTACTGGTTGCATCTCTTCATTGTCTCTGAACTTTATATAGCTTTCATCAAATCTTACATCTCTGGAAATGATTATTTTGTTCTCTTTTGGAACCCATAATCTGTAACCGACAGTTCCATAACCTATCATTCTTGTCTCTTTTGCTCTCTTGTAACTTGTCCGGTTTGGGTATGATAGTTGCCCAAGCTCTTAAACCAAATACTCTCAACCTTGATATATCATTCTTTCCGAAAAATATTTCACTTGGTGTCTTGAAGCGTATCGCCCATGATGCCGATCTATTTAAATGATAAACTGCACATTGTATCGCTTCGCACCACAGATGTTTTGGCAAATTGGTGTCCGCCAATAGAGTCCTCGTTTTGTCGCATAATGTGCGATTCATCCTCTCAGATACCCCGTTTTGTTGTGGCGTGTACGGTATGGTATATTCTAAACTTATTCCCTTATTTCTGCAAAAAGTTTTTAAACTGTTAGCTTTGTATTTTCCACCATTGTCGCATCTGATTCTTTTAACTTTATTCCCGGTTTCGTTTTCAATTCTCAAAATGTAGTTCGTCTGTCGCTCTGTTGCTTCAGACTTACTCTTCAGGGGATAAACAACGCATAAATGAGAAAAATCATCAATAATTGCCATGAAATATTTCTCACCATTTGGTCCAGGCTGTCTGATCGGTCCAGTTATGTCGGTATGCAGCATCTCAGCTGTCATTCTTTTTCTGGGCTTCGAGACAGGTGTGAAAGGACTTCGGGTGGCTTTACCTTCCATACAGGGACTGCAAGTTCTATCAGACACAGGTAAGTTTAATATGTTAAGACTTTTCCTATTTAAATGTCCTAACCTTTTCTGCCATAGATCAGCTGCATCAGTAGCATTACACAATTCATACTTACATAGTTCAGCTGTTAATTTATATAACTTTCCTTGAATGTTGCCGCTTAAATAGGTCTTTTTATGAAGTATTTTTACTTCGTCTTTACTAAAGTTTACGTTAAAACTTGCCTCCACTATCTTTTTTACTGACAACAAGTTATATGAAACATCTTTTACAATTAAAGCGTCACTATTGATCGTAATATTTTGATAGTTTATTTTAAGTTTACCTCTTTTATTAGTTGTTATGTATTGGCTACGAATATTTTAACATTTTTATCTAAATATGTAATAGCCGTCATATAATTTTCTTATTTATCATTTATTAAATGTTCCGTATATCCCGAGTCTACAATAAGTTCAATGCTAGAACTTTAGAACATTAATATAGATTTAAAATATGAAGTAGGCTATTAAGACGCCGTTATAATATTAATATAGGATGATGTGGGTTGATTGCATGATGATGAAGTATGTTGTTGTTTGATTGATTTCTTGATTGATTTATTGTTTCTGTTGTTTTCCTCTAAAACACATGTGGGAGATGAGTACGTAATTTACAGGGTGTCGACGCCCAGCGTGCAGGTATCGAAATATTTACAGCTATCCGGCGATTAAGCCGCCTGTGCAATTTTCCCACCTCTTCCCAACATGTCATGTGCGAAACCTATAAGAAGAACAAAGGAACTTTCTCTTTAGCACGTGTCACCCGCGAGATGCCAAAACTCGCCATGCTGGGAACCCCAAATACATACCTTATTTAGTACGCCCCAGTCGCCTATAGTTCTTTCCAGCCGCCATCTCAACTTTTACTACATTTTACCTAAAAGTAAAAAGGATTCGTGCTCGTCTATCCCAGTCCCGAAACACGAATGGACAAATGGACGACGCCGCTGCACGTGTCGGGTTGCCAGTATTAAAACGGTTTGTTGATTTGCCAGACGGCCCTTTTTGCCGTCTGTGAAATCCACACCGTTACAGTTACATGAGGATGATTTTGTTTCTCTCGTACTTAGGTACCCCATAGTGTAGTATCATTAGATAGGTAACATTAGTCAATCCCAATTTTTTGTTAAAACAAGGTTCAAACCCTTAAATCTGCCAGTTTTTTTAATAGGTAGTAGCTGGTTTTTACGTTTTGTACATATAAAGAGCCTCTCCAATAGGTACTGATGAGGTCCAAGCCCATTTACCTAATTAATGAGTTTTAGTGCAAAATTACCAATCGGATAAAGTGGGGGGCGAGCGCGAGATGTTAAAACACACAAAACCAATGCTCCGTGAAGGCCTTGCGACTTGTACCTACCTATTTAAATATAAACAGTAAAGTAAGTTATCTCAAGTACCTTGGCTTACACATAAATAATTAGAAACAAACTTGTTTTCTGCTTTAAGATTTATTCAGAGTAGTTCATTCAAATGTGTTCGTACATGTGTTTTTATATAAAATGGTTTTCAGTACTACTTTTTCCAGCTTCAGTTGTTTGTATTTAAGCCAAATTATACATTTTAAATGATTAATTTCAGACGACTCGCTCACGTGCGAAAATGCAAATGAAAGGAATTTTATCATGGCGTTCACTAGTTTGCTTAATTTCTTACAAAACTTGATATGGGTTATTTATAATGCCGGGCAAGGTTTTGAAGTTCTGGTGGAGTAAAGTCTAAAACAAACGACGATTGCGAACATGTATAATCAATATGATAATCGTTGTATTTTGCTTCAACACTATACTTTGCTTTTTCATTAGGATCCGGGTTGTCTTCAACATTGAGAACGTATTTTAGAGGGGACGGTCCTGATGGCGCAGTGTTTATTATATTGGGATCTGTGGAGATTACATAGTTTCCATTATGCCGGGCGATTCTAATCCATGGACCCGGTGGACCTGGTGCACATGGCAATCTGCAACAAGGTGGAGGCGAAGGGACGCAACATGATGACGGTCGTGCGAATGGTCGTCTAGAAGAGGGTAGTAGTGTGAAGGAAGGTGGGTCTGTGCACGCTGGTGGTGCACAGAATAGCTTAGGACAACTGGGCGGTGCACATTTTGACGAGCACGGTGACGGAACGGAACAGTTGTGTTGCTCGATCTTTTTGAGAACTGAACAAGATATGTGTCCTGGGCGCCATCCACATCTCAGCTGAAATGATAATATTTCATGCAAATCAGTTATGTCTACTTATAATAAAATCTGATGTGCCCCTGTAGAGTTTATTCAGCTTCAGCTACTTGTCTTAACAAATAATGTATAAAAGAGAACTAAGAAATCCAACTGAAGATGTTAAGACAGAAACCATAGGTAACATGAATATTCAAGTTATATTTTACTAATGATGTAATGTTGCACAGTTGTTGTAGGAGCTATATAGCACCAAAAATTGGTTTGGTAATTGCTAAAATTTAAAACGGGTTTATGCGTTTTGTCATTCAGATAGAGCTAGGTATCTATTAACTTTGTAGGTAAATCATTAACTATGTATTTGTTGTATGAAGCAACTCTTTATCCCTTAAGAAATTTGCGGGATGACTTGTTGAAACATCAATACCTTACCTGATGTTCGGGCGAATGTTTTGCATTATAAAGCCATCCCATACATCTGGGAACAGGCCCGGTCCTTATATCTTCTTTGTATAAACATTTGTGTTTTGGTAAGTAGCAACGTCCCAGGCAGCTCACGGAAGCTCCTGATGCTGAATGAAATTTATTAGTTGATAATATATTTTTTTCGCTCTGATTTTGATAGTCATTTTAATAGTCCATTGTTTCAACGCTTCTGATTGGTTCTTATCATCGTGTACAAACGTTGTTTAACAATCAATTACAAAATAAAAGGTAAAACAAAAAAGTGGTAATGGTCACTTGACCACTACCGCTATTCCCTTCACATACTTTCTACCACCTTTCGATCAATACTTTTTACCACCTATTTATTAACAATTAGCTCATCATCTTTTGATTACCTACATCCCTGAACATGGAGTTTGCAAAACAGAATCGAAATATACGTATGCAGCTTATAAGAGTTACAATGTACGGCGTGAGGTCCAAATGAAGATTACTGGGCTTGAGAGAACCTGACAGCGCCCGTTAGCAACAATTTATGTAACCCTTACCTTTACCTTTACCTTTACAGCAACAAGACATTATTAATGGACGGAGACCGAATATCATTGATTATTAAATGAACCATGGATTGTGGAGATCAATGACTACTGAGTTTTCGGCTGCAACGCTTAACTTTTATTCAATGTTAAATATGGTAAAACTAGTTGTGTCATCCTGTTTGTATTGTTTTCATGATAGTCTTAATTTTGTGAAATATTGCTTGAGGGCATTATTATAGGGTATTTACAGGAAGGAATCTGTAAAAGATTTCCGACTTGTTGTTGCTACATGGCAAGGTTAAGATTTTGACTGGTGTCAATATCTTGATATTTTAACCTTTCTTCTTAAATTGCCTGAATTATATTTTATATAAAGATATAAAACCTTTTTGTTTTAGAAATTTCGAATAAGTAGATCATAGATGGATGAACACTTGAGCAATAAGTTTTTTTTAACTGTTTGTGTAGCTTAATTCATCATCAACTGAGCCTTCGCCCAATTCAGTTGGGGTTGACTGTTGGGGTTCATGTTGCTGTCTATAACTGCGATGTTGCTGAATTTCCTGGAAACGACTGCCATCTGACTGGCGCAATTTGGTGGCTTCACACACACAGACTGCTTCGATGGCTGTGGGTAGTGCTAGAGCTTTCGACTCCCGAATCTCAGATTCGAGTCCCGGGTCGAATCAAATATTTGTGTGATCCACAAATATTTGTTTCGGGGTTTGGGTGTTTTATATGTACCTACCTATGTATGTATTTAGAAATATAAAAGTACCTTTGTTTATCAGTTGTCTAGAGCCCATAGCAAAAGCTTATACCTAGCTTAGTTTGGGCAAGCGATTTATATTGCTATTTATACCTAAACTTATTTGGGAAAAAAATAAATGATTTTTTTAGAGAGAAAACTTCGTTCCGTGAATTATGCGCATGAACGTAATAACAACGAATTGTGAAACAATGGACAAAGTTTATAAATGATCATACCATTCGTATCGTATTTGCATACCTATCCCCAGCATGCACCTTTACCATACAACCATTCATTTCAGACAATCATCGTCATACTCATACTCAACCGTTTAGACTCAGCAACACAATTTTGGAGCTATTACCTTGACATTCTTCATACGGCACCGGCTTGTTTGTCGCACTACTTCCTTACATAATAAAATTAACAGGTTTGTTCCAATATAGTCTTTAAGCCATTAAAACTTGAATACAAATTTGTTAGAGACTGGTGCCGACCACAGCCACTCAGTTTCAATCAATCAGTAAGTGAGACGGTCGTGTTTAAATACTAAATACGAATCACGAGTGGGATGTGCCAAAACATTTTACAAACTTATTTAACTGTTGACTGCCTGTAAAATGAAGTCCTTCATTAGCTGTTTATTAATATTGTGTATAGTTGTTTACAGTGACGCATACAAAATATTAGGGATATTTCCTTATAATGGTCGAAGCCATCATATATTATATTCGTCTCTAGTTGAAGAGTTGATTAATCGTGGACATGATGTGACAGTTATAAACTATCATCCATTGAAGAAAGATCCTAAATTACGGCAGATATTTCTTGATGGACAAGATTCATCCAGTGACAGAATTGATGTAGAGGAATATTTAAAAATAACTACTAGTGACATAATGACGGCATATAACATTGTTCAGATTTTTAAAGCTATGGCGAACGATAATTGCAGAAAACTGATGGATAATCGTGAAATACAAGAAATAATAAAATTGAAAGAGCATTTCGATGTTGTTTTAGTTGAGCAATTCATGACTGATTGTGGTCTGGCAATTGCTTATAAGTTGGAAACTCGTGTAGTGGGTATGACCGCTCACATTTTAATGCCATGGACATATTCAAGGTTGGGTGCCCCAAATAATGCGGCTTATGTACATAATCACTTCTTTACATCTGGAACTACGCCGAATGCGCTTAATAGAATAAAGAGTAACATAATCAACTATTTTACAAGTATATATTATACGTATGTAATACAGAAAAGTGACCAAGAAATAATAAATAAATTATATCCTGAGGTTCCAAACCTGGAAGAAATAGCTAAAAATATATCTTTGACAATGTTAAATCAATATTTTGTTTTGACTGGTCCACGGTTATATGGTCCCAATGTCGTAGAGATCGGTGGAATGCATATTAAAGAAGAGACAAAAGTACTAGATAAGGTAGGGATTCTATACCATATATATATGTATATACAGAAATGTAAATACATATAATGGTTTATAAATATTATGTTTCATTGTTAAAAACTACAGCCAGGTAGGGGAAATATGCTGAAAAAACTCCTGAGTCACCACGAACCGGCATCCAACACTGCGTTTAGTCAAAGCAAGGAGTGGTCCCAGAGAAATATACATATTTAAAGCTCCATCCATTTTAAAACATCAATCAAAACAGTTTGTTACTTTGTTTGTTAGTTTGTGTACATAATAATAATTAAGAAGGTACAAGTAGGTAAGATCACCCAGGGCGAATGCGACTATAAAAAATAAAGTTTTAACTTTGCCTCCCTCCAGCATAATCTACATTTATTTATTTTATTTATTTATTTATTTATTTACAACCTACTACTACCATTACAGGTGATACCTAATACGATAGTGCAGTTACCTATTACATCTATTTACACACTATAAAACAAAATAATAATAATACATCGCTAACACACTAAAAAACAAGTAACTCATTTAACAACCAAAATAAAATAAGCAATTAAAATAAGACAAACACACGCTACCCATTACCCATACTGACACTAAACAACATTACAAATTATATTTATCTACTGCTACCAAGGAACTTAAGCAGCCAATACTAAATAAGCAGCCCTCGTGAACTCATTCAGGTTACAATCAAACAGATCTATATGTTCTGACACCATATTGAGCGCACGCAGTGCTCGCGTCAGAGGTGCCTGATACAAAAGGTTGGTGCGCGCGTGTGGGACATAAAGCAGTGGCGGCCAGCGCCTACGTCCCACGAAATCATCCGGAACACACAACCCTACTGTCCCAAGGACATCAGGGTTGTGTATCTTACCACAAAGTATTTTAAATAAATAGATAGCGAAAGTCACTTCTAGTCTGATCTCCAGCCTATAATATCCTGCCATCCCCAGCAAAAACAGTGTGGGATACAGCAGAGGATAACCAGGATATACGCCACACTGCCTCAAGTACACAAATCTTATGAATTTGTTTTGGATTCGTTCCAGCATCAATTTATACTTCTCTTCATGCGGTGACCATATTACAGCGTTGCATTCTAAATTACTCCTAACAAGCGAATCGTATAACGCCCTTAGAGCACCGATGTTCGTGAATTGATTTGCCAGCCTTAATACCATTCCTAAATTCCGAAACCCTACATACATACATAATACATACATAAATAATAGGCGCTACATACATAAATAATAGGGTAATGCTAATACATATATCTAATAAAGCATATTTTAATGAACAGTTTCGACATATAACACAGTACCAACAGGCTCAGGTTTTTCAGTAATTCACGTTATTGTTGCATGAGATCAGTAAAAGTTACATTAGCCCCCCCATGGGGTAAATGTGACTAACATAGCCATAACTCTCTTTCAATCAGTAATACAACAATACGAATATTTAGATTCAAGTAACAGCTTTCCGAAAATGATGTCAATCGGCTTAAAATACGCTTCAATTTCCGACCAATTCAGTTATAAATTTTTATGGGGTGAATGCAACTATTTTCCCAACTATGCTCAGTCTAGGAGCTCCATCTATATTTGATTGAAAGAAACAATGATTGCTCTACATTTCAATAGATGGCACTTTTAATAACTACCGTTAGTTGAAGAGAAAATCAAATTAGTTACTTTAGCTCCCTAGTTGCATTCGCCCCGGGTGACCTTATCCGCCTTACCACAAAAAGATAAATATCTGGCGAACATGTGTTTAAAAAATAGGCTACTACAAAAGAACGTCTAATGGTGTTTTAGAGATAGACACTGTTTAAAGGTAGTCTATATTTTAAACACACGAAGAAGAGTGTTTAACTCGTGTTTATGTCACGATTTGACATACATAAGTATTTTAGTAAATTTTTACGTATTTTTGGTACAAATGAGTTTTATATTTTTTGAATTGCAAGTATACCTATCTCAAACTGAACTGTCTAAATTAGTCGTATCGGACTAAAGTATTACGGGGCCCTATACGGGGCTCCCGTATGGGCGGGTAGATTGACGGCCAACAACGTGTCTATTTTAAATAGTCCGTTGATAACCTTGGCTCGCGAGGTCACACCCTAGTGTCAACACTGTGAGGCCTCCTACGAAGACACTGCACTCCACACGTGGATGGAGTGCTGAGCGTGGGCGAGTTAGCGCCGGGACCTCATAGTGGGTCTGGGCGTGGATACCTTCGCGCTTCTCGGCTTCGGAACCCGTGGAGGTTGCGAAGCGACGGCACATTCCGTACGCACCTTTGCGCGTCATCAAGATGATCAATGTGAAGTGATCCTTAAGTTAGACATAAAAAATGCTTTTAATTCGGTCAACAGGGACATCCTCCTGAATGAAATTAAATTATACGTTCCGGAGATCTACAATTTTATGTTACAGTGTTATCACTGTCCTTCTAAATTATTACACAAAAATAATGTTTTTTTTTCGGCTGTGGGATGTCGGTGATCCCCTCGGTCCAGCAATCTTCAGTTTGGCCATTAATTCAATAATCCACAAAGTAAATTCAAAGTTGAAAATATGGTATCTAGATGACGGTACCATAGCCGGGGACGCTCAGAGTGTTCTAACGGACTTAGTAATGATAAAACAAAATTTTGATCTCATTGGCTTACATTAAAATTTTAATAAGTCTGAACTCTTCATTAACGACAAAATAAACACAACCTCTGCTCAAACCATAGTTAATAATTTTAATAGCGTAGCCCTAAATATCAAAATAGTAACAAAGAACAGTCTAAGCCTCCTTGGTTCACCTATTTTTTTGAGGCCATTCCACCACTTCTAACAAATTCGGTTTCCAAATTTAATAAATTTTCGGACCGCCTCCTTAAAATTAGCAGCCATTCTGCTCTTTTCATCATTAATTTTTGTCTATTTGTTCCTAAATTTACGTACCTGCTCCGCTGCTGCCCAGTGTGGAAATTTCCCGATCTAACCCAAGACTTGGACAATATAATAAAATTCCAAATTGAAGCTATCATAAATATCGCGCAGTAGCGAGCAGGCATGGACCCAAGCCTCCCTACCAATTAGGTATGGTGGCCTGGGAACCCGAAAAATCTCTACTGTAGCACTGTCAGCATTTCTGTCCTCAATCCATAGCTCGTCTGACCTCGCAGGAAAAATCCTTAAAGCCCCCGCGGCTACAAACTGTGAGATCGCGAGCTTGGTCGAGGCTGAAACTGCCTGGCTAGCTGGACCGAGTCCAAATTTCCCTCCCACTCTCAAAAATCAGAAGGCCTGGGATAACATTTCATGCCAACATATTTTACAAACCCTCATTGACACCTCGTCATCTTTAAAAAATCGCGCCAGCCTGGAAGCAGTGTCAAGACAGGAATCCGGACACTGGCTCCATGCCTACCCATCTCCTAACACTGGTACTTTGAACACAACACCCTTCGACTCGCCATCGGTCTCCGGCTGGGGGCCGAGGTTTGTGTAGAACATAGAAAGTTGTGCTTCTTGTGGAGCGAGTGTGGATCGCCTAGGTCACCATGGGCTTGCCTGCTCTTCAAGTGTTGGCCGCCTGTCCCGCCATGCCACGATCAACGACATCCTGCGACGGTGTCTCGTCAGTGTAAACGTCCCTGCGATTCTGGAGCCCCAGCACATTGCACGGGACGATGGTAAGAGACCTGACGGGATGTTGATGATAACATGGAGGATGGGTCGCCCACTAGTGTGGGACGCCACGTGTGCCGACACACTAGCTGCGACCTATCTTCCGGCAACCGCCAAACGTGCCGGCGCGGGCGGCGGCCGAGGTACGTGAGCGCTCGAAGGTGGGCAAGTACAGTTGTTTCGGCACTCAATAAGACTTTGTCGCATTTGGTGTCGAGACACTGGGCCCGTGGGACCCGGGCGCGCACTCGCTTTTCAGGCTCAGGGAGATAACGGGAGACTTACGTGCCGGCGGATTTCTCGCGCAGAGGATAAGCATCGCCATACAGCGCGGGAATGCCGCCTCCATGATGAGCACACTAGCGAGGGGCCCAAACATTTTACATTTTTTTTAAACAGTAATAATTAAATTTGGTATTAATTTCATTTTCTATTATACCTAGTTTCTAATTTAGTTTTAAGATTTTTATGAATGTAAATATGATATCTTGTTTTTGTTAGAAAACGTTAATATAATGTAACCTTTTTAGCATTTCATGTTAATCAAAATCCATTTTTTGAGATGCATACAAGAAAATAAATATCTCTTTACAAAAATATATTGAAATACAATAAACATTATTGCATAACACGAAACACAAAAGAACGAATACTTAAGAGTTGAATGAAAGGTGAGCAGTGTTGTCAAAAGTGAAAACATAGACGTTGTCTAGCTAGATTGCCGATAAACACGGTTTGTAGTAGCGAAAATTAAACACAAGTGCTTAACTGTTTAGACAATGTTTAACTAAAAAGTTGTTGGACCAGTGTTTAAAATACTTTTTGTAGCATGTATGTGTTTTAAAATCAAGAAGTTTAAAAGTAGATTGTCATAATATTGATTGTAGGTCCTACCTACCTATCTATCTATACATATCATATCTACGTACGTCCGTTAAGTTTAAAAGTATTTATAAGAATCGTTTTTTACTGTAGGTATCTACTCGCTTTAAAACAATGTTTCATATAAACGTTCTCAGAGTCTAGTCCAATAACATTATGAATGTGAAACTGATGATGTAGGTATAATGTAGTTGGTTTCCATTTCAGGAGCTGCAAAACTTTTTAGATGCTTCGGATACAGGAGTTGTCTACATTAGTTTTGGGACAGTGGCGGACAATTTTCCACGCAAAATTATTGATGGAATCAGAAAATTGATCGTTCAAAGTAATATGAGATTCATTTGGAAAACAAATTTAGACGACTGGACATCACCTAGGAATGTATTTATAAGTAAATGGATGCCACAAGTGTCTATCTTATGTAAGTGATATATGACATTTTGGTCAGCAAAGTAAGTGTCGGCTGATACTGAGGAATCCTAAAATAATGGCAATATGTGTGAATGCATCTCTGATTAAGGGGTTTCTGAAGCCAGAAGACCTATAAGACCTCTTTTGTTTGTTTCGTCAAATTCACCTCTGACTAGTATGAAAGTGCGCTTGTCAACCTTAGGGTGACGCAGATAATCAACTGGGTAGGTGCATTCACATGCTACAAAGAATATAGCATGGATATCGTCAGAGATGACGTTTCTCAAAACTCATCACATCATACTCGAGATCATAGCGACGTAATTTGTAGTAAACCTATAGCCGCTAACCGTAAACCTTTGACGTTTACTAGAACCTCGTACATTAACCGGCAGATGCACCACTTGCAGTAGAAGGTTGATCTTGGTGCAACCCTATGCTCACTATAATTTAATATTGTATTATGTTTCAGGTCATCCCAAAGTTGTGGCATTTATGACTCACTCTGGTATGTTGAGTTCTGCAGAAGCCTCCCATTGTGGAGTTCCAATTATAAGTGTACCGCTGTTCGGAGACCAATTCGCAAACAGTGCACTAGCAGCTGAAAATGGTTTAGGGGTCACAGTGGATGTAGCCACTTTGGACAAGGACGTCTTAGATAATGCTTTGAAGAATATACTTCAAGACAAGTAAGTCTGTTTCTTAATTTAGGAATTTTGTAAGCACAACTTCGCAATTATTTTCTTAAACACTTTTCGATCTTATGTAACACATAGTAACGCTTTCGACTATGAAAATTTTATTTTCTATGGATAAACATAATAGAGTCATTCTACATAAGAACATATTTGATAATAATCTTTTAACTACAGATATACAGATACAGATAAACTAATATAATAATAATTATATCTTTCATAACTTGACCTCTGATGATATAATATATTATCAGTTTTCTTATCGTCTTCCACAAATGTTATCTTCATCTTATCGTTATAGTTTTGAGCCCTGATTTATAATTTTAGTAACATACTAAATGATATTTTTTTAAATTGGAATTCAGACATTTGCCTGGTAGTATCTTAACACTTGGGTACTAAATATATACATCCTTGATTATTCAGCCTAAAGAAATCATATACCTAACTACAAGAGAACGCTTGCGACTTCGTTCGCGGTCCCATTTGTGAAACATTCTCTATGGCTCCTCTGCTCCTATTGTTCAAGCATCACAGAATAAGGAATAGGTAGCATGAGGTGGACTATTCCACACAAAAGCAATTTTTTTAATTCGAACTATTAGTCTTGAGATTCACGTTCAACCAAACAAATTATTAGCTTTTTAAAATTACTAGGTAAGTATAGATCCGAATAATCTATACTTATCTAAACTTA
This sequence comes from Nudaria mundana, assembly GCA_963556515.1. Taxonomy (NCBI): domain Eukaryota; kingdom Metazoa; phylum Arthropoda; class Insecta; order Lepidoptera; family Erebidae; genus Nudaria; species Nudaria mundana. The sequence continues at coordinate 9,987,517 of OY748298.1, read as the reverse complement.
ATTTTCTAGTTAATAAGATTATAACAATCCTTTCTTAATTCGCAGATATCAAACCCGAGCCAAGAAAATATCGCAACTCTGGAGAGACAGACCTTTGTCTCCTATGAATACGGCCATTTATTGGATAGACTACATAGCCAAGCATAAAGAAAACGTCGATTTAAGACCACCCACTGTAGATTTACCTTGTTTTAATGTTTTTATGTTTGATCTTTCATTTGTAATCAGTTTAGTATTGATACCAATTCTCGTTATGTATGTATTCGTAAAAAAAATTAAATTTCTACCAAACCAAAGCATGGTCGGACAAAAAAAGAAAGGTCGCAAAAAAGAAAAGAAAAATTAAACATCACTTATATTATACCTACCTATAATATATTATATTACCCAGCTCGAATGCAAACGTACTTACTATACAATTACCAAACATAAGCTTGCTTCACATGATTTTCGATTTAGCAATGTTCTTCATATCATATTCATCCCCAAGGAAAACTTTACATAGAGGAGTGTCAAAAGTAAAACAAGTATTTCTTTATTCTCATGCCTTTTTTGATTTCTTCTTTTTAATTTTAACACTATCATGAGTTGATTTTCTACGTAAACGAGCAACTATTTTGTAAAAAAGACAGAAAATTAAACTAAAACATCCGACCATAACGACTGCAACATCCAGATTCACATATTGGTAAAAAGGAACATCAGCTGCAGCTGTTCTAAATGTAAAATTAGAATTTCTTGCTACAAATTCTGTCCAAAATATAGCTGTATCCAACGGTGGCATCGGTCGATCATGCCAGGCTTTTGAAACTGCTTTTGCTTTCTGCCCAAATCTGGAAATAGTCACAAAAAAATTTTGTACCTTTAGATATTTTAAATAATTCATATTTTTTTCTGTTTATGCAAGAACATGCAGAACGGAGGTAGTGGCGTTAGGTACCTATCCTTTTGCAACCTGTGTTGTGTCATGTATTATTTCTAAAAGCGATCATTCACCCCTCATTAGCATGATAAATACAATACTCTGAATTTAGTCATTGAAAAATTAAATCTTAGGTCCTCCTCACCTTGAAAATTTAATTTCAGTATGAATGTGCTGACATCATAAAGTTGTTTGAGGAAAAGAATCGCTAAAACATGACAACTTCGAAGGCAATATAATACAATATTTGTTTTATATTCTTGATATTCAAAAACAAGAAAATAAAACCCCTCTGCTACATCATCATAATCATACACATACAACAAAGTAACTTCCGCGTACGTATGTATAGATTTTTATAACTACGCAACGGATTTTGATGCGGTATTCACCAATGGATAGAGTGGTTCTTGAGGAAGGTTTTTGTGTATGTAATTTATTAAGCGGGCGAGTATGAGATTGTTTTTTAATAAAGCCTTTCCATTTTAGTTTCTCCTATATTAAAGGTTTGAATTGACACTTACTTGGGATCCAACACTTTTTTAAGAGCATTAAACATATTCTCCACATTCAAGTCTCTTATGTGTAACTGTACTCCAAAACCGCTTTCTTCTATAGCAGCTGCATTACATGGCTGGTCACCAAAAACTGGAATTGCTACCATAGGCACACCGTAGTGAACAGCTTCCGTTGTTCCTCCATTACCAGCGTGAGATACAAAGGCTAGAGTCTTTGGATGTGCTGGAAATAAAAATACAAATCGTTATCCTTACATTGAATCACACATTTTTTGACGTTAAGTACGATGTTACAACTTTACAAAACATAATAGCATTATTTTCAGTGATAAGTAATAAAATATCGTCAATTATTGAACTCGTGCCAAATAATAGGTGTAGAGTGTATTTCCGCTAGACGAAAACTTTTATATTGTCGCACCCTGGTGTGTTGATCGACAGGTGTAATACAAGTGAGGTAATTAATTTAAATCAGGCTTGACTTGGGGGCTTAAAAATGTTGGTGGGACTCTTTTACACCTTAGTTATACTTAGGTACTTACATTATCGATTATGTGCAATCAATAGACTAGATGAAGCTCATCAGAATTCATAATTAGTTGATTTGTGTAATACTTGTAACTTTAAACTTTATAGTTGTAAGAGACCTAATGGACTTGTAGTCGTATCTAGTTCATCGCAGGTGTGTCCACAGCTTAACATTGTCTCAAATTACTCTATAATAACTATTTATATTCGTATATTTACTTAAGTATACTGGTGATTGTATTGTGTAAGATACTTTGCAACTGACTCGCGAGACCGATTTCAACTAAGTAGGTAATAAAGCAGATATAGAATTCATATTCAAACGATCTCCTATTTATGATATACCCACTCTTGAAATAATCCGGTTTGTGCCTTACCTAATATATCAACTTGAGGTAGCCAATTTGCAATATACAACTTATTTTTATCAAAAACGAGAGTTTCGTCTTCCCACTTCCAAATAAACTTGTGCGGTAGTTTCTTTGTAACTTCTAATACTGTTCGAACATTGTCAATTGGCATCGCTGAAGCTGTTACTACTGATCCGAAGTTAATATAAATTATACCATGTTCTGCCGAATCGAAGTAATCCTTAAGATTCTGTAAAAAGAAAAATGGCAATGATGATAAATAGTATATACTTATCTGGTCTTTAATAACTTAATTTTGAAGTGAAGGTTGCATAAGAATCCTTTTCAGATCTGAAGAGATCCAAGCATAGACACACACGTAAGATATGGACTTGGCGATCAACAGACGAGTCGATGGCATCCATTATACTTTCTGGTTAATAACATTTTACTAAGGAAACTGGCGTGTTTCCTCAAAACGCATACGCATCTCTGGATAATAAATATGTTTGTAGATAATAAGTATAACTTTTATTAATAAAAAGCGGTACGTACACCAGATAATGCTTTTGATGCAGTAACATGATATCCTCCAACTTCAATAACATTAGATGGTAACAATTTTGATCCACTCAGTATGAAGTTATGATACAAAAAAAGGAATTTTATATCTCTGGCTAAGTCTTCCAAAGGTGGAACATCGTTGAAGTATTTTGCTAGTGTAATTTCATCGACTCTCTGACATAAAAAGTAGAAAACTATTTCAAAGTAGAAATTGAATATGACTCTTTCTACTCTCTGGAACAGAGAAGGCTTTGTTCCACCTTCGAGAAAATGGTGAGATATAAAGGCAGGGTTGTTAGGTATTCCGTAACGTTTAAAGTGATATGGCATCAACACATGAGACGTCATTCCAACCACTGGAGCTCCCAGTTTATAGGCAATTCCAAGAGCACAGTCAGTATTAAATTGTTCAACAACCACCACATCAAACTTTGATTTTTCTTTAATCAGTTTTTGAACCTGTTTGTTTGCAAGCATAACCTCACAATTTTCTGTCCCACTGGTCGCTAAGTATAAGGCGCTTATTAAAGTCATTCTGTACGAATTTTCATATGGTGCATCACCTTCAATAGGCTTTACGCTTCCAGCTAAACTGATATCATGGTAATTTGGAGGAGCATCCTCCTCTGGAAAGTGTGATATCACCGTTACACTGTGGCCTCGTCGTGCAAGTTCGCGTAAGTATATCCGAAACACAAAAAAGTGGCTTTTGCCTTGATATGGAAATATGCCTAATATGTTTAGAGATAAGTTGAATTCTGTCAACAAAAACAATTGTATTAAGATAGGTATCACACGGATCTTCATTATGTTAATTCAGGTTCGCAAGAAACAACCTCGCATACGCGGTAATTAATTCGGCCACGATTTGTACAGCCACCTGTACGCTATAGCCGGCTGCCGGCGAATAACTAAAGCTTCATTACTTGCTTGTCATATGATTTTCAAGTTTCGATGTCTCCAATACCACAGTTTTTGCAATCAAAATTGATCACTCGATAAGGAATCACCGATGAATGGATTTGTCAGAACTGTTTACTCTCAAAGTGTTTATTTAAATTATATTATAGATATTCGTTACAGTCACGTCGGACCCTGTTTTATTTTGTGAGATCGGTGATCTAAAGAAATTTCAAAGACATAGTTTCTTAAAATTTTAGACGGTTGTTGTTACTAGACCAACAATATGTGGAGAAATAGTTGGTTAGAGAATACATTAGCCTGATGAACTATACTAGATGGTGCGTCACCAAGCAATCACTACAATAGAAACACTTCAGCTTACGCATGCTAGTTTGCGTGAGCGTATTGTCATACACTCGCCTTGTTTGACGTTGTGTGGGTGCATTGTGGTGCCAGCTATAGAAACTTTTCCTATTTTCCCATTTTATTTACGAAATTTTTAGGGGAAAAACACAAATTAAAAAGTTGTAAATAAAAAGTTAACAAGTTGCGTCCAACTTTTTAACTTTTTATTTTTAATATTTAACTTTGACTTTTAACTTATTATTTTTAAATTTTGACTTTTAACTTTTTATTTTTAACTTTTGAGTTTCAACTTTTTATTTTTAACTTTTGAGTTTCAACTTTTTATTTTTAACTTTTAATGTTTAATTTTTAACTTTTTAATTTTAACTTTTATTTTAAAATTTTATTTTTAACTTTTCATTTTTAACTTTTCAATTTTAACTATTTTTTTACTTTTTATTTTTAATTTTTAATTTTAAGTTTTTAATTTTAACTTTTATTTTTACTTTTTATTTTTAACTTGTACAATTTTTTTTTTAATTATTAATTCATCAATTCTTAGCATAAGACGAGTATGCGAAATTGACATGATATTTGCTTTCAGAATTAAATATTATTGATTTATATACTTTCAAAATTATTATGGATTGATACTGATTATGGCTGTATTGATAACTGGACAACTGGACTTTATCGTTTTTTTTTTAATTTTTTTTTGTGTTCTTTAGTAGAATTTTGTTTGTTATATGTATATTGAAGTTCCCTTTTAAGTTTCGGTAATAACTGCTGTAGTTTCTGAGGCTTATGTTAGTTTATTAATAGGTACCTACTATACGTAACATGGGCGCAGTAAGGTCTCAGGCTACAACGTGCCGTTACTGCCCAGGGTCGGCGCGCACATTCACTTCGCGCGGTCTGTAAATGCACATAGCTAGAAAGCATGGGGATGTCTCGCGATCTGGGCAGAGCGATACTCAACAGGCTGTGAGTCAGCGGACGCGGTCTGAGACGGGGTCACCCCACTACGGTTCCCTGGAGAGTCTTGCTGGGCTGAGTGGGAGGGTACCGGTAATGAGACACATACCGAGAGGCACGCGCAGCTTGGCAGCGGGCAAACTATGTACTCTAATAGACAAATGTGTAGATAGTAATAGGGTGGACGATTGGTTTGCTCTGCTGTCTTTTGCGTATAGCGCCTTGAGGGTGCCCTCTAAATCATTGCCGGGCACTATGACGTCTAAAGTAAAGGTTAATATTAACGCTGTAGGTACTCTGGTAGGTACTCTGTCCCAGTTCGACGACGAGAGTGACGAGTCATCGGTGAGGGTTGTGCCGCATACAATAATCAAAAAAATTGAAACTAAAGTGTTTGAGGGGGATCTAAGGGGAGCCGTTCGACTTTTGATGTCTACCGACGAATTTGCACAGCATGACCCGGAGACCCTGGCGGCCTTGAGGACAAAGCCCGCCCCGTTGCGCCCAATTGGCAGCTTACCGGCGCCGGATGTACCATACACACCCATTACCGTTTCACCGCAGGATGTGGCACTCGCGCTGCGCTCTTTTTATGCCGGGTCTGCTGCAGGCCTGGATGGGATTCGTCCTGGACAACTTAAGGAGCTTACGTCTGCCGCAGCTGGGGACAACGGGCCGCGTTTAATGGCCGCCTTAGCTAGGTTGTCAAATTTTTTGCTGGGCGGTCATTTGAACTCTGACGTGTGCCCGTACATGTATGGAGCCTCGCTCTTCGCTTTGGCGAAAAGGGATGGCGGAATCAGGCCGATTGCTGTCGGTAGTACTTTTCGGCGTTTGGCGGCCAAGCTGGCCTGTCACGCGGTCAGGGAGGGGATGGCCGAGTATCTCCGGCCGCATCAGTTGGGCCGCGAGGCTGCGAGGCAGCTATCCACGCCACAAGGGCTTTTGTGATGGATGCGGACAATGTAAATAAATAAATAAATATATTAGGACAATGCACACAACGCCATCTAGTCTCAAACTAAGCAGATCTTGTGATATGAGTACTAGATAAACTGATATAAATACTTATATACATTTTTTTTTGTAAATATATACATATTATACATAGGAAACCTCCAGACTTCGGTACAAACGCATATGTCATCACACAAAGTTTGTCCCGACCGGGAATCGAACCCGAGGCTCCGGCGTCGAAAGCCGATGCACTACCGACCACGCCACCGAAGCAGTCAATGTAAAGTGCGTGGTTTTGAAGCTCGATATTCGCAACGCCTTCGACACTTTGGAAAGGGATGTTCTATTAGAGACAGAGTTCCTTCCCTGTTCCCTTTTCTTCAGCAGGTGTACCAGATGCCTTCAAATCTCGTCTGTGGGGATGAGCATATGCCTTCGCAGGTTAGAGCTCAGCAGGGGGATCCTCTCGGACCGCTCGTATTTAGCCTTGCTATTCAGACGGTAATGCTCCGATCACCCCTAAACATATGGTACCTCGACGACGGCACCCTTGGAGGGGGGCCCGAGGTGGTTGCTCAAGATGTCTCCGTTTTGGTTCCACGCCTCAGGGAGCTGGGGCTGGAGGTAAATCTAGCAAAGTGCGAGATTTTCTTCTGTGGGGCCGAAGGCCGTGCTTGTGGCGCCCGCCTCAGTAAACTTCTTCCCGGTCTCAGCGAAATTTCACCCGCCAATTTCAACCTGCTTGGCTCCCCCATTTTCGTGGAGGCGGTACCTGGGGCCCTCAATTCTCGTAGGGGCCTTCTCCTTGCCGCTCGGGAGCGTTTGCAGGACTTTTCACCTCACGTGGCTATGATGCTGCTGCGCGTGTGTTTTGCGGTCCCAAAAATAACCTTTCTACTGCAAACTACTCCGACGTGGCTGTGTGCGGAAGCTGTTTCGTCTTTTGACGAAGCATTGAGGGATATAGCGGCGTCACTTCTCAATGTCTCATTTGTCGAGCGGCAGTGGCTTCAGGCGTCTCTGCCTGTAAGGCTTGGGGGCCTCGGATTGCGTTGTGTGCGGGACGTTGGCTTGCCGGCCTTGTTGGCCTCGGCTCGTGGGGTGGTGAACCTTGTTGCTGTCATTCTTTCCGCTAATGGTGATGGGGCAAGCATACCCTTGTAACACTGAGAAGTCAATCTCACCCACCAGCGGGATCAACGGAGAGACTTATGAGACTTTTGTAGTTATCCCAGGGCGCCAGTTCACATATGAACGGTGTGTGTGATGATAGGAGATTTCAATAAGGCACAGTAAGAGGGTTCACAGACAGTATATTTGTTATAACCTTAAAAATAGTTATACAATATTAAATTTAGAGATTTAGGTTATTTAGTTTATAAAGATAGATAGGTATTGGCTAACCTATTATTTAAATTATGAAGAAATACAATTTTAACAGTCTTGAATTTTTGAATTTATGAGATGTTTCTTGGGGGACTCGAACAGGTATAACTAACAAAATGGGTGGCTGTTTAAGACAGCGTCCTTCTACTTTCACTATTTAATCAAAGTACTTATCTCAAATGAAGGCCTGCGAAGCCAGCTGACGGTAGCTGTTTGACCTTCAAACCGCACCCTTGTTAGCCCAAGGTCAGGACGTTTACAGATTCTTGAGATCACGGTAAAGAGAACTTTTTATCCGTGTAGACGACTGCTTCGTATAATATAATACTGTATGCCAAAAGTATAATAAGTTCGTTCTAGACTACCTACCCCTTCGGGGAAAAAGGCGTGATGCTATGTTATGTTTATGTTCTAGACTGGTGTTTTTAGGTTAGGTGTTAAACGTAGAAATCGAGAAATAATAAAGAGGCTGATCACTGAGCGGGCTGGCATTTTATAAACTTTTCCTATCATTTCTCGAATGTTCTTCTGACGAGAAACTAGTCCAAAACTAGTTTCTACAAGCAAAATTCTTGCCACTAACCGGAACCCAACAACAGATCAACAAATAATTTACCAAAGAGGTTCACCTTTTTTTAATAAAAAAATGTTTGATATGGCAAGTTAGTATTTTAGCCAAGCTCTCACCAAATCTGATAGAGGACGCTATACAACGCGTGTACTTCCATGTACAGACCCTTCACTTGTCTGAAATTGACAGCTCACAATTGACAGTACTGACAAACGATTCGTCAACACCAATGTTTGTATTCTGGGAGTGTGGCGAAAATATCATGTTACACCCTATGTGCCAGAGGCACTGTCAGTGTGGTCTGCTCTCGGCGAGGATATGGTGGTCCCGGGGACCCCACACGTGCAGCGAGCATGGGATGATGTTGGCGCTGGGAAGGTTTTGAGGGGGATCATGGACGTGACTTCTGGAGTGGAGCTGGCGAGACTCAGGGCTGTGTCGCAACCGGAATCAGGGGCATGGTTGCAGGCGCTTGGAACCTGGGAACCCCGCACCTGGGAACGTTACTGGACGGTGACTCTTTGCGTGTGGCAGTGGCTCTTCGCCTGGGCTGTAGGGTTCGTGAGCCTCATAGATGCATCTGCGGTTCAACGGTGGAAGCCGATGGTCATCACGCACTTAGTTGTCACCGTTCCACGGGTAGGTTTTCGCGGTACCATGCCCTTAATGATATTATCCGGCGCGCTTTAATATCGGCCAATGTTCCCTGCGTCCTGGAGCCTCCTGGTCTCAGTAGGACCGACGGCAAGCGGCCGGACGGTTTGACCTTGATACCGTGGAAAAACGGTAAATGTATGGTGTGGGACGCTGCGTGCGACAACACTGTCGCGGCGTCTCACCTCAGTCAAACCGTCCACGCTCCGGCTGCGGCGGCTGAGGACGCGGCGGACAGGAAACGGGAGAAGTACGCCACAATGGAGCCGCGTTATTTATTTATGCCCGTAGCGGTAGAGACCTTGGGCAGTTGGGGCTCCGGAGCCAAGAGCTTCGTCGCAGATATAGGGCGGAGAATTAGGGAGAGGACCGGTGACTCTCGTTCCGGGTCGTTTCTGGTGCAAAGGTTGTCCATAGCCATTCAGCGCGGCAACGCTGCTAGCATCATGGGCACTTTTGCGCCAGGAATGATGCGGGACGAGTATAATGATTTTGTTTCGTCTGACTGCTATTGTATCTGTGTAAACATTTTTTTTATTTTTATTTTTTTATTTATTTATTTATTTCAGGCAACAAATAGAAAAGTTACAGTTGGTATAAACTTATTCTACGGCCCATAGATAAATACCTTAAAACTAAGAATACATATTGATATTACAAAATGTATATTAGTAATAGAATCTTAAGACTATTGTTAGTACACACTTCACTATCGCACTTCGGTCTTTTTGCGTACCGGTGGTAGCGATCCGCGGAAGCGACGGAACACCACGACCTGTGGCCAGAAGGTTTCCTCCATGACGAGGCTCAGTCTAGTGTTGGGCACTCGCACCACGAACGACAGGAAACCGACGTTACGGCTCGCCTCCAACAGCTGCACTCTCGGCGTGAAGTTGGCCTTCTTGCGCACGTACTGTCCGATGTCATCCGTCTTAGTGGTGTAGTGTAGGCGAGAGACATACACGGGTGTACTCGGTATTGCGGCATGCAGCGCTGGGCTGGACTGCGCTGCATCTGTGCCGCAACGATTCACTTTGGTTCGTGATCGGCGCTTCCTTTGCACTGTCACGAAACCATCAGTAGCCACATCCGGTACCTTCTGTGGTAGTGGCTTCGGTGGAGCGGTCGTTGCGCTGATGGTGCGCAACACAAAATAATGTGGCATTAAATATACATACAAATTTTTAACTTTTCATTTTTAACTTTTCAATTATAACTTTTTTTTAAACTTTTTATTTTGAATTTTTTATTTTTACCTTTTTTTGAACTATTTTTGAACTTTTAATTTTTAATTTTAACCATTTAATATTGACTTATAATTTTTAATTTTCAATTTTTTACTTTTTAATATTAACTTTATATTTTTAATTTTTATTTTCAACTTTTTACTTTTGACAGCCATATTGGATTGCGAAGTGGACATGAAATTCTTACTTAACATACCAAAAACCTTGCCCAAAAAGTTGGCCGGTTTTTATTGGATAAACTTAAAGTATCATCCTTTCTAGAAACATCACTATACACTCGCTACTACATATTCGCGACTCACTCTTGACCATTTTCAAATTATTTATTTTATGTATCTGTATTTTCTAATGACTTGTCCAACACCTATTTCTACTAATATAAATCTGGGAATTTTGAATTCGAAACTGGCAATACCAACAAAAATGATAATTATAAATTACACATTATTTAAATATTGATTTAATAAAATTATGATGAACTATAAGTTACTTACAGATGGTAGGTGAATTTGCTGGTTGTTTTTAGTCGTCCTGTGTAGTTTCTGCAAACTTTTATTGCACATTTAGGCATATTTAGGCCAAAAAATTTTGATCGCATAAACAACCGTAACCCTTGACAACACAAAATTGTCAATAAAGAGCGGGAAGCTGTTTATAGCCCAACATTTCGGTGATATTTTTTTAGATGCATTTAATGCATGCATCTGACACTGAGGTTCCGTCTATAGTATATAACACGTCACTGACATTAGCTACCATTACCGTCTGGCATCCAAGTTTATGAATATCTAAACGGAACTTAATTGCGATATTATTAAAGGTACGATACCTTACATACCAGCAATAAGATATTATAGTTATACACCCAGTAATCAGGCGTGACCTCGAGACTCGAGACTATCCACGGACCAATATTAATACCTAATAATGACATCTACATTATGTATAATTTATTGATAATGATAGTGAATGCAGTGACTTGTAAAAACTATGTACAATTGATGACCTTGACAACGATACACGTAGTGTAGATAATCTAATATTTAGGTTACCTACTGCTTCTACAGTTGAAAATTGTCTAAACAGTGTGATTGTCCATTGCCATTCAGCGGTAATGCTGCTAGCATCATGTGCATCTTTGCACCAGGAACGATTCAGGACGTGTATGGTGATTTGTGAGTTTTGTCTGAAATGTTATTTATTTTTTGTGTATTTGATAATACTATTGAAAAAGGTAACGTCCTTTAGAATTAGGTATATAGGTATCACACAACTATAGACTTATGAATATCAACTTATTATCTAAGTACAAGATCAGAATTTCACGTGAGACTGTAGAGACTTAACTCATCTCGTTTTAGTGACCAGCAAATATATATGTAGGTAGGTATTATGTACTAGTAGTGGAGCGCCGTAAGATTTATACCTCGGAATCGATGGCCAGTCAATGAATCTTTATATAAACTTTGGAAATGTGTTTTTAATAGTTTATTGAAAAATGTTAAAAAAAAATAAATAAATAAATATATTAGGACAATGCACACAACGCCATCTAGTCTCAAACTAAGCAGAGCTTGTGATATGAGTACTAGATAAACTGATATAAATACTTATATACATTTTTTTTTGTAAATACATACATATTATACATAGGAAACATCCAGACTTCGGTACAAACGCATATGTCATCACACAAAGTTTGTCCCGACCGGGAATCGAACCCGAGACTCCGGCGTCGAAAGCCGATGCACTACCGACCACGCCACCGAAGCAGTCAAATATTTTGTGTGTTCTCAATTTTTTTATTATTATTTACAATTTTTTAATTATAAACATATATAACGCGCAAAATATTTTTTTTTTAACATTTATCTAAATACTCGTAATATTAAAACACATTTCCAAAGTTTATATAAAGATTCATTGACTGGCCCTGGGTTCCGAGATTTTACCATTTTTACGCCTTACTGCACTCCACTATAGACGAAATTGCTTGGACTGCCGAGATTCTATTTTGTAGTAGGTACATAAATATGTAACATCTGGCCTGATTGTTAGAATTAGAGAGCGGTAATGGATTTTCTGTAGTGCCCCGAAGCTTGTCCCTATTACATGAGGCCAACAAAATTACTGGCAAAGTGTGTGTGTCTAATGCACCTGTGCACACCCCTTCGGCGACGACTCGGGGACGTGACGATATTGATATACGGTCTTATTCATAATCAATTAATTGAGCTGAGTTTACGAAGCTCTTTCTTAGGCGACTCGTGTATTTCGTTCGTGATCGAACTCCTCCTAAACGACTGGACCGATCTTTTTGAAATTTGGCACGGTCCTAGTGACCATCACCGTGAGTGCATATTTCTGAATTCATAAAGATCGGTCCAGTCGTTTAGGAGTTCGACCCGGATCGACAAACTCAGCTCAATTATTGCAAGAGCAGAATCTATTGCATACCTAGTATAATATGAAACTGAAAGTTGTAGGTATAGGTATACCTATATGAGAAAAGAAACAATAAACTTAAACATAAACAGAATATAATGATTTGAATTGGCTGTTCTCTCTGAGACAGTCTTGAGAATGCCTCGTGTAGTGGCGAAACATATGTCGACGTTTTAATGTCTTTTATTTTAGCGAAAATAATGCTATTATTTGAAAAAGTTTGAACATCATACTTACCATTGCTTTAGAATACAATGAGTTTTCAGAGGTTTAAAATAGCTACCGATTGTCATAAAAGACCAGTCATAATCAGTTCTCTTGTAAACCTGATAGAGACAGAAGCTTCTCTTAAGCACTTCTGGATCTATACAGATTCAATAGAGATTTTTTTACTAAAAAGGTTTTTAGTCAATAGCTTTTTATTATTAACTAGCTGTTGCCCGCAGCTCCGCCTGCGTGTTACTTTATATCTACATAACTTTTTTATTTATGAACCGATAGAAAACCAAACCTTAAATGTTAAGTTGAATAAACCACAACGCATTACTGAAAACCGCAAATTCAAATCAAAAATTCAAATCGGTTTATCCGTTTCTGAGATTAGCGTGTTCAAACATTCAGACAAACAGACAAAAGTTCTAAAAACCATTGTTTTGGGTTTTATTGCGTTTGTGGCATAAAGAATAAGAGAAGCTTTAGCCTATTCGTAATTAGATGTCTTATAGGTGAATAATCTGAATTACCTACCTACTATTCATAGTATTCTATGTACATACAAAGCTTTATACTAGTCAGGAAGCCAAACATACATCACGTCTATATCCCACAAGGGGTAGGCAGAGGTGTACCTCACACCCACACCTGGTACTAAGACCTGATCCATAATGACTAATATATTCACACTAGGTATTATGTAACTATGTTACATAACTCCCTAAGAGTCCAGGTACCTTTTGTAGGATGACTATACTGTAGATAGAGAAGTACCCTACATCCACACTTTGTAAGTACCTAATCTTGATGATGGTGAACTACCACCAACATAATAATTAATATACTTACACTATGTAACTACGTTACATAAATCCCTAAGCAGATCCCAGGTACACCACCATCATAATAACTAATATACTCACACTATGTATTATGCATCTATGTTACATAACTCCCTAAGGTTCCACATAGAGGATTATACTGAAAGCTATTCTCTATAGGTAGTTTTGTGATCGTATAATCGTATGTCTAATCATGATGAGTATCACTCCGATATCATCTGGCAGAAGAATACTATTAGGTACCTATACCCCTAAGCAATGAAGCACTAAAGTCAAGACTGATTGTATTTATTTGTAATCCGCCCATTCGATTACCACAGAATCCCGAGAAGAAGGGCAAGAAACTCGGTAGTGTCATATTATAATATCTTACAAGTCGGCAGACATTGACAGTGCGTTTTAATATTTAACTACCCTACAAATATTAACGTATAGGTACAGAACCACTTTTACCCACAAGTATAATAATATTTCAAAGAATTATGACGAAGCATCATCTACATATTTTACATAAATATATGTATCCGACACGTTCATAAAGCCTAACAACAGCCCCTACAACAGTTTCTCTATTATATCTTCTATTATATTCTCTATTATACCATACAAATTCATATTGAGATACGAAAATATGAAATATTATTTATTATCTTCGTCGTGTGTGATAGTCCATTGAATTGTATAGGGAGCGATATTGTATCTTAAGATAAAATATTATAGTATCTTAGCCGTGTGCAAGCGCCCCTTAGTGAACTCCACTGCGGGTGACGTAACCTACGACAAACTTATATTTTGCGGTTACTACAGTAATCGGGTCTAGGGATCGAACCGCAAAATTAAGTTTGTTTTTTATTGTATATACTTTTCCGAGATAAAAAGTAAGCTAATAGGTGCCCAGGATATTAAAGAATAATTATACCAAGGTTCATCGTAATCGAACCGGTAGTTATTGCGTGATGCCTGAACAAACAGACAGACAGACAAAAATTTTTTTAAACACATTTTTGGGTTCGGTGTCGGTCTAGTAACACTTTTTTTTTTTTGATCCGCGGCCCGAGGTCGCGGCCGCAGCTACGTCCATTGCCGAGTGCCTCCGGTAGAGGGGTACACTACATAAATACGAATAACTTCATTCCGTCAGTCACAAATACGAATTTCAATATACCGATTTTCATAATTCCGACTGGTTCAAAATTCCGAATTGATCATTATTCCTATTTTTATAATTCCTAAATTTCAATATTCCTAACGTTTATAATTACTACTCTCAAAATACCGAGCTTCAATCAATGACGGTTTTATAATTACATTTAGACACGGGATGCACGTATATTGTGGCTTTTAAAAACGGCGAGACAATACTACTGTCATTAGTTGCGCGCTGTGATTCTGCGCAACTGACGTATTGGTTTTGAGGCATGTGGGGGAGAAAAGGATACATGAATTTCACGTAGTTATATATATGTAGTAGTTAAAATTGTATTACTTTAAGACATACGTGAAATATAAGTAGGTAATAACAAAACTAACATAATTATTGTCATCTTTATTCAAGATAAGAATATATTAGAAGAAATATATTTTTAACAATACATAATTAACAAAATAATGACTAAATAAAATATAATAAAAAAAACATTTAATCCTCTACATTACCCCGAAAATTTCATCTGCATTTCGTCAGTAACTTTAACAGTTCCATGTAACGGGTAGCGAGCCAAAGGCTAGAAAATAATAGTTAGCCAAAAACTAAACTTAATTTTTTAAATATAAACTAACATAAAATCACATTTTTATCCTTTAAAAATATATAATGATTATATTTATTCATGCTAAATTCCTTCAAACATCCTCAGTTTGTTTCTTTTTGTCTTCTCGTTGTTTCTGAGCTTTTTTTTGTGTGTAAAATATATCCTAAAGTTGATGAATTTTTCAATAATTGCACGGATAGGATTAAACCTTGGTCAAACCTGGGATGTTGTTTAATACAATCTATACTACTATTATAAAGAGGAAAGATTTGTATTTTTGTTTGTAATGAATAAACTCAAAAACTACTGTGCCGATTTCAAAAATCTTTCACCATTGGAAAGCTACATTCACCCTGAGTAACATAGGCTACTTTTTATCCCGGTATTGTGTTCCCACGAAAACCGGATCACGCGGGCGGAGCTGCGGCGATCAGCTAGTAATTAATAAAGAAAACATGAACAATTTGCCGATGTTTATATTAAATTAATACCATGACTAGAAAAACATAGGTGGGTACCATAATGCCCTAACCTCCCCTAACATCTTGTGACAAACATCGTTTGCCAGCCACATAAAAATCAAATAAAATACATTTCTGTTTAAACTTACGCATGAAATGATACATTTTTATTTTTCACGGATGCGGTGTAATTTACAAAACGTCTAAAACACATGAAGGCATTTTCCACAGCATTTATCGTGACTAAATAATTAAATTGTAAATGATGGTAAAGCGAAATTTTGGAGCGACCTGTCACCACTTTGGTTGCCGAGGTAACTAAACACAATGAAGGTAATTACCTTCATTTTCATGTGCCATACCTAGATACGAACAACGCATCTATACATAGAATATCATTGGATTCAATAGATCGAATAACAAAAAGTCCGACTTAATGATATTTCGAAACATCAACAATACGAATTCTGATTATTAAAATACCTAAATAGCAAGACACATAAACACATAATTGCTCATCAGAGAGAAGTAGGTATAATATTATATTTAGTATGAGGAGGTAGAATTAAAAAACTAATGACAGATGCGTTGTCTAAAGAAGAAAAGATAATTAAAATCATTTTAAAAGAAAAAGTATATGATGAAGCACATTTTTTACAGTGTATTGGTTCTCATTTAAAAGTATGATTGTTTACTTTTGAATTAAAATATTTTGTTTTGAATAAAAATATTTTGTTTCCCTGGTCACATGCAAAGTATGTTTCCCAATTTTTTTATATAATACGGATCAATCTCTGTTGTGGTCACAGTTCTAACCTAACCTAACCCACTTCTACCCATTCCAGATGACCTGCGTGAAGTTGGTTCTGCAGCGATTTCTTTCTGTCACTAAATTCTGTAGAACAAACATGTTGACTTTTAGTTTATTCGAAGTATTGAAAATCGGAATGTCGTGTTTCGGACCGAGAACCCTTCGAGCATTTGGCTCTTCGAACGTATGAAAATCTGAAAACTAACAAATCGCATTAATGACTTTCGGTAAAATAAGTTTCGTGATTTTTAATAATAGACATTACAATTCTTAGGTATTATGAAATTCGGACTTTTGAAAATCGGAACATCGAAATTCGGAATAAAGCTTTTCCGAGTATTTGGGTGTTCCCCCGGTAGAGACTGAGAGAATTCCCGGTGGCGCCCGGCGGACCTTGGCCACCCGGGTGGCCACTGCGTGGTGGTCGGGTGTTACCCCGCATCTTTGGGGTCGGGTTATATCCCGCGTCGGTGAGTGAAGGCATGCGTGGGGTGCAGCCCCACATCACGCAGCCCTTCTAGCCTGCTTCTGTAAGGACGATGGGTTGCTAATCCATCGTCCTCAGGCCCCGATCATGGAGGTCGATGGTCCTGGGCGTAGTCATGTCTGCGGCGCCCTCGCTGCATACTTCTGAACTCAGCGGGGAGGGTACGCTCCCTCACCCTACCGGCCGCCTCCTTCACGAGCATTACCTGCTCGCAGAAGGAAACGGCCGCGTTCCACTGGCTCCCGCTAGAGACCATGGCTCATAGCATGGTCTCCAGCGAGAGCGTATCTACGCCCAGGCCTACAACGAGGTCCCGGCGCTGAATCGCCCAGGCTGAGTATTCCATCAACGTGTGGAATGCCGTGTCTACGCCGGAAGCCTCGCAGTGTTGACACGCGGGTGTGACCTCACGATGCACGCGAAACAGATACTCACTGAAGTTTCCGTGCCCGGTGATGATCTGTGTCGCACGACCACCGTGCTGCCTCTGCAGCCACTCCTCCATGATCGGTCTCACCGCCGCGATGGTGGTGGTTCCCTGTGGTTACGCTCCAGCGCCTCCTTGTTCCATTGGAACAATGCCGCAAGGGCTCTCGCTTCCAGGTCCCATGGAGGGGTCGCGGCTAGGAGACATGCAGCCTCTAGGGAGATCGTGCGGTAACCTCTTATTGTTCTGACGGCTAAGGTCCTCAACGATCTGTGTAAAACAACAGCGTTGTTGGCCGTCAGTCTCGTCGCCCATACGGGAGCCCCGTACAGGGCCACACTCCGCACGATCTCCAGGTACAGTCTCCTGCAGGAAGCATTGGGTCCCATTAAGTTGGGCATCAGTCGCGAAAGCGCGGCTGTCGCCCCCGTCACTTTGGGGACCAAACTTCGGAAGTGTGGTCCGAAGTTCCACCGGCTATCGAGTACGAGCCCCAGATACTTCATTGTGGGCTCGATGCCGATGCTAACATCCAACCAAACCCATCAAATAGAATCGAATAGCAGGACACCAAATCATTCCTTTCGCAGGAACAGACCTACACTCTAAAATACTCTTCCAGAACATGCAGAGTGTCTGTAACAAACAGCATATTTTAGAAGCCTTCATAACCGGCCCGGTATATATGGCAATATGTATATCTGAAACCTGGTTTACACGTGACAAACTAGATACTATCCAGATCACCGACTATAGATTAGCAGCGTCATATACCCGAACTAACCACACGGGTGGAGGAGTATGCATCCTGCTTCGTGACCACATAGCGTATGAAAACATTCTATCTATAACTAATATGTCTGTTGAGTTTGTTTTGGAGGTTGTTGTCATTGTATTGGAATGGACTAGAGGAAGAAATATTTACAAATAAATTGACACAAATTCTAAAACACGTAAGTAACAAATTCTCCACATCAAAAATAATTTTGGGTGGGGATTTCAACATAAATGCCTTGGAAAGTACCACAAAAATTAATCAATTTTTTGACCTAATGCTTGAATTTAATTTTAAACAACACATAAAGCACCCTACACGCGTTACACAAACCAGTTCAAGATGTATAGACCTAGTGTTCACGAATTTTAATAACATTAAATTCTACACAACTGTGGAAAAATTAGGCTTCTCTGACCACCATGGGACGGCCATTCATCTTGAACTGCCCCAGCAAACAAAACAGATCAGATGGCACACAAAAATAAGAATTTTTAATAAACTAAACATGAATATGTTCAAAGCTAAACTGAACGAGAAAAACTGGCACAACATTTTGTTGGATAATAAGAACATCAATGAGAACTACAAGGCTTTCAGAGACACTTTAACAAATACATTAAATTTATGCATGCCAATACGCAAAGCAAAACTAAAAAGCAGATTTAAGAAACATTGGTTAACAGTAGGTATTAAAGTTTCTTGTAGAAATAAAAGAATCCTTAAATTGCTTACACAAAAAACAAATAACCCAATTCTAAGAAAATATTATAAAAACTACGAAAAAATATTAAAAATGGCAGTAGTAACATCTAAAAAGCTTCACTACTAAAATAAATTAATAAAATCAAATAATAAAACAAAAACGATGTGGAGTATTATAAATGAGCGAACCAACAAAATAAGAAAAAAAGAAAACCAGAATATAAAATTAAAAGTAAATAATACCTTTATGTGTAAACCCCGACAGATTGCGGACTATTTTAATCATTTTTTTGCATCAATCGGAGACACAGCCAGAAATGGGCCAGGTAGAGAGCCAAACAACATATCTGTACTCCACCCCACTGAAAACACTATGTTTCTCAGTCCGGTAGAACCTTATGAAATAAACCAAATTTTAAGAAACTTAAACAAAAAAAATAGCCGTGGAATTGACGAATTTCCACCCAAACTATTCAGGTACTGTTCTAAAGAACTTACTTTACCATTTTATATTTTAGTAAACCAGTCCTTTCAAGAGGGCGTTGTTCCCGACCTACTAAAGCAGGCAATCATAAAACCAATTCACAAAAAGAACTCCAGAAACGCTTTTGCCCACTGCCTCAAATATCTTCGAAAAAGCGATGTGCAACAAAATATATTCCTTTTGTGAAAAATTCCAAATATTTGACGAATGCCAGAATGGGTTCCGCAAAAACAAATCGACAACCTTGGCGGTCTATAAGTACACACAAGAGGCTCTCAATATAATAAATAACAAAAAATATGCAATAGGTTTGCTGCTTGATATGACCAAGGCCTACGACAAGGTGCAATTTAAAATACTATTAAATAAACTATACGGAATAGGTATAAGGGGTCAGGCCCACAGGTGGCTATCTTCATACTTAGATAACAGGACACAACAGGTGGAGATTGAATTTTTCAACGAAACCACTAACGAAATAGAAAAAATTCGCTCCAACAGATTGAACGTAAAGGCATCCATACCTCAGGGCAGTGTGATAGGGTGTTTATTGTTTTTAATCTACATAAACGATCTGCCTAAAGCCCTGAATGAGCGTGTTTTGTTTGCGGATGATATCTCTATACTTATTAGTAGTGAAAGTAACTTAAACCTAAACGAGAAACTAAATTCAATTTTAAGTAGAACGGCATCCTGGATGGCCGCACATAATTTAGAAATAAATTATGAAAAGACAAAAATAATGACCTTCCACCCTCATCAAAAGCCACCAATTACAATAAATTTTAACTTTAATAATATTAAACTAGAAGTTGTTAACGAATTTCACCTGCTTGGATTAACTATAGACACTCACATAAACTGGAAAAGTCATGTAAAAAAAGTAAGAGCAAAAATTTCGAGTTTCTCTTACGCCCTACGTGAAGTGAAAAAAGCTACTGATCTATATAGCGACTGCATTAGTCACCTACTACGCATATGCACATTCATGGCTTAGCTATGGCGTCATTTTGTGGGGGAATAGTACGGATGCATCTACCATACTTACACAACAAAAAAACTAATAAGAATTTTAGTAAATATAGGTGAAACTGACACCTGTAAACCTCATTTTTGGAACTTACAAATATTAACCTTTCCATGCATTTATATTTTGGAAATATGTAAGTTTGTCCGGAAGTACACCGAGCATTACACTACCCAGGAAGACAAACAAGCTAGATATGCACTGAGACATAAAAATAGACTTAATCTGCCTACATCCAGGCTCGCAATGCATTCCCAGGGTCCCTTGGTCATGTCAATAAAGTTATATAATAAACTGCCAGAGTCAATAAAAAGCGAGGAGAAATTAAACACTTTCATTATCGCACTAAAAAACTATTTAATAAGTAAAAGCTATTACAGAGTACAGGATT
Organism: Nudaria mundana; assembly: GCA_963556515.1. Classification (NCBI taxonomy): domain Eukaryota; kingdom Metazoa; phylum Arthropoda; class Insecta; order Lepidoptera; family Erebidae; genus Nudaria; species Nudaria mundana. The sequence goes on along the minus strand of OY748298.1, from coordinate 9,966,778 downwards.
ACCTCGATGACAATAACTAAACGAGCTTACATAGCTATCATACATTGGATATGGAATTATTAAAACATTATAGGATGATAGACAAAATCCTATTAATAAATCAATAAACAACTAATAAACAATGCCAAATTACATATAATAATAAATAAAATTAAATAATTTCAAATATGTTGACATGAATATATAATTGCAATGAATTTACTAATAATAATAGTATGATAAATGCTGGATACTATTATGCCTACCAAAAATTGTGAATGAAACAACATTGGATGTGTAGAATGTGTAGATTGACATATTATTATAATATTGTATTTTTTTTTTCGACCGGGATATTTATGTTTTTATTTATTTATGTTTGTATTGTATAAAAATTATTAATAGAATTGACATTATGAATTTATTTGACTTTTTGAAATATATTTGTTTTCATTAAACAGATATTTGTGTTTGTATTGTGTTTTGTTGTGTAATGTAATTATGTAATGTATTAGGAATTTGTAGATATGACTTTATATAGCTTTTAATCACCGGGATTTTAGGAATGTTTGTCTTTTTATAATTGTGACATCCAAAAATAATATTGACATTTTTAATAAATGTACCAAAATTGCTATTTATAAGTATACTTAATAATAATAAAAAAGAAACGTAAGATAACGTATAATAATATCCAACAAAACCGTAAAATTTAAAAACTCCTCTCTCCAGACCAACATTGTGCTGTGCCCGACAGGGTCCATTAATGTAACTATAACTATTTTAAGATCTGTACCTAATTATGGAAGCAATAAATGTATTGAGTATTGAGTATTAACGCTCCCTACATTTACGCTGGATCCTAGAGGTGGCCCGCGCCGAGGTCCGTGGAAACACAGAGCCTCGGACTTATTTAGTGCCACGTCCAGTCCCAGCCGCCGTATCCGACCCACGACTTCAGCAACCCCAGTCGTGACCTTGAGTGTTGCCTCCTGGTGCGTTGCTCCCCGCGCCGTGACGAGGGTATCAGTTACACTGACGCCCTCTGGCAACGCACCCCGCAACACCTAGTCGTATCCGATGTTCCACAGGAGAGGTCCTAGGATTGACTCCTGGGGAACACCGCACGACACATCTCGCCGAGCTAGCCCGAGCCAGCTAGGGTAAGTTATGGCCCTCTCGGATAAATATGCCCCGACAATACGACGGAGGTAGAGAGGCACTTCGTGGTATACCAGTGCCTCCCTAACGCAACTCCAGGGTAAGGTGTTAAAGGCGTTGGCGATGTCAAGAGACACCGCCAACACCACCTCGCCCCGCGAGACCACTTCCTCCGCCAGGGTCTTCACGCGCATGATCGCGCTTACGGTGGACCGTCCCCGACTGAAACCGTACTGGTTGTCCTTCAAGTCTGGGCCCACACGCGTGAGATGCTCGAGCTCGAGCGAGGCGTTCCGCGATAATTCGCTCAAAGAGCTTACACACCTCGTCGAGCAACACGATCGGCCGGTAACCGGTCGGTGAGTCCACCGGCCGCCCCGCTTTCCGAATCAGGACCAGTTTCCCCGTCCTCCACACCTTGGGAAACTGGCCCCTTTCGTGGCATGCGTTGAAGAGCCCCCTCAGTCGAGGCCCGAGTTCCTCCAGGGCCAGGACCCATACACGGCCCGGAATGCCGTCGGGTCCAGGGGCGGTGGTTTTCCGGCGACTGAGCCGAAGTACCACCGCTCCTAACTCACCCTCTCTAACTTCGGGTACGTCGTCTTCGCTGCTGCTATCCGCTTTGGGCATCTGGGACGGAGCCATGCGCGGAGGGATGTGCTCCGCTGCGCTCGTCGGAAACAGAGAGCCCAAGACCCCCTCTAGCCGATCCGGCTGGAGACTCTGGGTCAGTGGGAGTGCCCTCGGTCGGAGTTTACCTCTGACCTCGAATCAAATATTTGTGTGAATGTTTTGACACAAATATTTGTTTCCGAGTTTGGGTGTTTTCTATGTATCTTATATGTATGTATTTAGAAATATATAAGTATGTTTATCAGTTGTCTTAACTCCATAAGCACAAGCTTATAGCTTAGTTTGGGCGTTTGATGACGTTGTGTTAAAATGTAAAAAAAATTATTAAAACAGATATGGCCTATTACACATACATATAACCATGACATGTAAACCCCTGCAAGGGCGCTGTAAAAGAAATTAAATTCTGCTCTCAATTCAGTTCTGGCTTTCCTGTAGGGCTACTTCCGCAATAAACGAATTATCACCAAATATCCACCCCAAAATCCTTAATTAGGAAGTATTTTGATTAGTACACAGCACAATTTTACGACCAACATATAGCACCTACCTTAATGTTATTTCTGCATCACCTCAAGGTCGACTGGAAGAAACTGTATAATGGCATTAAGTCCGTCATTGTTCACCGTTGTACATAAAAATTTAATAAATATATGGAGAACATAAACAACTGTTTTTCTAGTAAATATAATTTATTCCGTTAACAAAACTCGGATTTACGTATACATTAATTATACTATATTACTTTTACACTTCTTCTGTACATTAATCATCATCAATTCACTATCACTATCACTATCACTATATATTATAAAACAATGTCGCTCCGTCCGTATGTATGCTTAGATGTTTAAAACTAAGCAACGGATTTTTATGCGGTTTTCACCTGGATACAGTGATTCTCGAGGAAGGTTTTTGTGTATAAAATATGTCAAGCGGGCGAAGCCGCGGGCATCCGCTAGTTAAACTACATTTTTTTTAAGTGTTCATTTAAGTAGTTTTAATTTTTTTGTTGCGATTCTGGTTTTTTGCTACTCCTCCGGTTGTTTGGAATATTTTAGTTATTACAAATGAAAGTAGCGTTTTAATTACAAAGACAATAAGAAGCAATGTACCAACATTTACGGCCATTATGTCTAAATAATAGTATTGGTAAAAAGGTATGGAACTAACAGGTGATTTGAATGTGTAGTTCTTAGTGCGTGCTGCAAACTCGGTCCAATAAATAGCTGTGTCCATTGCTGACATAGGCCGATCGTGCCATATGCTTGATAACTGTTTCACATTCTTTCTGAATCTGGAAAAAGATTTATTAGTTACAAGTAAAAATATTGCAAATTTAATGTAATGCATTTTTATTAGCTTCTTCATCACGTTGCTCTAACCATTGAACATATTTGGATCCCGGCAAATCTGATAAATAGAGGGGAACTAAACCACATAAGTGGACCCACAGCTATGATCTATAGTAAAATTTTCACGAGTAAGGCGAATCTTCTAACGAATTTGTTCAGAGTGTTTGATTAAATTTTCAAGGCTAGATAAGAAAGTAATCAGTGGTCTCGTTACAACATACCAACAGTCTAATGGAGCATCCAATGGCAAATTTAAGGCATTCTCAACAAAAATAATGGAAAGTGTAAGCCTTCCATTATTATATTCATTTAATTTACAAGTTCGTGCTAATTCAACCAGGTAAACCTTCAAAAGCTTTAAACGTAAATTGTACAGATGTGAGTGGGTTAAAATATTGTCTACTAACTCGGGGTCAAGAACTCTTTTCAATTTATACAACAAATCTTCTTTGGATAGTTCTGCAAGCTGGATTTGTACTCCTAAACCACTTTCTTCAACTGCAGCCGCGTTGGTTGGTTGGTCACCCATTATTGGCATTCCGAGTATGGGAACTCCATGGTAAATAGCCTCCGTTGTGCTGGACATGCCGCAGTGTGAGTAGAATGCTAGGACTTTTGGATGTGCTGAAAGCAAGGAATTTTCACCTATAGGTACTACGTATTATAATATCTTTGGCTGAAAGTTCATAAATATAACAATAGGTTATGTCGTGTATAAACAAGCTAACCCATACACTAGAAAAGTAATAAAATTGCATCAAACCAAAGAAGATTAGAAAGCACGAAACCACTATGCGATTCGGAAGCTTTTTATGAAAATTGTGTAATTACGCTACGGCAGATTCCCTATAGATTTTACTTTGCATACTTACCCAATATGTCATTTTGTGGTAGCCATTTGGACAGGTAAATGTTTTTTGGATTCCCCGGCAACTCCTTAGCATCCCATTTCCAAATTACTCTTTGGGGCAACTCAGATACTGCTTCTATGATATATTTCAATTCTTTTTCTGGTAGTGACGTAGTATGCAACACTGATCCAAAGCTAATAACAAGCACTCCATGCTCTGATTCATCAATAAATTTCTTTAATTCCTGTAAATAAAAAGAGTATCGGTAGTCGAGACAAAGTATAATCTAGTTTGGAATGTAATATAATTTAATGTAGGATGGCTCAACAATATAGGTTGACTAGGAACCATGTTGAAACGGATAGAATGCAATCTGAAGTTCCCGCATTGAGACTTTTAGATTTGTTGTCTGTTGAATTTAATTTGAACTATATAATAGTGTTATACTAAAGTTCAAATAATTATAGTGTACCTAAGTACTACTCTACTCCTTCGGTCCTTCGCAGATAAAGGCAAAATTCGTATGTATGAAGCGCATACCAGTATGTACTCGGTACTAGTCTGTGTTCCTAAGGGGTTCCACTTTAAGTTCAGGAGCTCAAATCATCCTCAACTGCTGCACGCGGTGTACATAGATGGATGCAGTATGGGTACTCAACGTTCGAGTCAACGGCAATAGGCTCGACCCTGGGCCATTGATTCCATACCGTTAATAGTGTATTGGTCAATTGGTCAATGGAACCTAAATGTTCATTCCGTATACAGATTTGATTCTCTAGATCAAAATTATCACCAATAAAAATAAGTTATATAATGATAAGATTGATAAGCTCGATGTATCAGACTGGTATCACGTGAATTGCGCAATTCATTTTTTTTATCTTTTGAGATAAAAACGAATTACACAATCCACCGACCGCTCTCTTGGTTCTGTTTAAGTTTTTTTTACCAATTATCTTTAAACGCCTTAAATTAATTACTTTTAAACGCCTCAAATATATTGTTGTAGCCATTTTCTATTTTTTAAACTCTTCGGAAGGAACTACATTCAAGATTGCATTGATATCGGCATAGTTATCAAGTTGTCTGCTAATTTTAAAGTATCATCGGCAAACATAACAATCCAATTGTATGTAGCCCACCCACGTAGTAAATAAAAATGGGTTAAGTATCGAACCCTGTGGGACGCCCATAGTTACAACGGATCCCTCCGAGCGATAAACAACGATCTCTGAATTATATTGTTCAAATATGAAGTAAAACGATCGAGAGCCTCTTATTCCGTAGTGATGTAACTTCCTGATCAATGTCTCATGTTGGATGCAGTCAAAAGCCTTGGACCAGTCACAGAACTCACCAAGTGCATAATGTTAATCGTTTCTGGCCGCATGAATACATTTCAGTAACTCTATGCCAGCATTGGTAGTTGAAAGTCCTTTAGTAAACCCAAACTGGTTCTCATGTAGTAATTTATTGTGATTATAAAACAAGTCACACAAGATTGAATACTTGGCTCAAAGTTAGCAACACTGAAATCGGTATCAAATTACACAGATCGGAAGTACTGCCAGCCTTGAACAAATGTATAACTTTACTGGGTTTCATTAGATCAGGAAACACACCCCACCAGAGATGCAATCGTTAAACAAGGTACGAGTAGCTAAGTAGAGAGCAATGACATCAATTATACTCGCATTTAACACTGATTTTACTGATAACCCCCAAGGGTCTGAGGTTTTTTTTAATATGAATAGCTTTAAATGTTTTTATTAAGTCCTTGCTATTAACAACATCCAAACGTAAATTCACTAGGGAACACTGTTAATAAAATCTCAAGGGGAATTAGATGACGACTGGATACGTGGAGCTTAGGACACATTGTTCCCGTTGTACCGTAGATATGCACCATTGACTTGCACCATCAATGGTGCAGATGAGACAAATTAGTTTCATTTGCACCATTATTATTGATACTACTACTTCACCATACTTTCCTTGTGCCCGTATTTTATGACTTTATATTATGGTCAGTCTCTCTATTCTTGAAGGCTCTTATGTTGTTATGTATTCCTACATTTGAGTATTTGTACATTTGAGGTTTGTGTCTTTTGTAATGGACAATCATTTACATCTGTACTCGGTGCACCTGTTGACACATTTCTTTATTTTTCATCGAGACAAAAAAAATGTATCATGTGCTTAATAGGGCAGTATGGATATATTTTACCAGAGCTGCTTGGGTCCCTTAACTCTCTATTATAAGATACACAAACAACAAAAGTACTAGGACTACAGAACTACAAAAGAGCACTCGCTAACTCTTATCTCGCTCAGTTTGGTTTATTCAAAATGTGTTCGAAGACATTTTGTTCAGAAACCGTTCACCTTTGATCATGCTTAAAAAATGTCATATAGATTCTTCTGTTTTATGCTTTGATGAGGTAGACAGAGCTGTTTATTGTACCCATATTTCGTTAGTCACATTGATGGTGAGGACATCTTTTATTATAAATAACACGCACCTTGAATAAAATACTAGGACTACAGAACTACATAAGCACTCTCGAAATCTCATTCGAATCTCGATCCGTTTAGTTTATTTAAATGTGTCAACAGGTGCACCGAGTACAGATGAAAATGATTGTCCATTATAAAAGACACAAACCTCAAATGTACCAGGAATACATAACAACATAAGAGCCTTTAAGATTTTAAATTATTTTAAATTCAGTGAAAACCGATTGAATGTTTGAACTCATTATTCTGAAAAAGTACCAGGCGATCATAACAGAATAGGAGGTTCTGGTTGTGAAAACGGAAAAAATGAATGTATTGTTTGATAACTGGTTATGAAACAATGACAAAAAAATCCTTATTCATAACCAGTTATGAAATCTTGGTTTTGAACGTGGACGAAGAGATTGATCCTATAGTGTCATCTCAATGGTGCAGATGAGGCCATACCCAATCCGCGGTTTCGTTTGCACCATTGATGGTGCAGATGAGAATAATTAGTCTCATCTGCACCATTGATGGTGCAGGTCAATGGTGCATACGGTACAACGGGACATTGTTTTAGGAATTTTCCAACTCCATAGCATCTTCCAGGATCTCCCGTGACGTTGCGACCGTTTATCTTTAAATGAAAGATTTTTTCAGTAACTGGCAACCTATCACTTTCAAAGTTTATTAGGTATTTAAAATAATGTTAGCGGAATCTGAATTTTTTTTTTTTGAACTTTTATTTGGCTAAATAGCAAGCTTTCTTAAATATCTTAGAGCCATTCTTGACATACTCCTGAAACTCAGGGTTAAAGTTCATACAATCTTTCACGACTTCTATAAATTCCAGGCGTCGCCCAGTCACTAAAAACAGAATGACCGCCAATCGATATTATTTTCGAGGTAATCATTATCAAAACTTAACTACTCAGTAAAAAGTTATATGTAAAAATAATAGTACATATCGACTTGTATTTTGCCGGTAAAAATAAATATGTATAAAACTACAACGCCATAACTATGTACTTACTTATATAATTCGTGTATGCAAACACAGATAATGTGTATCTAATAACATTTTTAGATTGTGTTAGCAACTAATCTGTTGGATATTATTTAAGTACTTGTACTTACTGAGGGTAATTGTTTGGGTTGAGCAATATGATAGCCTCCTACTTCTATAACATTTGGAGGCAGACCGTAGGGTCCGTTCACCACAAAATTGGTATAAAGCAGCAGAAACTTTATATCTTGAGCTAACTCTTCGAGAGGAGGCACGTCGAAATAATGAAGCAGCTGCTTCTGATTCACTTTTTGGACCCAATTTTTATAAAGAAAATTAAAAGTATTATAAAAATAAGATCTTTCTAGGCGCTGGTAGAATGATGGCTTCGTACCCCCTTCTAAAAGCATGTAAGGTACGTAGGAAGGGTTGTAAACGATTCCATGCGGTTCAAAGTGCCACGGCATAGGTACGGAGGAAGTCAAACCCACTACAGGAGTTCCCAATTTATAAGCGAGACCCAAACCACACTCGGTGTTAAATCGTTCAATTACCACAACATCAAATTTTGTTTCTGATTTCCATAAGTGTTGAACGTGTTTATCTGCCAGCATAACTTCACAGGTCTCTTTTCCTTTATCATATAAATATAGAAATATTTTTATTATACTCCAATATGTCCTATAAGCTGTAGGCACAGTGCCTTCGACTGCTTCATATTTGCCAGCTAAACTTATGTCATGGTAATTCTTTATTATTTCCTTTCGAGGAAAAGGGGATACTACTGTTACATTGTGACCTCTTCTTGCAAGCTCTTGTAGGTATGGTTGAAACACTGTAAAGTGACTTTTTCCCTGATATGGAAACAATGCCAGAATATTGAGTGATGTAACAATTTGACAGCAGAATAAAAACTGCATTAACCATAATATTCGCACGGAAATGATCATTATTGCAGTACGATGTTTATAATCACTAAACGAGTGTATGAACTCTGCTATTATACTGCGCCGACTAACCTTCGATGGAGCATGTCAAGCATTCATATCACAAATGCTGATAATTAGGTAATCACATTGTAAATTAGCGAACGCCGAGGCCCTTGCTTCAACAGTGGCTTCGTTCGATGTAATAAACTACGTCACGATTACGTTTTTCTTGTAATATTTTTGTCATGGTTTTAGAGATATTTGTACCATCACGGTCACGAGCTGCTAGCGTCGCATTGCTAGCGTCACGTAACTGACATTTTCTGCGATATCATTGGTTGAATTAGTCGATCGAGTTTAGTCGACACTGCCATATGCATAGGGCTGCAGTCATATTAGGCAGTTATATTAGTTAAGGTATATGGTGATGGTTCCATATAAAATTAGTAGGTTGGTGGGTAGGACCCTAAGGGTGAAGATATCGGGCTGATTTATTGTGCGGCTGATATTCCGCCATTTATTTTAAGTCCGTGGCCCAGGATAGCGGCCGCCCCGACGTCCATTGCCAGGCGCCTCAAGTGTGCACACGGAAAAATTCCCAGTGGCGACGGCGATATTCCGCCATAAGAAATATTAAATAAATTAGGATTATATTTATTTAGCTGTCATAGCTTTTTTTTTTAAGTCCGTTGCTGGGCCGTTGCCGGGCGTCTCTGAGCTGTCATAGCTAAAGCAGGCCTATGTCACTCGCCTAACAATCGCTAAAAATACGTGACGTCAGCTACAACTTGAAGTTGTAAGTCAGTAAGGGTTGATCTTTTAAATTAAATAAATCTAACTACTTTGCAATATTCCGCCACATGCAAATTACCCAACTCTCGTATTTATTCATGCACAAGTCCGCCCTCCAAACCCACTTAGGCCGAAAGAATAGAGAAATAATTTTGAAAATAGAATAAATATCGGCGCACGGCGACCGAATTCGGTCGCCGTGCGCCGAGCTATCGACATCTCCTGATGATGCCCCTGGTTGGGGGCGAAACACGTGTCGAGGTTTTTATTATTTTTTGCACGATAACACAACTCTCATATTTATTCTATTTTCAAAATTATTTCTCTATTCTTTCGGCCTAAGTGGGTTTGGAGGGCGGACTTGTGCATGAATAAATACGAGAGTTGGGTAATTTGCATGTGGCGGAATATTGCAAAGTAGTTAGATTTATTTAATTTAACTATGGACTTCCGAAAAGTAACGCCTGATAGTATTAACTTGATCTTTTAACTTTCGCTGTCAGAAATAAAAAAGTTATGTCAAACAAAATAAGACACAGTAGGTACTTATATCTAAATATAAATATTGGTACAGCGGACCAGTAGCTGCTGGTTATATGAATGTATGGTTTTTATTGAAGTTAAATATTTAAGAAAAAACTAAATCTGGATCTAATATCTGGTTCACGAAACCAGCATATCCTTTATAATAATATGATACATACAAACGTGTAGCGAGAAAACTACTGGACCGATTTGCTTCAGGTTTGTTTTAAATTAACTGTGACACCCATGGCATGTTCTAAAAAATACAAAACTTACAAAAAATGAATGAAAAAAAAATGAAAAAAACGATACGGAATTTTTCACTAGTATAAAAATAATAGTGGCCGTCCATATGAACAGTAGACCTCGTGAATTGAAGTTTTTTATTGGATTTTTACAAATGGGGGAAAAATCCAATAATCCCAACCAAAAAAGCTCACGATAAAAAATGTTTTAAATAAAGGAACTTGTGCCAAGTTTCGTGGAGGTGGGACAAAAAATGTGGCCGTTACTCCGGAACATACATACAGACAGACCAAAGCAAAATTGTCCAGTCTCCAAATGTAGATGCTATACTCGCTCGGTAATTAATTTAAAGCCTAAAATATGTCCCTGCATGTCAGTAGTTCTTCAAAATTTAAAGCTAAGAACCTCAGATCAACCATCTATAGATAGATGGCGAGTATCACCCGTTTCTTCGTGGTGACTACTAAGTAGCTCTGATAGAGGATGCCTCGTATATATTTGTGTTCCACTAGGAGCGTCACATTACATAGAAACACATCAAAAACAAGATCTCAGAACAATAACGACAAAAATAATAAGTGCAATTTTTTGCCACACACTAACTTAAACTGGGAAGCTGTAGTGATGTTATAAGTCATCCTCGACTGGTGGACTGTTCAGACGTACAAAGTGGTTGTTAGTTTTTCAGACCAGTTATCAGCGCTCTATATATACTTAGTACACAGATAGTTGCCCTGAGCTAAGAACCATTCCGAACACGGATATGTGAACAAATCACAAAAACATTAGTCCACCCGTTCCGCAACTATCATGTCACAGATATACAGCATAGGTTTTACACCCCCAAATATTTATCTAATCTACTTTTATATTTCAAAGTACGCCTATATCCCCGCAGGCGTAGGCAGAGGTGCATTACACACCCACAATTTGCCAGTACTTTTAGTCCCAGGTAATAGGGGGCAAGCCTATTGCTATCACCGGGCCCACATATAAAGAGTTATATCCAAAATGGCCGAATGAGTTTTATAAAAAGTAGCAGCTATATTGTAATTTTGAAAAAAAATGGAAACCCTGATGTGGAATGTGGAAATGTTGATTAAAGGCAACAAAATCTTACGTGCCAGCCGCTATGGCACAGCCGATTAAAGTCCTGGGCGTCTCGGACAACCCGGAATTAATTCAAAAATAATGTTTTTCTAAGTACAAAATATTCGTACAATAGACTTGTCGTGGGAGTTCCTATTTATAACAACACATTTATTTCTTACCTATAACAAGTTCCTACATAAAATAAACAATAATCCAATTGTTTATTTTATAAAACTAAATTGTTTTTTTCATATAAGAGACCCTTTTTCAATCGACGAATCTTCAGCAAACATAATAAAAAAAAAATACAGTCGAATAGAGAACCTCCTCCTTTTTTGGACGTCGTTTGAAAAATAATAACCCCCAGGAAACGATAACCTACTAACGTGTAGCGTAGTGTAGTGTGTATAATAATTATACGAGTTTATAATATCTCATGTCTTCCTCAGGCAGGACTCCAGTGTTCAAAAATACCGGAGGTTATTACCATTATTATTATGAATTTGTGATGATTGTATATTTCAGTGTGCGTGATGTATGCGTGTGGTATCAGGTATTAAATTTATTACGTCCCTGACCATCATCCGGTTTTAGAGGCCGCGATCTACGATGATTAACAAGCACTTCATGTTACACAACGTTACAATAATGTAGTTATATATAAATGAATCCCTATTTCTCTTGGTCACGACATCACGCGTGAACGGCTGGACCGATTTCGCTTATTCTTTTTTGTTGTGTTCGTAATTATCAGGAGAAGGATCTTATGGAAGAAAAAAAAGTTATGCGGAACATTAGAAAAATGAATACGGTACGAAGTTCGCCGGAACAGCTTGTGTAGTTATAGATTTTGACAGTTTCCATCGCGCTCTAATCACTACACAGATATGGTTCAAATTCATTACATAGGTAACTCAAAAATAATTATTAATATAAGTTATTAACTTCAGCACATAAGAATTTACATTTAGAGCCAGATTCGCAAAGCAACAGGTGGAGCCAAAGAGAAAAGAAACTGTCAATGAAAACTCCCGGCCACTCTTTTTCAATCATCTGTAAATTCATAGTATAATACACACAACGTATCCAGAAAGATGCTGCAACTAATACACCACTCGTTATGCGTTAATTTAGAAAAGTAATTTATGACTAGTAAGTAAGGAGTTAACTGCTTCGGTGACGTGTTCTCGTCCGACCCGGTCCGAGTCGTGCATCGGCTATCGACTCCGGAGTCTCAGGTTCGATTCCCGGGTCGAATCAAATATTTGTGTGATCCACAAATGTTTGTTTCGGAGTTTGGGTGTTTTCTATGTATATTATGTATGTATTTTGATATATATAAGTATGTTTATCAGTAAGTTGTCTAGACCCCATAGTACAATCTTATAGCTTAGTTTGGGCTAGATGACGTTGTATAAGATAGTCCAAAAATATTTATTAAAATATTTTTTTATTAAAGAGACATGGAACCCGTTCGCCGCCACATGGATGCTGTGGAGAAATTCAGTTCTGCTTTTCCTGTAGAGCTGTTTCTGCATATCTTCAAATATGGAGAACATAAACAAATATTTTTCTGGTAATATGGTTTATTCCGTTAACAAAACTTGGATTTAAATTTCAATTATACTAATTTATTTTACTTTACACTTACTATTGGTACATTAATTAATAATTATCCCTAAAACGTTCCATTAAGTAGTTTTAATTTTTTTGTTCCGTTTCTGTTTTGTTGCGACTCCTTCGGCTGTTCGGAACATTTTATTTATTATAAATGAAAGTAGCTTTTTGATTACAAAGACAATCAGAAGCAATGTACCAACGTTCACTGCTATTATATCTAAATAATAATACTGGTAAAAAGATATAGAACTAACAGGTGATTTGAATGTGTAGTTCTTGGTGCGTGCTGCAAACTCAGTCCAATAAATAGCTGTGTCCATTGCCGTAATAGGCCGATCGTGCCACATTCTTGATAACTTTTTCACGTTCTTTCTGAATCTGGAAAAAATATGTATTAGTTAAAAAAACCTTCTATATTGCAAACATTGCTTCAAACCCACTGAATCTGAAGAATTGGTACACGGTTGATAACCTTTAAAGGAGGAAGATCCCAGCAATTGCGATGAAAATACATACATACGTATTATCACGCCTATATCCCAAAGGGGTAGGCCGTGGTGCATTACACACCATAATATTTGCCCGTAATTTTGCTGGTCACACGTAATAGGGGGCAAGCCTATTGCCGTTACAGGGCATTATAGAAAACCCATACCACTCTGTAACACAATCTAAAATTCCAACAGCTGAGACAGATGTTACGTGACACTAAATAGAATATCTGCAGTCCAAGCATGAAAATGGGAGAAGTAAACAACCGGTGAAACCGAAGGCGTCATCTGAGTAATATAATGAATAATAATATAAAATAATCTTTTAATCAAAAGTAATCCCTGTATAAGAACGTATTCATACTCTGCAATATACTGCGCCTTCCATAATATTGTCATTTCATTTACAAGTTCGTGCTAATTCAACCAGAAAGAAGTTCAAACGTAAATTGTACAGTTCTAAGAGTGACAAAAATAAAAATAATTACTAACTCCGGGTCAAGAACTGTTTTCAATTTATGTAACAAATCTTCTTTAGTTAATTCTGCAATCTGGATTTGTACTCCTAAACCACTTTCTTCAACTGCAGCCGCGTTCGTTGGTTGGTCACCCAAGATTGGCATCCCGACTATTGGAACTCCGTGGTAAATAGCCTCCGTTGTCCCCAACATACCACAGTGTGAGTAAAATGCTAGGACTTTTGGGTGTGCTGAAACAAAAGTTCACAAATATATATTACAATTGGTTTCTTTATGTATAAACTCACATTCAAATAAAGTGATAAAATAGCATCAAAACCAATGAAGATTATAAAAGCATGAAATCAATATGCGATTAATTCATTAACATTGTGTAATTACGCCGTGGAAGCTTCTCTGTACATTTTCCTGTGCCCACTTACCCAATATGTCATTTTGTGGTAGCCAATTTGACAGGTAAACATTTTTTGGATTCCCCGGCAACTCTTTAGCATCCCATTTCCAAATTACTCTTTGGGGCAACTCAGATACTGCGTCTACAATGTATTTCAAGTCTTTTTCTGGTAGAGACGTAGATAGCAACATTGATCCAAAGCTAATATAAAGCACTCCATGCTCTGATTCATCAATAAATTTCTTTATTTCCTGTAAATATATAGAGTGTAAGTAAAGTAGGTGTGGTTCAACAGTATAGTTGACGAAGCAACCATTTAAAATCCGGCCAAGTGCATGTCAAGCAATGCACAAGATAAGGTTCCGTAGTTACCCATAAAAGCGTTTATAACTCCTGAGCTAACAGAGTTATACCATCCGTTATAGTTTTCCTTCATTGTAAGTTCATTACATATACTTCCAGCATGAATTTTTTTAGGTTCTTCACGCCAGCCGTTTAGATTTTAAGCCCTGTTTTCGCAAACCGATAATTAAATAAAAAAATCATCTTAGCTACCTCTCAATGTTTTTAATAGACCTATGTAATGATACCCCACACGATAGAGTAGACGCAAGAAAAAAAAATAGGTAGTGCCCCGCGCTTCGGTGTCTCGTTGGCGGGACCACTACAGTGGTCCCAGATCCCAGACATTGACAATATACTCGAGAATATTATTCGTGGGACCAATGACTGACCTTATAGTTAATGAGATTATAGAGATTATATTTATGTAAAACGGTACCTATACAGATTTGATTTTCAAGATTAAATTTTTATCATCTATAAATTTTGAAATCCATTTATATGATATGCTTGATATATCTGTCTGGTATTCAGTCTGAGATAAAAAAATAATATAAAAAAAAATAATATAAAAAAATATAAAAAAATCGGCCAAATGCAAATCGGGCTCACGTACAAAGGGTTCTGTATCAAAATGGCAAAAAAAAATCGTTTGTTGTATGGGAGCCCCCTTAAATATTTATTATATTCTCTGTTTTAGTAGAGTGTTGTTGTTATAGAGGCAATAGAAATACATTATGTGTGAAAATTACAACTTTCTATATCACGTTTCATGAGAGACAGCCCAAGACAGACGGACGGGCGGACAGTGAAGTTCCCGTTTTACCCTTAAAAATTAAACCCTAAAAATTAAAGGCGCAATCCACCGACCGGTCTCTTATTTTTAAACAACTTCAAAAATAAATACTGAATATCCATAATAAAACAATGGAAATATGATGTTGAATTTTTAAACAATTGCAATGATTTCGCTAAATAGAAGACATTTTAAACGTCGACATATGTTTCACCTACTCACGAGGCATTATCAAGACTGTCTAAACAGCTGTTCTCTTTGAGACAGTTAAAATGTCTTCTATTTAGCGAAATCATTGCAATTATTTAAAAATTCAACATCATATTTCCATTGTCTTATTTTTATGTTTGTTCACCACAGTGTATTTATTATTCGTGAATGCAAACGCAGATAATGTGTGTCTATTAACAGTTTCAGATTAAGTTCGCTACTAATATGATTATTTATACAAATAGTTTAGGTATACTTACTGAGGGTAACTCTTTGGGTTGAGCAATATGATAGCCTCCTACTTCAATAGCATTCGGAGGCAGACCGTAGGCTCCATTCACCACAAAATTGGTATAAAGTAGCAGAAAATTTATATCTTGAGCTAACTCTTCCAGAGGAGGCACGTCGAAATACTGAAGCAGCTGCTTCTGATTCACTTTTTGGACCCAATGTTTATAAAGAAAATTAAAAACGTTATAAAAATAAAATCTTTCTATCCGCTGGTACAATGATGGCTTCGTACCCCCTTCTAGAAGCATGTAAGGTACGTAGGAAGGATTGTATACGATTCCATGCGGTTCAAAGTGCCACGGCATTGGTACATGTGAAGTCAAACCCACTACAGGAGCTCCCAACTTATAAGCGAGACCCAAACCACACTCAGTGTTAAATCGTTCGATTACCACAACATCGAATTTAGCATCTGATTTCCATAAGTGTTGAACATGTTTATCTGCTAGCATAACTTCACAGGTCTCTTTTCCTTTATCATACAAATATAGAAATACTTCTAGTACACTCCTATATGTTCTGTAAGCTTTAAAAGTGCCTTCGACTGCTTGATATTTGCCAGCTAAACTAATGTCATGGTAATTCTCTATTATTTCCTTTCGAGGAAAAGGGGATACTACTGTTACATTGTGACCTCTTCTTGCAAGCTCTTGTAGGTATGGTTGAAACACAAAGAAGTGACTTTTTCCAGGATACGGAAATAATGCGAGAATATTGAGTGAGGTAACAACTTGACAACTGAACATAAACTGCACTAGCCACAATATTCGCACGGAAATATTCATTACTGCCGCACGATGTTTATGATCACTAAACGAGTGTATTATCTCGACTATTACCATACGCCGACTAAGGTTTGGTCGAGCATGTCAAGCATTCATATTGCGATTACTGATAAATAATACGGGCACATGTTTAGCGAATGTCAATCCCCAAAATTTTCGTAAGAACAATGGCTTCTATGATAAATTATACGACCTGTGGCCTGTGATAAATATGACACCACATTAATAGATGAACGTTAAATGTTTCTAAATATATAAACTACCTTTGACTCAGAACAAACCATCGTAGTCATCATAATGTACAAACTTTTGTCATGGAAGAGATTCAAACCCATTGATATCCCTACAAGTTATTTTTGTGCTCCAAAAAAATAGCAATAGAATTTATAAATAGAATGCTCGAGCTTCGCCAAGAGATAAATTTAAAGAAATTGGGATTTTAACGGTGGCATCACAACACATGATATTATTTGAGAATATCATGTTTGTTAATCGGAACATAATATATTTTTATACCTTAAAAAACCGAGGACGTGCATTCAAGTAGGTACGAGAAATAACATACCTTTTTTTTTAATCCACTTCCCGAGGTCGTGGCCGCACCTACGTCCATTGCCGAGCGCCTCCGGTGGAGACTAAAAGAATTCCTAGTGGCGCCCGGCGGACCTTGGCCACCTGCGCGGTGGTCGGGTGTTACCCCGCATCTTTGGGGTCGGGTTTTATCCCGCATCGGTGAGTGAAGGCGTGCATGGGGTGTAGCCCCACATCACGCAGCCCTTCTAACCTGCTTCTGTAAGGACGGTGGGTTGCTAATCCATCGTCCTCAGGCCCCGATCATGGAGGTCGATGGTCCTGGGTGCAGTCACGTCTGCGGCGCCCTCGCCGTAGACTTCGGAACTCAGCGGGGAGGATACGCTCCCTCACCCTACCGGCCGCCTCCTTCACGAGCATAATCTGCTTCCATGAGATCCTGGCAGAGTTGGGGCCGCTGAGCCTCGATTTCTCGAGAAAATAAGCATACCTAAATAAAATGGAACGGCTAATCAACTACGTAAGGTTCACGACTCCTTTGCTATATAGGGGCAACTTTATAAACGTCGCTTGTTTATTGTATTTGTTTATTTGGTTTGACAACTATGTAAAACTAGTGTAGATTCTACGAAATATACTATATATACTAGGTACCGTAGGCATACAACAATTCATGGAAGAACGATGGTTATAGGGTAACCTCCTATTATTTTGAAGCAACAAAATTACTGGCAATATAATATGGTGTGTTGGGCTCCCAATGTGTCTTCTTTGCATTAAAATCCATCAACCAAAAACCTTCAATAGATTCATTTACTGTTCGTTTTTAATGCACGTCGGTGTACTCCCTCGATGACGTTAATTATGAGAGTGATAAATACACAGTAGGTGCAGCAAATTCATCTAAATTATGCTTCCCTCACAAAGAATCCAAGGTAGAGCCTTGGATTCTTTGTGTTATACTAAGAATTATAATGTTATTTTCTAATGAATCTCTATCTTTGGTTCCACAACAGGAATGTGTCAGTGATATTTTTATGTCCTCTTCCTTTTGTATGTTTTTTTCAAAGTTAACCTATTTAGTATTATTTATCAAAAGTTTATTTGTATGTAAAGTCCTCAGGGCAACAGTTATCTCTATACTACGTATATATAGGAATGGAACTAATTATTGTTTGTAGTTATTGGTCTGAGATCTTGTTTTTGACGTGTTTTAATATAATGTGGCGCTCCTAGTGCAACGCAAAAATATAATTGGGCAACCTATATCAGAGCTGCTTAGTATTCGCCACGAAGAAAGCGGGTGACACTCACCCTCTATATAATATAGAAACTCAATAATAAAGTCCATATCATTAGTTTTTTTAGGATTAATGTGAAAGATAAGTTATTGAGCAGAACGAAGCGAAGCTCAATCTTAGACGACAAGTGTAAACCGTTTGTGTGCCAACTCCTCCGAAACGACCGATTTTGACCAAATTTGGCATGCTGGTCGACATCATAGCCGGGAGTGCATATCTCAAAATCATGAAAATAGAGCATAAAAAAAATTAAGAAAATTTGCTCCGCTCAACATTTGCAATTAATAGCATGCATTGCATACCTAGTATACTTTAACACATTAAAATGTTAATTATACAAAAACCAGTTTTTGTCACATTAATTCCTTTGCCCCTGAACCATTATTTTTTTATTGCACTATATAGTTTTATTGTTTCGTGTAGGATGATCATGATCATGAGTTTTTATATTTTCTTTGAGGTTTTATATGTTATTTAAATTGCTCTGATAAATTTTAAGTTTTTATAAATAACGTATGTCCGGTCGTCGGCGTCGTATGCTCTATGTGTGTCTATGCACTCATTTACATTTAAACATTTTTGTACATAAACTTCGAATCATGAATAAAAAAACTGAAAAGAATTAAAAACTGTTTTCTTGACATCCATTTTTTATAAAAGAACTCCGAATCTGGATTTAGTTTATCTGTGAAACCTAAACGAAACTTCGTTGCGCAGCTTAGTGTGAACCATAGATATAGTATGTATGTTAAGGGAGCGAAGCGAGCGCCATCCCAAGTCTCTGGTGTGAACTGTGAGTCTGTAGATAGGTGTAGATGCAAAAATTAAAGAAAAAACATTTGTTTTTATTAACCTTTTTAGGTACACTCATTATTTTATACATTTTATATGTGCAGACTCACGAATTCTACTGGTTTTGACGTAGTGTGGGTGTATAGTGGTGCCAGCTAATATTTTTACCCATTTTGCCATTTTATTTGGGAAAATTTTAGGGGGGAAAAAAAACAAATTTACACGCAACTATATTTTATTTTTTTATGACGGTTTCTTAAGCACTTTCTAACTTTAAATATAAGACAGGTTTTTCTTTGTTTTATTTTAATTTCCGTTTGTGAAATATTCAATAATGGCCACCGCACCGTAGCTTTAATGTTTTTTTATATAATTATCCGGTATCGGATAGCGGCCTATTGGCAAAATGGCAAAACCTATTGGCAAAATGTGGGTTTGCTATAATGCATCTTAATAACTAAAATTACCTACTATTTTGTTTTTAATTTACCTAACCGTTGTGTATTATTTGACAGAAAATAAACGCTTATTTTTATGAACATAATCAAAACTAGAATACAGGTAATAACTATTGCGATTATATCCAAATAGAAGTATTGGTGTAATGGTACAGTTGTCGCTGGTGATCTAAATGAAATGTTCTTGGTGCGTGCTGCAAACTCCGTCCAGTAGATGGCGCTGTCCATGGATGAAAGTGGTCGGTCGTGCCAAATTTTTGATAATTCCTTTACGTTCTGCCTAAATCTGTAAAACAATATATAGGGGGTTCATGTATAGAGTCGCATCAATGTTTTAAATGCCAGATTCAGCTCCGATTCTTAAGGATTTACGACTTATCAAGTGACTTTAAAATTCTTGCATAAAGAGAAGACTTTATCTTCAATTGTATCTCTTGTGTTTCTCATTATTGAACGACTTCGATAACTCAAACAAGGCCCGACCAATATAAGAGTTTCAGGTCACATTTACACTCGTATATTATAAAATCAGTAAAACAAAAAATACCTAGTATTATGCACATAAATTATAAACCAAAAGATACTAACTCAGGATCTAATACGGTCTTTAGTTTTGCCAATAAATTATCCTTGGTCAGATCACGTATCTGGATTGTAACTCCAAGACCTCCCTCTACAACTGCTTCTGCGTTTGTTGGTTGATCGCCGAAAACTGGCATACATATAACAGGTACTCCATGGTATAAAGCTTCTGTTATACCCAGCAAACCACAATGCGAGTAAAACGTGAGTACTTTCGAGTGACCTGGAATAACCATGTAAAATTAATGATGATAGTGTTTTCATGGTCCCGGTAGTTGTTGACCAATTTAGACTTTAAAGAAGAGATGAAGTTTAATATACACTACTATTCTTCAGTAAATAACTGGAGTATGTTTCTCTACAACTTCTTCTTCTTGGTTAAACTGGTATACTTATTCCAGGAATTCCGTGGTATATAGCTTCTATTATGCCCAGTAAACCACAATGGTAATGCATCTGCCAATAAAGGAGACAAGACTTTGGCAGACATAAGTTCCCGATAAACGGTAATGAGCGATATAGTAGCCTCGGCCCCCATTATCACAATAAAGCTGGCAAAAAGTGGGGCTTGGGGTTCGAGAAAACAATTGTTATGATGTCTGTGATGTCCATTTTTCAATCACAAAGAAACATGCAACTGGTAACTCTACATACAGTAAGGCATTTAAGTATTTATTTGTGAATTGTATTTTTATCATGCAAGGTGTCTAGTTATCTACTAATACCAACTTCAAAAACACCGGACGAGATAACAATTAACAAATTAAGTATACCTATGTCGTAAGACAGTTTATTGTCGAAATAACCACCAACTTGGAATCAATTGAATAAATTGAAAACATAAAATTAACTGAACGTATAAAATAAGGTCATTATGTAACCTACTAATGTAAAACTTGAAGTGTCTTTTTGAAATTCCAAATTGATGTATAAAATTAATCATCTTGGTATGTCTGTCTTTGTTTCCGGTAATCTCTGAAATTGCTGGACGATTTGAACTGGACTTTCACTGGCAGATAGCTGGTGTTATAGGTAGTAACTTGGACTACTTTTATCCTGGGAATGTGTTCCCGTGGGAATAGGGAAAGGGTTGCGCTATGTTAGCTAGTTAATAACTGTAAACTCACTTACACATATTCCACTACAATAAATAAGGTGAAGGTACAATAAACAGGTAGGGTTAAACGTAAGTCATATTTCATAATAATGTATCTGTCTGGTACCAATTAAATTCTACCAAGCAACACGACAACATCATTAACTGGTTCGAAAGATTTTATTCAGGTTCAATATGAGTTCATAGTTTTATACCTAATATGTCATTTAGTGGCAGCCAATCCGAGATGTATACATTTTTCGGTAACCCTGGTAACACCTTTTCATCCCATTTCCATATCACTCTATGCGGTAGTTCAGATATAGCTGTAATAATAGCTTCTACCTTATTTTTAGGCATTGATTTAGCTTTCACCATGGTTCCAAAACTTATATAAATTACTCCTTGTTGAGAACCTTCAATGAAATCCATCAAGTCCTAGAATTTAAGTAATAGCACAAATTAACTAGTTGCGACATTTGTCCCATATAGCAATATAAGCAGCAAAAGGGGTTAAACCACACCGCCGGCGCCGCCTTAACAGGCGTTCCCCTCGCTCACATGATTATGGCGTGGTGCATAAGTTATGAATAAAACAAATTGGCGTCTTGACAACTCACTAGACTAGATCTAGTTACGCGGCTGATATGACTTTACACTAAAATGTTCAGTTTTTTAAAAAGCCATTTGCAACATCAAGTTTACAAGAAGATGTTTTTACCTTTAATTTCTATCTAATATTTAATCAAATTTCATTATTAATTTCTTTTTAATCCTATTTATTTGCAATAATCACAGTATTATATTTGGATGTTTGTTTTTATCAACATGGGGTCTATAGTCCGCGGATCCATCGAACGACTGATATGAGTGTTGTCACTCTCCCTTACCATGGCGCTCGGAGGAGTTTGTCGTTATCCAATAATATAGCAGGACATTTCAAAAAATGTGTTAATTGAGTCACGTGTTCGGAATTTTCTGTGATATCATTGATTATCGACAAACGCATCCGATGCCATGCTAACAGGTATCCTGACAACTACTTTGTAATTAATATTTACATTCATAAAAATCTTAAAACTAAATTAGAAACTAGGTATAAAAGAATTTGAAATTAATACTAAAATTTTAATTCTATTTTAAAAAAAGTGTAAAAAGTTTGGGTCCCGCGGTAGGGTGCCCATCGTGGCGGCGGCATTCCCGCGCTGTATGGCGATGCTTATCTGCTGCGAGAGAAAGCCGCCGGCACGTAAGTCTCCCGTTACCTCCCTGAGCCGTTTGCTGAGCTCCTTGAAAAGCGAGTGCGCACCCGGGCCCCGCGGGCCCAGTGTCTCGACACTAAATGCGACAAAGTCGTATTGAGTGCCGAGACAACTGTACTTACCCACCTTCGAGCGCTCACGTACCTAGTCCGCCGCGCCGGCACGTTTGGCGGTTGCCGGAAGATTTGTCGCAGCTAGTGTGTCGGCACACGTGGCGTCCTACACTAGTGGGCGACCCATCCCCCATGGTATCATCGACATCCCGTCAGGTCTCTTACAATCGTCCCGTGTAATGTGCTGGGGCTCCAGAATCGCAGGGACGTTTACACTGACGAGACACCGTCGCAGGATGTCGTTGATCGCGGCATGGCGGGACAGGCGGCCAGCACTCGAAGAGCAGGCAAAACACGTGCCTTCAGATCTGTGGTCCTCCTGTTTTAAAAAATGGTTCGATCCCATGAAAAAATGTTTAAAATGTAAAGGAGAGTATTTTGAAAAGCAATAAACATAATATTTTGGTTTTAACATGTTCTTTTTTTAAGTTACGCAAAACTTATAGTGTGATCTACGTATATGTCGCCATGACAACACGATGTACCAAGTTAGATATCAATAAAAAATTGCAAATGCAAAGACGTTCAATATAATCATTATTGTAATCTTAACATAGTATAAAACAAGTCGCTTCTTGCCTATGCATAGATCTTTAAAACTACGCAACGGATTTTGATGTGGTTTTCACCAATGGATAGAGTGGTTCTCGAGAAAGGTTATTAGTACCTACCTACATAGCTAGTTAAAGATATTTTTTCTGATCTGAGAATAACTTAATACCCATAATGTTAACTTTATTTCATTCAGTTTAATACCTATTAATATTTGTCTTTTTTATCTAACGCGACTTTGCCGGCGTGAACATTTTTTTAATACACATTAGCAATACGGACCTTATAAACTAAGCCCGCTATTTTTATATTTCAAACATATAGTTAGGTCTCTTTTCCACTGGACTATGGTATTCCAATTACCAACCTGTCCATCAACACCCGCCATATGTACTGACCTGTTTCATCAACCTCCTTTCATCCATCTTTTCTACGTGCCCAAACCATCTAAGCATCCCTTTATCTAGATCACTACACACCGCATAGTTCCCGTATCACGCGGCTGTTCCTCACTTTAGCCATACTTTTCAAACTTCTCAGTTTCACTGCACACTGCATTTATTTTACTTTCATGCTTCTTCTGTCACTCCCAATATTCACTACCGTACAAAAGTGTAGGGACAAGCACTCCTCTACGCACAGCCAGCCGGGCCTTCTGACCGGATAATAATATTTATGATGATGATGAATATTTTTCGAGTAGAAGTAAGACTTCTTGAACGTTAGGTACTTTCCAGGTTGGTCATTACTGCCAGCATTCTGGGAAGTATTCAGTCAGTGACGACGTCAATGAAATTGTTCCACGAACTTTGTTAATATTGTAATTTTACTAAATACTAACTACTACATATTTATATGGTTATAAATAGTAAAAAAGACTTATTTTCATAAACGACATCCACCTTTGTGACATTTTTGAAACCTGATTTTCCTAGTCGATTTATCAAATTTTCGATAACGTGTATCGTGTATCGACACTGTTACATCAAAAGTGGGCGGTAACTTTTTGTTTGTCATTATAGTGTTATGATACAAAATGTATATGTCTGTGTTTGTGAGTATCGTAGTGGTACCCGATTGGATTTGAGCGTCTGAGACTGTGTGCGTGTTGATGACCCCCCCGCACAAAAAATGACAGGCTTTTATGTATGGGGAAAATGCTTTATTTCTTCTCCCGTAGTATACGACGACAGCGTATACGACTTCCGCGTTGCTCTATGATTAAAACAGATCTAAAATTTGTAGACTATTGGTCTGTGTGTAACATTTTTGCGGTAGCATTTTTGGATTTACGTTGTCTTTATTTTTTAAACTAACGGAACACTAAACGCTGTAAAAACAGGCTACTTATAAGCAATAATTAAATATGTAATGACATTTGCAGACAACGTCATCCCAGTCGCAAACTACGCATAGTACCATATTCCCTATTCTGTGACAGTACTATTCCCTATTCTGTGACTGAGCGTGTGGTTTAAAAAAATAGATAGATTATGTAATAAGATTATATTTGAAATAAGTACACAAATTAACAAAATATACTCACTGTTGGTAATTTCTTTGGTTTTTCTACGTGAAAACCTCCTACTTGTATAACATTGGAAGGAAGCAGAGTGGATAGACTTATAGTGCGTGTACAGCAGTCTAATTCTGATATCACGAGCCAACTCTTCTAAAGGAGGTGTATCAAAATACTTCTTCAGTTCATTTTCATTTTCCCTTTGGCAGATGAATTTATATAAAACATTGCACAAATTATGATAAATAATCCTTTCTATACGTTGTATTAAATTAGGTTTTGTCCCTCCTTCCAGAGATTGGAATGTCATGAATGAAGGATTGAAAGGTACCCCATAGCGTTCATAGTGCCAAGGCATTGGAACATGTAAGGTTATACTGACAACTGGAACCTTCAACTTGTGAGCGATACCTAAAGAACAATCACTGTTAAATTGCTCTGTTACAACTAAATCAAATTTTGCTTCTGATTTCCACAAATTTTGAACATTTTCGTTTGCTAACATAACTTTACAATTCTTTATTCCTAGATCATAAATGAATAAATATGAGTTTAACACACTCCAGTAAGATCTATGTACAGGATCAACACTTTCTAGTATTTGTCCAACTAAACTTATATCGTTATAGCTCGTCGTTACGTTTTGTTGAGGAAAATATGAAATGATAGTCAAATTATGACCCCTTCTTACAAGTTCTTTTAAATAAATTCCGTAAACAAAGAAGTGATTTTTTCCTGTGTAAGGAAACACTCCTAATATATTAAGAGACAGCACCCCGCTGTAAGTAAGGACAACACTTATAATCCACAACATTTTATAAACCATTTTACTTGAAAATCGAACAACAAACATAGAATGGAATGACATCACATCACATTGGAAGCGAATGGATTTTTTAATTAGGAGCCATGTATATTTAAAATTATGTTTCCTCATCGAGTCGAGAAGTAGTCGATTATCGATAATAACAATATAACATAACGATTTTATTCCAATAACTATATGTATTAACGAGTGGCCACTAAAACTTTGGTTTGAATTATCGATTCGGTCAGTGCGTTATATTTAGTTTCAATGCCAATTCACTATTTTGTCACTATACGGATTTGAAAATACGGTTTTATTTTGGAGCGCATTACGTTCAAGGTGAGAAATTACTGTTAAATCGTAAGTGTGGTAACCCTAATATATGGGACTACCTCATGTCCCATATATTAGTAGTATTTTGTGGTTGGTTTACTCGTATTAAGTTGTCAAGCAGGTAAGTGTGTAGGTATCAAATTTACTAATTTACTTGCGTGCTAAATTAAAACTTGGTAACAAATTACTAAACGTGTAAATCAAGCTATGAAGTATTTGGGGCTCGTACTCGATAGCCGGTTGAACTTCGGAACACATTTTCAAATTTGGTCCCCAAAGTGACGGGTGCAGCAGCCGCGCTCTCGCGACTGATGCCCAACTTAAAGGGACCCAACGCTTCCTGCAGGAGACTGTACCTGAGGATCGTGCGGAGCAGGGCCGTGCACGGCGCTCCCGTATGGGCGGCGAGACTGACGACCAATAACGCTGCTATATTACTCAGATCGTTGAGGACCTTGGCCGTCAGGACAATAAGAGGGTACTGCACGATCTCCCTAGAGGCTGCATGTCTCCTAGCCGCGACCCCTCCATGGGACCTGGAAGCGAGAGCCCTTGGGTCATTGTTTTAATGACACAAGAAGGCACTGGAGCGGGACCACAGGCCTGTGTTTCAAGAAATCGAGGCCCAGCGGTCCCAACTCCGCCAGGATCTCATGGAGATTAGGAAGGTGCAACTAGAGCAACCTAAGTGGAGAACCACCACCATCGCGGCGGTGACACCGATCATGGAGGAGTGGCTGCATAGGCAGCACGGTGACCTCACGTATCGTGCGACACAGATCATCACCGGGCACGTAAACTTTGGTGATTACCTGTTCCGCATGCATCGTGAGGTCACACCCGCGTGTCAACACTGCGAGGCTTCCGGCGAATACACGGCATTTCACACGTTGGTGGAATGCTCGGCTTGGGCGAGTCAGCGCCGGGACCTCATTGTGGGCCTGGGCATAGATACCCTTTCGCTGGAGACCATGCTACGAGCCATGGCCGCAGACGTGACTACGCCTAGGACCATCGACCTCCATGATCGGAGCCTGAGGACGATGGATTAGCAACCCACCGTCCTTACAAAAGCAGGCTAGAAGGGCTGCGTGCTGTGGGGCTTCTCTCCACGGACGCTTTCACTCAACGACGCGGGATAAAACCCGACCCCAAAGATGCAGGGTATCACCCGACCACCACGCAGCGGCCACACTGGCCAAGGTCCACCGGGTGCCTCTGGGAATTCTTTCAGTGCTTACCGGAGGCGCTCGGCAATGGACGTAAGTTCGGCCGCGGCCTAGGGCCGCGGAATTAAAAAAAACAGCTTTACTTTACGAAGAGCAAATCGAAGCGATTAACACAAAACAAACTATTTAGATTAAATTTTATTAACAAAACCATATAAATACTTAACGAAAATATGTTAACAAATACAGTCCATTTTATATTAGGTAAGTATGTACAAACTTCGCGTATTTCTTTTAACTACAATCAACTCACAAAACCTAAATACCTTTGCCGTTTATTCATTTAAAGTTAATAATATCATTATAATTGGTACCCACAAGAGTTTAAGTTGTTAAGATGTTTTTCTTGTAGGACCTAGATTCTCCTCGCTCCTCGTGAAAATTTGTGTGTTTCGCTTGTCAGCGAAGTTATTCTGCGTCTCGTCCGTACTTTTGAAACCTTCGGTACTCTGAAGACTTCTATATTTAAACTCAAGAAGACAAGTACTGGCGACAAAGAACGACTTTGCATGCAGATGCATAACAAATGTAGAAAAGTACAAATTAATGTTTTGATCAATATGTATAGCAAGTTCTACTAAGTGCATTAAGTATAAATACAGATTTAAAACATTAGTTACTTACTCAAACTTCACTCTTTTCGTTCTCCTTTCATCACTATCCTCAGATAGCACTTTATTATCACAACAACAGCAACACAAAACGGATAGAATCTTGTAAAACACGTAACTGAGAATATATAAGACTAATCCAATAAATGCTAATACGTCAAGTTGCAGCTGCTGGTATAAAGGTATTTGTGGTGACGAACATTGAAGGTTTGGTGCCCCTTGGTACCGAGCTACGTATTCAGTCCAGTATACAGCCGTCTCTAAAGGCGATATTGTTCGGTCATGCCATATCCTTGATACTAGTTTAGCACGCTGTTGAATCCTGAAAATATTAAAAACATTCTTTGTCAAAACAGTCGTTCCAATGAAAGAACTTTACAGACATACGAGTACATTGATTTTAGAAATTGGTCTATTAAGTATTATCATTTTTGTCTCCCATCTCTTGCTCAGTTAGAGAAGTAGAGACCAGTAAAAACATAAAATTGGAAAATTATGACTGCGTCTTTTTAATACGCATGTTTCCCATAAAAGGTAGGTAGAAGTATATATTTATTATTAACTAGCTGTCCCGGCGAATTTCGTACCGCCTTTTAAACCTTCCCTGAACTTTTACGAATATTTCATGACAAAATTGAGCCAAATTGGTACAGCCGGTAATTGACCCAAGATCGGTGGGTGTGGCGTGTCATTGGAGAGGCCTATGTCCAGCAGTGGACTGATGTGGGCTGATGATGATGATGATGATGGTACAGCCGGTCTCGGGTTTTAGCGAGACAAATGAACGGCAATTCATTTTTATTTATAAGAGATATGCTTATGTTTTCTTTGATTTTTTCTCCTACGTTACTGTTGGTGAGCCTATTACTGTTAACTTTTTTTCGGGGAAATCCCGTTAAGCAGAGCTTCTAGCGCGCAGAGTTGGCTTGGGCCTCTAATATCTGGGTGAAATGATGATGCCTTATAAGACTGAAGATTTGTTATGATTATAAACACTTACACAGGATCTAAAACTTCGTTAATGGCGTCTAGAAGATATCTTTTTTTCAGATCTTGATAAAAAACAATAGAGGCTACTCCCGCGTCTCGTAAAGTTGCTGCATTGCCGTACTGGTCCCCAAAAAGTGGTACAGCAACTACTGGAACAGCTGCATCAACGGCTTCTATGGTGCTCAGGATGCCAGCGTGAGATATAAATACCTTCACGTTTTCATGTTCTGGAAAATATTAAAAACAATATGTTCGAACTTTTAGACGTATTGATAATCAATGGATGATAGATTTTTATTGCATTAAAATCTAGACATACTATTAAGACAACGGTCGTAAGACGTATTGATATGATAGAAAATTTCAAGGTCTTTGCCAGTCGCGTCTTTGTCAGTTGGCTTGAGTTTTCTTCTTGGAAAGGGAACTGTCACTGGTTCGAGTCCAGCCCAAGACTATAGTTTTTGTGATTCATATTGTGAAATTATTTGACAAAAGAATTCGCTAAACAAGTTCTCGAACTTGAATTTGATACTCCTTCATAAGAGGAATCATTTTCTTGTATTTTAAGCCATGTTTTATTTTTTTAATGTTATTATATGTTTTCAATAAGTGTATCGTCGAATTACAATACGTTTAGCCCCCGGACCACCAGTACCATTAGACTGTACCATTGATGGTACAAATGGTACTGATTTATCCCATTAGTACTAGGGAAATAAACACAAGCGTGGCACTCGACGTTACTTCTATAAAAAATAAAACCTTTTGGTACAATTGGCACTACTTTATTTTATTGGTAGGTAGTTAAATCTACTGTCTTAATTTTTCTAAGAAAAGCGGGACGTCTATATCGCCCACAGTGAGTTGCATTTGCACTTGGTGTATGTAAGTGTTTCTGTGCAGTACAGATGATTTCCGTTTCTCTTGAATTTTAGGTACTAGTTCTAAATTCGGAATCGTTTTTAATCACTGTAAGGAAAGCAAAAAGAGTTGTAGTCTGATTTTTAAAACTGCCGTTGTAGTGGGCATTCCAGCCTTCACAAGTATTTGTAGTACGATGTCTCTGTCATTCCTATTGTAATTCAACGATTATCTACTCAAATATTTGGTATAAGGTAAATACTTACTTAAAATATCGTACTGTGGAAGCCATCTCATAGTCATAACATTTTTTGGCAGCTGTAAATTGGCTCCGTCCCATTTCCAAAGGACCCGAAGTGGCAATTTAGCGAAGGTTAGTAACAGTTCATTCAATTTATCACTGGGGAGTGTAGAGTCTTTAACTGTAGAGCCTAGGTTGACGTATATAACACCGTGTTCTGCTTCGTTTATAAATCTTTCTATGTCCTGGAATATAGAATACACTGCTATTACTATAAGACTAGTGTACATACCTACAACGAATACAGTTTCGAAAATAAAATCATTTTAAGAATTGAAATATTTTTTTAGTTCGCGCTTTTCAATCGTATTGACGTAACCAGCTACTATTGTTAGGACCATGGATAATACTTATTTCATAAAAATTAACACATGTGCGAAGCCGGGTAAACCTAGTAGCGGTAAGTGCATCGTGTGTATTTGAGGATGATTTTATACAACCCCTTAGCACACTTGTTTGTTCATCACTAAATAAAATTATTTTTGTAAGTAAAATAATGAACCGTAATTAAATATGGTCTACCTACTCTATAATGCGTTTGCAGTTTAATTCTAATTAACATATATTATCTATAAGTAGCCACTTAATTAACATTATAACAATGGAATTATAAATTAAAGGGTTTTAGGTCAATTTTATCTGGTTCTCTATACATATTTGTGCGGTATACCGGTATACGGTTTATTTGTTATTAGTTCGTTTATAACACCGTCAAGTAAGTATGTCTACAGTAACAGTAAACTACTCATAGCTTACCGTTGGTAACACCTTTGTTGGCCGTGTGTGAATGCCACCAACGTCAATAACATTATCCGGTCGGGCAACACCGCCGTACAATGACTGATGCGTGTTTACAAACGCAAGACTGGCGTTCGACGCAATACTTTCTAACGTCGGCAGGTCATCGCCCAGAAATTTGTACAGGTAAACATGGTCGGTTACTTGAGAACCAATGTGGAATACCCAGTTTGTTATATGGTATACTAAATAACTCTTCAATCTCTCGAAATACCAAGGTTCCTTGCCGTATTCTAGGCCAGGTAGAGTTACATGCGCAGAATTGAAATTTACACCAAGTCTATTAAATTGCCAAGATTGTAAAGGTTGCGGATTGAATGTAATATAAGGGGCACTTAAATTAGCTGCCAGTGACAATGCACAATCACTGTTATATGACTCCACTATAATAACATCGAATCGAGGTCGCGTTCTTATCATATGCACCACTTGATTATTATTCATTAGTGTTTTGCAGTCGTCGTTGCCGTCTTTAGTAGCTACCAACGTTTCAAACGGCACACGTGACACTTCATTCACAATCACTGACTCGAAAGATAATCCTTTGGAAACTTGTTGATCACTTAAAATAATGTCTTTGTATGAGCTACCAGCGTCTTGCATCGGATAATGATTTATTAGAGTCACTTCATGATTCCGGTGGGATAGTTCTCGGAATAGCCCACGATATGTGAGGTAGTTATTTTTGTCTGACGATGGAAAAATTCCGAGTATTTTGTAACTGTCTGTTACAAAAATTGCAGCGAAGAAGCAAAATACTATAATTTTTAGGTTGCTCATTGTGTATGCGGACGCGTTCGTGTTGCCCCACAGTTTGTTGGTTACTAGGGCGCAAATGGAAGCCGCTTACGTTACTCTCTAATAATAGGTAGATATTATGAGGTAAGCGTGCCGGTGACGCCACAGCAGTTTCGTAAGACACAAAATTAATCGATGACTAAACATATGGCTATGGACTTGACCTTGATTTATTTTATTCGCGAGCTTGTTGATGCATCTGCGTCTGGTTTTTATACAACTAGTTTAAAAACCAGTCGCAGATGCGTAATGTCCTATATTTCTTTATCTAACACTTATTTACTCGGGTCTCTTGATGATGAAGAATATACTTCTGTACTGATATGGGAAATTAACTAATTACTTAGTAAATTAATGAAATTGCACAAACAAAGTCCACGTAATAGTTAAATACTAGTTTTATCATTCGTCATTATCAACAATAAACATAAGTAGTTCATAACATACGAGTAGGTATTTATTTGTGAAACTGTAGTGTGTGTCAGGAGAAACAACCGACTGTGACCTTTTATGTTGCAAGCTGGAGCAATACCAATATTAGGGAGATATTAAGTACCTATATAGTTTAGTAGAAATGGTTATTGAAGATTATTATTGCTTTTAGGAATTATTGGAAGTTCGTACACTTGTCTTGTAACCATAACCACAGAATAGGGAATAGTACTTACAATAACCAGTACCTACAAAAATATGAGACTTATCGTTCAAGAGACAGAGAAAAATAATTGCATTTCGGTTTAATATAATTTTCTTTATGATACCTACATCTGGCGGGCTGTACCTCAAGTAGCAAGTTAGCTTTTAACCTCTTATACAAGTTAGTCTGAAAAGCTTTGTGCAACTGTCCAAACCTTTTATGAAGTTTGACATGTCTTGCCTAGATGGCGCTGGGTGAATGCTTTTTCCCTAGCCGCACACTCGGTATCACGATTAAAGTTGTTATTCGTGAGTGTCATATAAGTTGTCTGCCTTTTTTTGTTTTTTTTAATCCGCAGCTAATGGCTCAGCGGCCGAACCTACGTCCATTGCCGAGTGCCTCCGGTGGACACTGAAAGAATTCGCAGTGGCCCAAGTTGTCTGCCTGAATTTATTGTTCATCGCTCATGAATTTTTGTGGTACCAGACCCCTTAAATACCACAGGAGTCACGTTAATTATGAAGACTACACAGGTTTTCAAATCATACTTCTTGTACATTATATTAATTCATTCAAGCTTTATCTCTCTCCAGAATGGTGTAAAAAAAGGTTTATCTGTCTGCAAAAACTAAAACAGCTGTAATATTTTCATAGAAGTATTTCAATGAAAGTAAAATTCCATTTTACGAATATAGGTCAATGTAATGATCTTATAACTTGTTATTGTTTATTGGATATTAGCCAACGCTTGTATGTAAATCTACTCATGTTAATGTAACATATAAACATCTAACTAAATATTACACCATTTTCTTAAACATTCACGTTTTGTTACTTTCAATATATTAGTAAATTATAATTTATTAAAATTCTGTAAAAATGTAGAAATTTTAAACTGAAGTCGTTAATTACAAAATATAAAACATTGAAATCAAAAAAAATCCTATCAGTAACAGTAGGTACCTATCCTAAATTTCAGATCAGGATCTGTAGATTTTGATGATGAATTAAAAATTTGACAGATTATCTTCAAAATATAGAGCAAAGCCACATCAGCTTTAGGCGCAAAAATCCGTATCAAAATTTATCCATCAGTTTGGCTGCTTTTATGCAACAGACAGACAGCTTATGACACCCTCCGTTGGGGGTTAAAACAAAATGCATGACAGTTTAGTACCTACAACATAATATGAAGGTTATCGTGTGTCGCCAGCGACACTCGTCACCGCGACCAGACATCATTGTGGGATTTCAGCTAGGGTTGCTAAAAAATATTTTTGAAAAATATTTTTTCTTTTTACTTTGCACACATCCCATTTGCGGGTCTGTATGCAAAATTACTGTGACCTATAGACATTGGTTCACAAGTATTACTCATGCGTTACTATCGCGGTATGGAAAAGAGGAGCTAATATTGTAGAAGTAGGTACCTATATGGATTTCTAAGATACCGTGCCACACAACAAAAGCTGTTTTAAGTGTTTCCAAGTGATAATTATCAAATCTCAATTAAGTGTTTTATCCGTGGTGGGACAAATATGGTTCTACTACCATTATTGAGCGAAGCGAGCGGAGCTCCCATGGAGCAGGTTAAATGTAAAATGTTCGGATGTTCGTTTCTCAGCAAATTCTTGACCGATAATTAAATTTTTTTCACCTAAATTAATAGCTGATTTCAATTAAGGTCGTGACGAAGCTCAAATATTCAATTTAAATACAAAAAAAAAACGCTTCACTCAATACGAAGCCGCGCACTGTTTACAGCAGCGTAGCTTTTTGAGCGAAGCGAGCCGAAGGCGAGCGGAGCTCCCATGGAGCAGGTTAAATGTAAAATGTTCGGATGTTCGTTTCTCAGCAACCTCTTGACCGATAATTAAATTTTTTTCACCTAAATTAATAGCTGATTTCAATTAAAGTCGTGACGAAGCTCAAATATTCAATTTAAATATAAATATTAAAAAAAAATGCTTCGCTCAATACGAAGCCGCGTACTGTTTACAGCAGCGTAGCTTTACCTAGTGTGTAGTTATAGTTCGCTAGGGATAAGCGGAGCTTTGCATCTGTGTGAGTGACCACGAAAAGTAGAGTGAAAGCTCTTTTTGTAGCTGTGTGTACCACACATGTGTGAGTAAAAGAGGTCATATATACGTTCACGTACACTGCACTCACACAAATGCAAAGCTCCGCAAATCCCTCGCGAACTATACCTACACTTATTTTTTTTTCTAGAGTACCTAGAATCGACGGGCAAAGTAACCTGGCTGTAACTTCAGGCAGTAAAAGATATATATATATACGCCATGTTCTTGTTAATTTCCATTAAAGAGTAAAATAAAAGTGAGCGCTTTAATTTCTTAAAAGTAAATGAACGTTCTAACTGCAATGCGATTTCCAACAACCCTATAAATCGTCGGAAAAAACGTGCCAGCCTGTTGGATTAAGAGGATTATGGTCTATTACTTAAGCAGTGTTTACTTGTAACCTGCGATATTGTGAATTAAATAGGGTTATAGTACGTATCTCACCTTTTTTTTTTAATTCCGCGGCCTAGGGCCGCGGCCGCTCTAACGTCCGTTGCCGGGCGTCTCTGGTTACAAGCAGAACGTATTTCCAGTGGCGCCCGGCGGACTTTGACCACCTCTGTGGTCTCTGCGGGGGTTAGGTCGGGATGAGAATCCCGCGTCGTTGGGGTAGGGTTTTATCCCGCGTCAGTGAGTGAATCTGGTTGCGTGCTATGGGGCAGAGGCCCCGCAGCACGCAACCCTTCTAGCCTGCTTCTGTAAGGACGGTGGGTGGCGATCCCGCCGTCCTCAGGCCCCGATCATGGAGGTCGATGGTCTTGGGCGTAGATGAGTCTGCGGCGCCCTCGCCGCTGACTACGGAACTCGGCGTGAAGGGTACGCTCCCTCTCCCTCTCGGCCGCCTCCTTCGCGAGCATGACTTGCTCGCAGAAGGACACGGCCGCGTTCCACCTACTCGCGCTGGAGACCATGGCTTGGAGCATGGTTTCCAGCGAGAGGATATCCACGCCCAGACCCACTACGAGGTCCCGGCGCTGACTCGCCCACGCAGAGCACTCCACCAACGTGTGGAGTGCGGTGTCGTCGCCGGAAACCTCGCAATGTTGACACCGGGGTGTGACCTCACGATGGATGCGAAACAGATAGCTACCGAAGCATCCATGCCCGGTAACGATCTGCGTCGCACGATACGTGAAGTCACCATGCTGCCTCTGCAGCCAATCGTCCATGATCGGTCTCACCGCCGCGATGATGGTGCTACCCCATCTGGGTTGCTCAAGTCACACCCTCCATGACTCCATGAGATCCTGGTCGAGTTGGGACCGCTGGTCCTCGATTTCTCGAGACGTAGGCCTGTGGTCCCGCTCCAGCGCCTCCTTGCGCCATTGGAACAATGACGCAAGGGCTCTCGCTTTCAGGTCCCATGGAGGGGTCCCGGCTAGGAGACATGCAGCCTCTCCGGAGATCGTGCGGTACCCTCTTATTGTTTTGACGGCCAAGGTCCTCAACGGTCTATTAAGGAGCGTTGAGTTATTGGCCGTCAACCGCGCCGCCCATACGGGAGCCCCGTATAGGGCCATACTCTGCACGATCCCCAGGTACAGTCTCCTGCAGGAGGCGTTGGGTCCCTTTAGGTTGGGCATGAGTCGCGAAAGCGCGACTGATGCCCCCGTCACTTTAGGGACCATACTTCGGAAATGTGGTCCGAAGTTCCATCGGCTATCAAGTACGATCCCTAGGTACTTCATCGAGGGCTTGATGCCGATGCTAACGCCTCCCACATTTATGCTGGAACCTTCAGGTGGACCGTTCCGAGTTCTGTGAAAGCACAGAACCTCGGACTTGTGCAAGGCCACCTCCAGTCCCAGCCGCCGTATCCGACCCACGACTTGAGCAACACCCGTCGTGACCTTGAGTGCTGCCTCCTGGTACGTTGCACCCCGCGCCGTGACGAGGGTATCGTCAGCGTAGCACGTTACGCCGACGCCCTCAGGCAACGCACCCCGCAGCACCCAGTTGTAGCCGATGTTCCACAGAAGCGGCCCCAGGACCGACCCCTGTGGAACACCGCACGACACATCTCGCCGAGCTGGCCCGAGCCAGCTGGGGAAAGCTATGGCCCTCTCCGAGAGATAGGCCCCGACAATACGACGGAGGTAGAGAGGCGTTCCGTGATACACGAGCGCCTCCCTAACGCAGCTCCATGGCAAGGTGTTGAAAGCGTTGGCGATGTCAAGAGACACCGCCACCACCACCTTGCCCTGTGAGACTGCTTCCTCCGTCAGGCTCTTCACGCGCATGATCGCGCTCACGGTGGAGCGTCCCCGACGGAGACCAAACTGGTTATCCGCCAGGTCTGGCCCCACACTCGTGAGATGCTCGACGAGGCGTTCCGCGATATTTCGCTCAAAGAGCTTACACACCTCGTCGAGCAACACGATCGGCCGATATCCGGACGGTGAGTCCACCGGCCGCCCCGCCTTACGGATCAGGACCAGTTTCCCCGTCCTCCACACCTTGGGAAACTGGCCCCTTTGGAGGCATGCGCTAAAGAGCCCCATCCGTCGAGGCCCGAGTTCTTCGAGAGCCAGGACCCACGCACGGCCAGGAATGCCGTCGGGTCCGGGGGCAGTGATTTTCCGGCGTTTAAGCCGGAGTACTGCCGCACCTAGCTCCCCCACCCTGACTTCGGGTACGTCGTCTTCGCGGGTGCTATCCGCGTCGGGCAGAGACGGAGCCATGCGCGGAGGGACGTGCTCCTCCGCGCTCGTCGGAAACAGGGAGTCCATGACCCGCTCCAGCTGCTGCGGCTGGAGACTCTGGGTCAGTGGGGGCGCCCTGGGTCGGAGTTTCTCTCTGACCTGTAGGTAAGGGCGCCCCCATGGGTTCTGCTGAAGGGTCTCCAGGAGCTCCTCGCGGGCCGCCGTCTTGGCCCGCTTTATCGTCTCCTGGAGAATACCTTTGGCCTCCCTGTATGCCTGATAAAGCTCCGCCTCTCGGGCTGCCGCGTCGTCTGGGCGGCGATGCCTCCGGCGAAACTTGGTGTACTGGCGGCGGGCGGAGATGCATGCTGCGCGCAGCTGTGCAATCTCCGGCGACCACCAGTACACCTGCTTCCTTGCCGGTCTGGGTGTAACCCTAGGCATCGCCGCATCACAGATTTGCGACATGGCTCTCCTGAACCACTCCGCTTCGGCTTCCACATCGGCAGGCCTGTCCGGCGCTGGAATCCAGGCCTGCACGATTGCCGCCTCCAGGAGAGCCTCCCGGTCTAAACGTTGAAGTGCCCAACGTGGATCCGGGGGATTTTCGACAGGCTGTGGGAGGCCAGGTTGGGGCGCAACATCGAATCGGATGAACCGGTGGTCCGAGTGCGTCTCCACACCCTCCTCCACGCGCCAGCCTGAAATACGGTCGGCGAGGGCAGGGGTTGCGAAAGAAACGTCCACGATCGACTCCGTCCCCCGCCGCCAAAAGGTGGCGACATTCCCCCGGTTGAGGACTACCAGACCACGCGTTCTGGTCCAGTCCTCAAGAAGCCTCCCCTTGTCCCTAGTTTCCCGGGAGCCCCACGCCACACTCCAGGCGTTGAAGTCTCCCAGGAGCAGGACAGGGCGAGGACGGCACGCAGCGAAGACGACGTCGAGCTCAGTGAGCCATATCTCAAACTAAGGCTCGTCCAGAGTCGGCGAGATGTAGGCGGACACGACCGCAAACCCTTCGTATTCCACCGCAACACACCCCCGGCCGCTTGCAATGAATGCAAGGCGTGAGGTGTCCGCGGCGGAACCCCCAAATATACAACAGGCCGAGCCGTCCTGGTCCACCGGTGGTGCGAGTGTTCTTGCACCGGAGCCCACCCTGAATGTTGAGGGCCTTCAGGTCGACTGAGGCCTTTACAGTCCTCAGGAGGTCGGCGTACCCCACACCCTTTTCCGCGCCCACTGTCGTCACCGTCAGGACGACAGCGCTGGAGCGAGGGGGACGGGGCCTCTTCGGCGCCTTCGCCGCGAAGGCTTTGGCCGCTTTCTTGTTCTTCTTCCTAAGCTGTTTTTTAGCGCCCACTACTTCCCATCCCTCCCGCCTGGAGGGTTGTAAAGAAGCAGCGGGAGCAACAGCGGGAGCGGCCCTGGGGGCAGCGGGGGTGGCACTCCTTTTGCCCTTCCCCTTGGCCTTCCGCGAGATAGCCGCAGCCTCGGCCGGCGTCCGCCGCGGTGGGACAGCGGATGGGGGCAGGGGGGGGCGGCTAGGAGGCCTGCCTCTAGGGCGGGGCGCAACGCCGGCGCCGGCAACAGCCGCGTACTACAACGCGGGCTGCGTCAGCGCAGGGCGGTACGCCCGTTCCTCAAGGACGCCGAGGCGCCTCTCGATCGCCGCCATGACCTCGGTAAGAGTCGCAGGCCGTGGCGGCGACCGAGCAATCGCACGCCGTGGTGGCGATCCAGGCGCCGCGTTGGAGGTGGTCTCAGCTGCCGTCCTAGTAGACGGCGGGGAAGGCGGCATGGGATGCCCAGTCTGGGTCCCGGGAGGCCCCTTGACCAGCTTGGTCAGGTTCGCGACCTCCTGTCGCAGGGCCTCCATCTATTGCCGGGACGCGGCAAGTTCCGCCTCCAGACTGGCCACCTGACCCCGAAGCTTTTGCTCCTCCACGGGGACGCTCCGCGCTAGGAGCTCATCAAGTGAAGACGTTGCGTGAGTCACGGCCGTCTTCACTATCTGCCTCTTACCCGGCATGTTCTTAGTGCCACCCTTCATGGCTTCCGCAATCCGGGTAAGAGCCAGCATGAGCTCCCGCGCGGCTGGCACCTCCTTGTCCCTGCCACTAGGCACCCCTCTCACCCGCGTCTTCCGGTATGTACCGGACGGGGTGACCGCCATAAATTTTGGCGGCACCCCCTCTTCGGAGCTGATCTCGCTAGATCGGGTCCGCCCGGAAGCACTAGTGCTCCGGTAGCGGGACGGGCCCGCCTTCGGCGTCTTCTTCTCCAGGGTCCTCTTTCCGGGCGTCTTCCAGAAAGAGGAACCCTGCGTCTCCTTGCAGCTGGGAACGACGTCCGTCCCAGCACCGGTCGACGCGACCTCCGCGTCGGTTTTGGGGGTGGTTTTAAGGCACACCCCCTGGCCTATCGGGCTTTGTTGACCCCTCCCAAATACCTGTTGGGGGTCGCTGTGACTGGTGCCGGGCCTGAGCCCCGCATCAGTCACAGCCGGGTGTTCGTGGAGGGATTCCTCACCTCCAGTTCCCCGTTGGGTAGTTTTCGCATCCGTACTTTGCAAAGCCATTTTGTTTTTTCGTTTAGCGTCCGTCGACGAGGGTGACACCCTAGGCGTGACAGCTCCCCTGCACGATTCATCCCTTCACCGGGTGTCAGAGCTTGGGATTGGGTTAATTTTTTATAGAGGTGTTCATCCTCGCGGCCCCGTGGGGATTAGGATTACGGCTGGGCCGGGCGGGGGTCTTCACAAGACCGTTCCGCCCGCCCCGCTGGTGATTTTTTAACGAGGTTTTCTTCCTCGCGATTCCGAAGAACCGGCTTCCCGCCTGCTGCCAGGCGGGGTTCGGCCGAACGGTGGTCTCTACGAGACCGTGTCCGACACCGCTGATGATCTCAGTGATGTCGGACCCGTCGCCCTGGTGGTTTCTCCGCACAGCAGCACTCTGCTCTGCAGAGTGTCGGAGAGAGACCTGGGCCTCGAAAGGCCCCCACCGTGGTGGGTCTGTGCTCCTCATTTTCTGAGGAGACAAGACCCCCACCTTGGCCAGAATTAGCCGTAGTAGCTACAACTCTACGGTATGTTGCCGCAGAGTTGCAGCCACTGCCGTTGCCCGGGGTGCACCGCGTGGAGGATCTGACCCATGCAACCCACGTATCTCACCTGCTCTAGTTGCACTTGCTGATTCACGGACTATATTTTGGTGTATTTTGATTTATTATATATACAAACATTAACTAACTTCCGTAAATAGGTGTCGGTCGCTACATATTTACCCAGTTGTAAAATATATATTATGACACATATCACATATCACGCCTATATCTCAAAGGGGTAGGCAGAGGTGCATTACACAACCACAATTTGCCAGTATTTTAATCTCACGTAATAGGGGGCAACCCTATTGCCGTCACCGGCACACATAATGGATTATATCCAAAATGGCCTAATAAATTTAATAATAGTAGCAGCAATATTGTAATTTTGAAAATAAATTTGAAACCCGTTGCCTTGCGATGAAATGTTAATGAAAGGCAACAAAATCTTACGTGCCAGCCGCTATAGCACAGCCAATTATAATCTTATATATAATCGTCTCGGACTAGGATAAAATATATTAGAACACAATCTAGAATATCATTGCATATTCATAACATGGTTTTTTTTTCAAATAAACATCTAATAACCTTTTCTCTCAAAATCCGTTTTCCCTTTTTGACTTCACAAAACATCGGGTCATACAAACGAATTTGGTATCCTGTTATCTAATAAATTTTGCAAAGATCGTGTACAAAGAAAACCCATGATTTGCCCTTTGAATGAGATCTCAGTTCGTCCAAACCCCGGTCTATTATATACGCATTTGTAAGAGACATTAGTACCTACCAAGTTCGGATGCTCAACAACATAAAAATGTAATTACAAGTGGGAGGTTCGTAGTCTACTTAAATATAGATTTACCCTTTGAAGAGTGATTTGATGGGCTCGCGAGGTGTTAGATCAATCATATCTCGATTGTGGGCCCCACTCTCAATTATTCCCTTCTCGGGATGGATAACTTCATTCATTTTTCAAAGGATCTGCCGGTTAGATGGTTTGAGGAAATTGATATACTACTTCAATTGATGTGAAGGTGAAGTGATTTTCAATCTAATATACGTAAGTATAATGATAACGTACTTGATTAACAAGAAGTTTTGTAGTGTAAGCCGATCTATAACATTTTATAGATACTCCGAAAATAAGAATTTTGAAAAAGGGTCATGTCATGGTCAAACATAGACGATTGTAGTGATGTGTAAACAGTATGGCCATAGCAGGAAGACAAATATAAGCCATAGCATAAGCATAAGCCATAGCAGGAAGATAAATTAAAACCCAGAAAATTTAAAATCAAAATCTCATTTATATTTTATCTTTGTGTATTTATTAATTTATATTGTATGAATCCAAGGAACGAAGTGGGTCACTCTTGTGAAGCCGGATGGAGAGCCGGTTTCACAACCATTAGAAGAAACGAAACTGCCGACACCAATCTGTAAAGTAGGCATAATTTAATGTTTTAAAGAACTTAAGATTTGGATATATTTTTGTACTTCAAAACAATGAAGCCTTATAGTGTCATTTGTGAATACGGGTGTACACTATGTGTCTAGTACCAGTTCCTAAGGTTAATTTGCTCGAAATACGTTTTCGTATTCCTCCATACATTTCTCACAGTTCCCTGACGTAACCGCTAGGAACGCTAGTGTGTGATAGAGTGATAGAGCGATCTAAAAATTATGATATGAAGCAAAGACCGTATGTTGTCGGTTTTGGTCATCGTAGCTCTACCTAGCCTGTGGTCAGAGCATTCCCCCTGTAAAGGAAAGGCCGTGGGTTCGAGTCCTGTCGGTGACATTTTAGTTTTTGTGATTTATTTATAATTTCTATCTTAATATTAAACTATAATTTATAAAAGTCAGCAACTACGTAGAAACAAGCAAGTAAGCTTGATAGAGGTAAGCATTTAATATTTTGTAAGTACTATCTTCCCTCATTACTTAGGTCTAACAAATTGTCTGGCAAACATCCACTTGAATTACTAATGAAACAGAGTTACTTTATTTGGAAAAGTTCTATTTAATAATGAGGTCGCTAAAGTGACGTCGCCCGCGTGATGGATAGCCACGGTGACGTCTAGCTATTGAGGTCCACTTTCATAGCACTATCGAAATACGCTCTCATGTTTGAAATCCATTGAACATTAAAATTTAGGTACCTAAGTTTAGTTTGGAAACTCACCAATATCCTTCTTCCATTCCTAGTAGTCACAAGAGGTCCGCCTGTGTCACCCGTGCATATGCCCACTCCACCAGCTCCACTGGTGCACAAATGTGAGGGCATAATAACTTCTCCGTAGACGTTTTCGCAAGCATAGTTGGTAATAACTATAACGTTCACTGATTTGATTGTCGTTATCAGGCCGACAGTTTCATCTGCATGAAAAATGTTTATCAATTACAAAGAATATTCTTTTAATATATTTTATAAGCAGTGCAGTATGCTAACTTTTCTTTTCTTTAACTTTTCTTATATAATTTTACAATATGAATCACAACAACTATATTCTTGGGTTGAACTCGAACCAGAACTGATCCCTTACAGGAGGAGCCAACAATATTTAGGCAATGTGTAACAATTATATAAATTGCTATTTGAATATAGTTTTCGGATATTGCACTAAAATAACCGCCGTTTGTAGTAGAATAAACGGCGGAATGTTATGTTATTTATAGGTACGTGTAAAAATCTGTAGTGTCATTTTCATTGAGGGCCATGTTCGCAATTTAGTAAATAGAACCTTCGAGAAAAGATATAGCCAATAAAAAGTCATGGAAGCTCTTTCCATTACCAAATTGCTGTGTTTATAGCTTATGGGAATAATCTTCACAGTACAACAGTAGACTAACCGTAGTTTGGCCTGGTTTTTGTTAATATTTCCTCTTGGTGCCTAATCAATGTTTAGGTGAGGAGCAATTATGAGATCAGTAGGATTACTAGGATACACCTATGCCAATGAAAGTTTCTATAAGTATGTAACCTATTGACAGTTATCACCTTTTTTTTTTTTTTTTTTTTAGTTCCGCGACCAAGGCCGCGGCCGCTCTAACGTCCGTTGCAGTTATCACCTGGGATAAAATTATGATAATGATAATTAACATCTTGATTATAACTTTAGTAGGGCCAGAACTTTAGCGGCCATAAGAAACAATTTAATTGGAGTCTTTATGCGTTTTGAATTTACCTGATTTTTCTTTTAATGATGAATCAAAGAATCAAAGAATCAATTTCATTTATTCAGTTTAGGCACATAAAGAGCACATATGAATGTCAAAATTTTACAATTTTGTCAAGTAATATTATAAAAATACTAAATTAAGTAAGTACATAAATAACCATTAGAAAATGATTCTTTCGCTGGTTCGGTAATTTGGTTCTCCTGAGAAGAGACCAGCAAGAAACTCAGGTAGATTATCCATTTTCTTTTTTAATATTGTTTTGTTTACATTGTTACAATTAGTTTCTATTGTATTATACGAGTGGCCAACAACAGAAGATTAGGGTGACCATGCATTTTTATCATTATGCATTTTTATCATTATGATGTATTAAGCAGGCTGTATGTTATGTACATATAAGGCAAATGTTAGTAATTATGTTTATAGTAAAGATTAGTGGACTCCTACGGATTCACTCGTGACATACTAAAACCTTCCAAGAGAACCGCTCTTTCAATTAGTAAAAGCAGCATGAAAATAAGTGCAGTTGTTTTTTTACTTTATCTTGAACAGAAAGCCGCTGTACGCGGAAGACTTCGTTGTTTTAATATGTGGTAACTAGAAAAAATATAGCATAGTAATTATGTATTAGTTAATAGTCTATATAGCAAAACAGCTTAACTAGAAAAGACTTTTGATAGGTAAAACATGATTTTAGCATACTTTAATGGGTAAGTGACCCCAACTGCTTGTTGTAATGGTATGGCACTATGGCAGTATTCGATGTAGAGAGATAATAGTGCTAAAAATACAGACCGCCGCGTGATGCTCCGTACCCGGAGACTGTAGCCTGGGTTGCAGCGTAATTAGTATTGAGCTCACTTCCCGATGGTAAGCTAATTGGTTGGATTGTCACTGTTAAATACAAAACAAGATTTATTTATCGAATTCGGCATTGACAAGTTCGATTATATAAAATCGATTTCATAAATTAGCAAAATTTTTGTAGCAGATTTAGTTTGTAGCTCTAAAGGCATATTATAACAGCACCCCAACGTCACTATACTTCAATCAAGCAGTTAATTTCAGCCGTACCCTAAATTGGAGGTGACGCCATGCTGCTGCAGTAGAGTTCATCATC
Source organism: Nudaria mundana (assembly GCA_963556515.1). NCBI lineage: Eukaryota > Metazoa > Arthropoda > Insecta > Lepidoptera > Erebidae > Nudaria > Nudaria mundana. The sequence continues at coordinate 9,922,593 of OY748298.1, read as the reverse complement.
ATCACAGACCACTGGACGCCCTCTGCTGTGCAAAGAGGGGAGAATTTAGCCTACATATACCTCGCTTGCAAGATGGGTTGGTATAGGGTTTGTGTCGAGTTTTTCCCTCTCTAAACATACTTTTTTTTTTTTTTTTTTTTCTCTTGTTTTCCTCTGCGACATAGTGCAGAGCTCATTGTAACACATAAATGATGTTATCTATGTTATTTATAATCATTGCCCCTGATTAGGGTTTCTATCGGTTCTTTTAAATCCTCTCAACTTTATGTTTTCACTCAACTTTACGTTTCATTATGTATTTATTTTTCTTGGTCTATTCTAAAAACTGTTTGCTTTACTCATCACATTATTACATTCCTTGTCCTATTCCATTCTTGGGGTTTCTATATATCGGTATTTACAAACTATCACAAACTAATTCTTTATAGCGCTTTCACCAATAATCCACTTTACAATATTTTATATTCCTAATTTCTTCATATCTATTTATCAATTTCTCTTATCTATCGATCATAAAGTAGGGGACAATATTCTTATAATATCGATCTACATTATGTACATATCTACTTATTTCTACTGTTCACAATTCTTACTATTTTTAAGGCGTATTCCAAAAAATATTTTCTTTTTTGTTTTATTAATATTTGTATTCCTATTCTATTTACTTGCACTCCTGTTTTTATTTCCAAATCTGTTCTGTCTTGTAAGTGGATGGAGCAGTGTATTACAAGGTGTTTAATTGTTTCAGCCTCATTTGGATCGCAGGCGCATGATGGGTTATCCCTACACTTGAATCGGGTCAAGTAATGGGCGAACCCACCATGCCCCGTGAACAGTTGTGTGGTTGCACCCGTGGTCTCTAATTTCCGGACGGTTCTGTAGGCCGCCCCCGCGCAGGGGAAAAACAGTTTGGTGACGGAGGCTGTTGTGCCTTCTTGGTAGCGTCGATTCCATTTGTCAAGCGTGCCCTGACGAATGACACCCTTGACAAATGAAACGGGGCAGAGATCGTAGTCCGGAGCTTTCCGGGGGCATGTGCCTTCACCCAGTAAAGGGCTACGCTCTTTCCCTGGGCGACGGCACAGGCGAGTCCTTGCCTGGCCTCTACCGCCAGGGGGTGGGGTGAGTTTAAGCTGGTGATTGTTTGGAGGGCCGCCCTGCTGTCACTGAATATACCAAATGTGGTGGCACCGTGCCTTAACGCCTCACTCACCGCTCTGCAAATGGCCAGAAGCTCGGCCTGGTAGACGGTACAGTAACGTGAGAGAGCAAACTTGCGGGCCTTTGTCTCGCTGCCACTATGCCATAAGGATAGCGCAGCACCTACCCGGCCCTCAATTTTGCTCCCATCCGTGAAGATATTGACTTCGTGATGACTATTGTCTTGCAATTGTTCCTCGTCTACCAGGCTGGTGAACTCCAGGCTCAGTTGCTTCGCGGGATGAGGTGCCTCAGAAGCTCGTGCCATTCGCTCGATCTTGATGCCGTCCAGTTCTGGCAGGGAAATACCTCTCTTGGCTTCGTATAACGAAGCCACCTCGCGAACTCTGAGGTCCAGAGGAAGTATCCCCGCCAGAACCAGTGCCGAGTGCAGCGAGACCGTGCGATAGGCCTTGCAGAGCTTCTGGGCGAAGACACGCTGCACCACACCCAGCTGCTTCCGGATTCCGAGTTTGTCCACAGATGGTGCCCAGGCGCTGGCAGCGTACAGAATCGTGGGCTCCACTGCAGCTGTATAAATAAGGCGTATGACCTCCGGGTGCAACCCCCAACCGATTCTGGCCATCCTAGCGAGTCTTTTATAGATGGCAATTGCTCTAGCGCAAACGTTTGTGATGTGCTCGTTAAACGTGAGGTGACTGTCTGTTGTGAGGCCCAGGATTTTAACGTAGTTCGACAGCCCAATGTCTGCCACTCCCATGCTGAGGCGTGGTTTGTCGTATTTAAGTTTACGAGTGACCACCATTGCGGTGGTCTTGTGTGGCGCAAATCTTAATTTATTTTGGACTCCCCACGCCCGCACATATTCGAGGGAGGCATTGGCCCGTCGCTCTATTTCCTGGGCTGTGTCTCCGTCGAAAACGAGGACCACGTCATCGGCGAACGCTTGGACGTAGTCACCTTTCCTGCTTAGCTGGTGAAGGAGCGGGTCCAGTAGCACGTTCCACAGCAATGGACCGCTGATTGATCCTTGGACGCATCCCTTTTGCGTCTCCCTTCTGAATTCTTCGCCCGCGTATCTTACCCGCACAGCTCTACCGCGTAAATAACTACTGAAAACTCGTCTCAGATTTTGCGGACATTCTTCCTCAGACGGTCTGACCTCTATGGCGGGCCACCAAGCGCTGTCAAAGGCTCCCTCTATATCCAACGACACCAATACGACAATCTTATATCTACTAAGCTTGCTACGTATATGTTGCAGCAGGGTATAGAGGGAGTCTTCGGTGCTCCTTTGGGGCATGAAGCCGTACTGGTTGGTACTCATCCTGGGAATCAAGTAGAATTTGAGGCGAGTGGCAATCATCCCGAGAACAGGCAATAGTCCGATCGGCCTGTAAGATTTGGGTACACTGTACGAGTCCTTCTCTAAACATACTTGGGACAAACAAACTTATATATTCTATCAAAATACATACTAAATATACATTAAAAATACCCAAACTTCGAACCAAAAATTTGAGGACAGTGCAGCAGAGAGGAGCAGTGAAGTTGCGGTGCTTTTATAATATGCTTTAACTTTTAACCGTTTACTGTTTGCCTCACCTGCATATTGTTCGGTACAAATGTCGATGAGACATTAAACTAGATTAATAAAGAGACGAACAAACAACACGATTTACTTACATGAGAAAGTGACAGCAGGAATACGTAGGACACCAATATCGTTAGCAACTATGATGGGGTTGTATCCAGGATACATAACAAAATCAGTTGAAACAACTCTGGTGCCCCCAGTCACCAACGTGTTTGAACCAAGAACGGCTGTTATGGAACTTGCTATACTATTGCCATCGTTGTAGCAATGGGCTGCAGTTAGTACTCTTGTATCAGATATCAGACAACCGCCACACACTGAAGTAAGAACTACCCGGAAAGTTATTAGTAAGCCAACCTGAAAAGAAAGTTAAATGTTGAGAATTGTGTTATCTGCAGATTTCCTTATTTCCTGCCTTGGGTAGTAAAGATGCCATTTAAATTATGAAAAATATTTTTTTTGGGGTACCTACACGTAACCAGAAGTTTTTTTTTCTCGGGTTTACACAGGTAATTTAAAAAAAATTAGAGGTTGCTAAGACGATTTTTGGATTTAAGTATTTGTTTGCAAGATATTCAACTTCATAGATAATTTTTTTCTATAGCTGGTAGGTAATTACAATTTTTCTTAAGACTAAAATAATGGTCAATGATATAAATCTTGTTCTACACTGGTATTTAAGTGGTAGATACCACGAGTCAATAGTTTAAAACCCATCAGTTAAGTAACATTACGTTCAGTTAAATAAATACAAGTACTTACAGATACTATAAACAGACAGACAGACACAAATTACGTATTTATTCCCGAATTAATGAATACAGTCACTTCGCTTACCCTCACTTAATAGGTGGCGAGCCTATTGCCGTTGGGTATATTTGCCAGAGCCTTGTACGCAGGTGCACCGCTTGCAGGTGAGGGTAACTTGGGCCCTGGAGATGTTGCTAAGGCCCCTTTTGCCCCTTTTGAAACATCGCCTATTTAAGAATCATTTTACCCACCTTTGCTACCTGTTAACTTTTAACTGCCTCGGTGGCGCAGTGGTATGAGTATGCGACTGCCGTCCCTGAGGTCCCAGGTTCGATTCCGGGTCGAATCAAATATTTGTGTGATCCACAAATATTTGTTTCGGAGTTTGGGTGTCTTCTTGGGTATGTATGTATTTAGAAATATATAAGTATGTTTATCAGTCGTCTAGATCCCATAGCACAAGCTTTTAGCTGAATTTAGGCTATAGATGACGTTGTGTGAGGATGTCCAAAAATATTTATTTATTTATTGAACTACGGAAGTAACCACAACCGACACTCCATACTCACTGATCGATCATACTGCTCGGAGAAATTTTCAGCTTATAAATCACGACTCATGTCTGACAGTCCCAGGGTCTTTGGAGGAGTCTGGCAAGGGGTTGCAACCGTGCTAGGGGTCTAGGATTTGGTGCCGTGATTTCTGTTGTTATTCCGAAGAAAATATCAAAAACTGAAGCTTTATACAGGATGTTACGAAAGGGTTATATCAACCCGAAGCCAGCATCATCAGCTGGTCGACCATAACCCGTTTCGATATATGGCGACCGCCAAATGAGAAAAAAAAAGTTCATCAAAAAATTTAAAAAGATATTTCAAATCAAAACAAACGTGTCCCAACGCTACGGCTTGACGTAGCTACAACTAGACAATGAGCGCGTGGTACGTATGTACAATGCCCTTGGCGGTGGCGCGGGCGTCGCGGCGGTGTGGGCGTCCTTAAAGGATTATTTTTGTTTATGTAAATAAAATTTTGACCAACACATAGGTATGTTTCCCCAGGTCCTCGTCCGTGGTTCGACAGGTGCACCACATGCAAGTGATAGTAAAATCTCTGTCCCCAATTTTAGAAAAATCTTACCTGTTTACAGGAAAAGTTAATTTCTTGTGTAACAGTGCTAAATGCGGCTTCGACTCGACTGCGTACACAGTATTTTTAGGTATCAAAACTCACGGTACAACTCCCTCCTACACAAAGCATCATCTCGTAATACTCTTCGTTACTCAGAGCCATTACTACACAACACAATCACTATCACACACAACTTGACACAACTCACAAATTAACATACTAAACAATTATTTAGCTACCTCACTGCACAAAGCGAAGAATGCAACTGAACTGACCTGTGACCTTGCTAAATGATTTTAAAATTCTAGGAAACTTCGTGACTCGAAGCGCTTGGCTTCGTGTTCGTACGGCGTCGCTTGATACGAAACAGAGACAAAATTTTCCTACCAGGAGTGAGACGGAAGGCTTTTCACAGGTGCGCATTATTTGTACCTATTATTTGTACCTATTTTAATGTCGATGACCGAAGCAGCTGATTTTAGCTAGTGTTGTTTAAACAAGTGTGTATTTTATTCGGTAATAATGTTTTTTTATGAACTTTTTTTTTCTTGTCTGGCGGTCGTGACATATCGAAACGGGTTCTGGTCGACCAGCTGATGGTGCTTGCTTCGGGTTGATATAACCCTTACGTAACACCCGGTAAAATGAGGTAAGTAAGGTACCATTTTATCCATCTTTGCTACCTGATATCTTTGGAAGTAACCACAATCGATACTTCATACTTAATGACCGTTCTCACCTATGTTTGGGAACATGCTCTGAGAAATTTCCAGCCTTTATAACGTTAGGTATGTCTATCAGTAAAAGGCTCTCGGTATAATTTACACCGCACCAGAGGTGTCTGCTGTACAAAACGCAGGTTAGACCCTGCGTCGAATACTGCTCTCACCTCTGGGACGGCTCCGCGAAGTATTTCCTGGACGCACTGCAGCTATGCAGCGACGCGCTGTTCGCATTATAGATTGTCCGGAGGTAACGGGAAGCCTTGAGCCGCTAGCCCAGCGCCGAACAATTGCTTCCTTGGTCACGTTCTACAGTATTTACCACGGTGAGTGTTCTGAAGAGCTCTTCAATCTGATCCCACCCTCTCCCTTCCGATCCCGAACAACGCGTGCCGGGCAGAGATGTCACTCTCGTACCGTGGAAACCGTCTTCGCGAGAACAGAGCGTTTTAAACGTTCGTTTCTCTGCCGAACGATGGTGGCTTGGAACGCCCTGCCCGCGCGCGTGTTTCCTCCAACATATAACCCTGGGTTCTTTAAGCGAAGCGTGAAGAGGCACATTACTGGGTCGTCAAGTTGAGGGTCACTCTCTATAGTATTCCTGTATACTGTGAGAGTTGCCCACAATCGCCAGACGTGGCGACGTCCAGCTTACTATCAGGCGGGTGGCGTCAATTTGTCGACCTAAATATAAAAAAAAAAAAAAAAATATATTTCCCTTGAAGTCATATATTTACCAGTCAACAAAGACGCGGAGGATTTTTTAAACAAGTTTCTGTACATATTGAAACAACATACCTACTTAGTTTTTAGATTACGCAAAGAAAGACTAATATACCTGATACGGCACTGAAAGTGTAGATGTGGTTCCACCTCCAGCGATTCTGCTCCCTATTGGGGTTGTATTAGACTCAAATTCACGAATTCTTGACGCAGCAGCAACACCATACTTGAGGTGATAGTCAAACACTCCAGTGACACTTGAGCCTGATTCAATCGCACCAGCGAGAGCTGTGTATAACAGGAGAAATCCAACCGCACCCTTCATTGTTGAAGTTACCAGTTAAAGTAATCATATTAATCTAACACCAGGTAATTTTTTCTACATCGACATTGATAAGAATTTTAAAGCAGCTTATGGACATTAATCTTACTAAATAAGTTTGATATCATGTCACAATCATTTAATAATTATATTTTATCTTAGTTCTTAAATCAGCTACGAGTATCTCTGTTCGTTGGGTACTAAATCATGATAACATCAAATTTATTAAAATAATTCCTAATCAGGAAGTTTTTACTATCTAATATTATTGTGATTACTTGTGATTCATTAAGACTTATTATTTTCATGTTATATTATAGCTGTTGCCCGCAGCTCCGCCTGCGTGTTACTTTAGATCTACATAACTTTTTTATTTATGAACCGATTGAAAACCAAACCTTAAATGTTAAGTTTAATAAACCACAACGCATTACTGAAAAAGCAAATTCAAATCAAAAATTCAAATCGGTTAAGCCGTTTCTGAGATTAGCGTGTTCAAACATTCAGACAAACAGACAAAAGTTCTAAAAATCATTGTTTTGGGTTTTATTGCGTTCATAAAGCCCTCGTACAACAATTTCTCTATTATATCTTCTATTATATTCTCTATTATACCATAAAAATTCATCTTAAGATACGAAAATCTATACTTATAATAAATCTGTAGAAGTGAAAATTCTGTACCTTGAAAATATCAAAAAATAAATGGCAGGGGGTGTTACTAGACCCACACCGAACCCAAAAATGTGATTAAAAAATTTTTTGTCTGTCTGTTCAGGCATCACGCAAAAACTACCGGTTCGATTACTATGAAACTTGGTACGAGTATAATTATTCTTTAATATCCTGGGCACCACATTGGGTACTTTTTATCCCGGAAAAGCATATACAATAAAAAACAAACTTAATTTTGCGGTTTGATCCCTAGACCCGATTACTGTACCAACCGCAATTAATAAGTTTGTCGTAGGTTTTTTTTTTTTATATTTGGTTCGCCCAATTGACGCCGCCCGCCTGGTGGTAAGTCGTGACGACGTCTAGCGATTGTGGGCCACTCTCACAGCACACAATACTATAGAGAGTGGCCCTCAACTTGACGACCTACTGATGTGCCTCTTCACGCTCCGCTTAAAGAACCCAGGGTTATATGTGGGAGGAAACACGTGCACAGGCAGGACGGTCCAGGCCACTATCGTTCGGCAGAGAAACGAACGTTTAAAACATTCGGTTCTCGCAAACAAGCTATCCAGTGTGTGGGAGTGGCATCTCTGCCCGGCATCGGCATCGGCGTCGCGTTCGCGATCGGAAGGAAGAGGGTGGGATCAGATTGAAGAGCTCTTCAGAACAGGTTACGTCACCCGCAGTGGAGTTCACTAAGGGGCGCTGCACATAGCTAAGCTAAGCTTTTATTTTTCAATTCCGCGGCCCAGGGCCGCGGCTGGTCTAACGTCCGTTGCCCCGTTGGCGCCCGGCGGTAGCTAAGATACTATAATATTTTAACTTAAGATACAATATCGGTCGCCATACAATTCAATTAACTATCACACACGACGTAGATAATATTAAATATTTCATATTTTCGTATTTAAAGATGAATTTTTATGGTATAATAGAGAATATATAAGCGATATACGAGTATATAAGCGATTCTTTATACCGGACTAGAGGTGCCTGCTGTACAAGACGCAGATTAGATCCTGCGTCGAATACTGCTCTCACCTATGGGACGGCTCCGCGAAGTATCTGCTGGACGCTCTTGACGCTATGCAGCGACGGGCTATCCGCATTATACTCGTAGATTGTCCGGAGGTAACGGGAAGCCTTGAGGCGCAAGCTCAGCGCCGAACAATAGCTTCCTTGGCCGCATTCTACCGTATTTACCACGGTGAGTGTTCTGAAGAGCTCTTCAATCTGATCCCACCCTCTTCCTTCCGATCCCGAACAACGCGTGCCGGGCAGAGATGCCACTCCCACAAAAAAAAATAAAAAAATAGAAGATATTATTATAATGGAGAAACTGGTGTAACTTTTGTCTGTTTGTCTGAATGTTTGGAAAGGCTAATCTCAGAAACGATTTTATTTTGGATTTGAATTTGCGGTTTGGTTTTCAATCGCTTCATAAATAAAAAAGTTATGTAGATCTAAAGTAACACGCAGGCGGAGCTGCGGGCAACAGCTAGTATGAAATATTATTTATTGTCTTCGTCGTGTGTGATAGTCCATTGAATTGTATGACGAGCGATATTGTATCTTAAGATGAGAAAATATTATAGTATCTTAGCCGTGTGCAGCGCCCCTTAGTGAACTCCACTGCGGGTGACGTAACCTACGACAAACTTATTACTTGTGGTTGGTACAGTAATCGGGTCTAGGGGTCGAACCGCAAAATTAAGTTTGTTTTTTATTGTACATGGGCACACTAAAAGTTTTGCACTTCTAGCTAATCGGAGCTATTTGAATTTCGAATGTTATATTTTTTTAAACGTTGCACCTTCTTAGTAATAAAAAAAACAATTGGCAAAAAGCAATCATATGTCAATTGTTTTTTATCACACATCAAAGTTCTACGTATGCAACGAAAATGGAAAAAAAATGTCGAAAAGATTTTAGAGCGATGATTTTTTATAATTTTAAAAGTTCTCTCTCTCCGCAAGACTGTGTCGCTCGTCTTCAAAATGCTTTTGCGAGAGAAGCACCTTGTTACAGCACCGTGAGGTGATGGTTTGGTGAATTTGAGAGAGGTCGAGTTTCCGAATTTCGTGAAGGGCGGCCTTCAACTGCCGTCAACGAAAATAATGTGGCTACTGTTAAGCGGTTAATTGAAGAAAATCCGCGGATTACCTATGAGACAATTCGAGGTCTATTGGGGATTGGTATGAGTCAAATCCAGAAAATTTTACACGAAGAATTGAAAGTTCGGAAACTTTGTTGTCGTTGGATCCCTCATGAACTGACAGCGGAGCAGAAGCGGGCTCGCGTGGAATGGTGCTCACAGATGCTACTGAAGTCCGACCACGGACATTCTAACGCTGTTTATGACATTGTCACAGGAGACAAAACGTGGATTTATTGTTTTGAACCCGAAAAAAACCAGCAATCTTGTGAATGGGTGTTTGAAAATGAGGACAAGCCACCAAAAGTGAGGCAGGCGAGAAACGTTGGTAAAAAAATGATCGCGTTTTTTTTCACAGCTACGGGTCCCATCTGTACAATTCCACTTGAAGATCAAAAGAGTGTTAATGCCGAGTGGTATTCTACCATTTGTTTACCCAGGGTGTTAGAAAAAGTTCGCGAAAGACGACCCAAAAGCCGCGTTCTCCTACATCATGACAACGCTTCTTCACACACGGCCAACAGAACAAAGTCATTTTTAGCTTCCGAAAAAGTACAACTCGTCACCCATCCTGCGCATAGCCCCGACCTAGCACCCTATGATTTCTGTATTTTCCCCAAAATCAAAGATTTGATGAGAGGTTTCACTTTTACCAACTCTGAAGAGGCAGTGATAGCGTTCAATCAGCACGTAGAAAACATGCCTTCAGATCTGTGGTCCTCCTGTTTTACCTGACAGACAGACCGACTAAAATTTTTTTAATCACATTTTGGGTTCGGTGTCGGTCTAGTAACACCCCCTACCATTTATTTTTTTGATATTTTCAATGTACAGACAAAATTCTGTACATTGAAAATATCAAAAAAATAACACACTATAAGTTTTGCGTAACTTAAAAAAACAACATGTTAAAACCAAAATATTATGTTTATTGCTTTTCAAAATACTCTCCTTTACATTTTAAAATTTTTTTCATGTGTTCGAACCATTTTTGAAAACAGGAGGACCACAGATCTGAAGGCATGTTTTCTACGTGCTGATTGAACGCTATCACTGCCTCTTCGGAGTTGGTTAAAGTGAAACCTCTCATCAAATCTTTGATTTTTGGGAAAATACAGATATCACAGGGTGCTAGGTTGGACCTATGCACAGGATGGGTGACGAGTTGTACTTTTTCGGAAGTTAAAAATTACTTTGTTTTGTTAGCCGTGTGTGAAGAAACGTTGTCATGATGTAGGAGAACGCGGCTTTTGGGTCGTCTTTCGCGAACTTTTTCTAACACCCTGGGTAAACAAATGGTAGAATACCACTCGGCATTAACACTCTTTTGATCTTCAAGTGGAATTGTACAGATGGGACCCGTAGCTGAGAAAAAAAACGCGATCATTTTTTTACCAACGTTTCTCGCCTGCCTCACTTTTGTTGGCTTGTTCTCAGATTTCAAACACCCATTCACAAGATTGCTGTTTTTTTTCGGGTTCAAAACATTAAATCCACGTCTCGTCTCCTGTGACAATGTCATAAACAACATTAGAATGTCCGTGGTCGTACTTCAGTAGCATCTGTGAGCGCTATTCCACGCGAGCCCGCTTCTGCTCCGCTGTCAGTTCATGAGGGATCCAACGACCACAAAGTTTCCGAACTTTCAATTCTTCGTGTAAAATTTTCTGGATTTGACTCATACCAATCCCCAATAGTCCTCGAATTGTCTCATAGGTAATCCGCGGGTTTTCTTTAATTAACCGCTTAACAGTAGCCACATTATTTTCGTTGACGGCAGTTGAAGGCCACCCTTCACGAAATTCGTCATGTAAAGAAATTCGACCTCTCTCAGATTCAGCAAACCATCGCCGCACGGTGCTCAAATAAGGTGCTTCTCTCCCAAAAGCATTTTGAAGACGAGCGGCACAGTCTAGCGGAGAGAGAGAACTTTTAAAATCATAAAAAATCATCGCTCTAAAATCTTTTCGACTTAATTCCATTTTCGTTGCATACGTAGAACTTTAATGTGTGATAAAAACCAATTGACGAATGATTTCCCGCCAATTGTTTTTTTTATTACTAAGAAGGTTGCAACGTTTAAAAAAATATAACATTCGAAATTCAAATAGTTCCGATTAGCTAGAAGTGCAAAACTTTTAGTGTGCCCCATTTAGATAGATATAGATTATTACGAGGGTGGATTGAAAAGTAGTCGCCCTAACACTGATCCATTTAGTTCTAAAATCAAATCTACCTACATTATTTAGTTTAGTTCAGACCTGTTAGTTGTGTAAAGTTTGAAACGTGTGCGATAATAAGTTTTAATTTTATAAATTTATTAATAAAGCAATCTGACATTATTGCCGCAAATGGAGCAAATAAAGCAGCGTGCCGTCATTAAGTACCTCCATAAGAAGGGGCTGTCATCAAAAGCCATCCATGATGATATGGTCAGTACATTAGGGGATTGTGCTCTTTCATATTCATCCGTCAAAAAATTGATAGCAGAATTCAAGCGTGGTAGAGAGAGTGTGAAAGATGAACCCCGGGGTATCCCTTGTTTGACCGAGAGGAATTTGACAAATGTTCACTTCCCAAAAAAAATTTCGCATAATTTCATTTGCCAAATTATTACTTAGCAAAAAATCTATTCACAAAAAATTGTAACGCAAACCTAATGTTTGAAGAAAGAACGTTTAAACTATAACTTGTTTACCAACTAGTACTTTAACATTTTTTATTTAGCCAAATATTTCAGTTGGAATAACAGTTTTTACGCAAAATCATTGTTTCTGGCACTCGCCGGCCGCTGCCGTGGCACCGCTCGCTTCGCTCGCTCGGCTCGTGCGTAGGAGGTCACAGTTTTAACCTAACCTATCCTACCCATTTTGTTTAAAGAAGAAATTAACCTAATCTAAATAGTTGAGTTCCGGGTAACCTACTAAAAACAAATTACAATTAATATTTTTTGTCTTAACAAATCATTTCACCAAACGTTTATTGTCTGAAGATTGTTTGCTGTAATAAATCATTTGATTAAAGACTAAATGCCATAATGACATTATACTTGGCAATATTTTGCAAAGTAAAAATTTTGACCAAATAAAAATATGCGTACTAAAATCATTCGAAATATTGTAATGGTATAAAAAAAGGTTGCTAAAATTGGTTTGGGTATTGAAATTTTGTCAAAATCTTTTCGGCAAAACGGCAGGCACCCTGAACCACGCTCTGGAAAGCCTTCGACGTCCACTACTGACGAAAATGTTAAAAAAATACTTGACTTAATTATGGGAGACCGCAGATTGAAAATTAGAGAGATAGCCGAGATTATAGGCATCTCTTATGAACGTACTCAAAACATAATAGTCAACGTGTTGGGTTTCCACAAGGTGTCTGCGAGGTGGGTTCCGCGACTGCTTTCAGTTGAGCAAAACAGGATGCGATTGACTATTGCACGCGACTGTTTTGGAGTTATTTGAAGCTGATGAACGTGATTTTTTGAATCGTTTTGTTACTATGGACGAAACATGGGTTCATTACTGTACACCGGAAACAAAACAACAATCAAAACAGTGGAAAAGACCTGGTTCACCACCCCCCAAAAAGGCTAAGTCGATTTTGTCGGCAAGTAAGGTGATGGCTTCAGTATTCTGGGACTCGAAGGGTGTGATTATGGTTGATTATCTTGAAAGGGGTCAGACTATAAACTCTGATTATTACTGCACCTTACTACGTCGTTTACGAGAAGAAATAAAAGAAAAACGTCCAGGAATGATCAGAAGAAAAGTCCTGTTTCATCAAGATAACGCTCGTGTTCACACGTCTGTCCAATCAATGGCAGAATTTACAACTGTGGCTTTGAACTGTTACCGCATTCACCTTATTCACCTGATCTGGCACCGTCAGACTTTTTTCTGTTCCCTAACCTAAAAAAGCACTTGAGAGGTCAAAGATTTTTGACAAGTGACGAGGTCACAGTAGTAGTAGATGCATATTTTGACTCTAAGGAAGAATCATTTTTTTCAACGGGCAAATACTTGGAAGAAAGATGGCAAAAGTGCATTGAACTTGATGGTGATTACGTTGAAAAATAAAAATATATTTCATTTATTATGTACCTATTTATTTTCTTGGTTAGGACGATTACTTTTCAATCCACCCTCGTACTTAGTTCATTGGCATGCTAAAAACTTCCAGAGAGAAACGAATCGAATTAGTAAAATAGAGATTGGCTCTTTATTGTTCGATATTGATTAGATGGATTAGAATGTTCGGGATATTTACATTATATAATTTTTGATAACTTCAGTTCTTCCGAGATCATGGCGCTTGCCACAGCGCCGAAATGTCGTGTCGTGTTGAATTACCGTTTTTTAGGGTTCCGTAGAAAAAGTTTCGGAACCCTTATAGTTTCGTCATGTCCGTCCGTCCGTCCTTCCTTCCTTCCGTTATCAGCTTTCCCAAACGGTTTTTTTTTTAACGTGGTCGGTGATGCATTTACGCACTTCACCGTCTTGCTGCGGGGGGGAGCGAGACGGCTTCGTGTGGGACTCCCGGCCCTAGGATGGAAAACGGGCCGGACTAACCACTAAAACCTATCCACGGTGTTTCTCCTTCGCCTTAGCCGGGCCGCCGGATAGGCAGGAACTGTTAAGCAACGGCGGCCCGGCAAAGGGGCCCCCCGACCCACCGCCCACGGCCCTATCAGTCGGGGGCTTGGGCGTAGGTAATGCGCCGTCGCCCCCTGACTGGTGCCCGCCGGGGCGGGAGCGTACGGCCTGCACGCTCTCGCTCACGAGCGAAGGAAGCGACGGCGGCCAAACATTCTTCGCTGCCGCCCATGGATTGAGTGACGGCCGGCAGCGAACCTACGGTGCCGATAACGCCCGTGAGGGCCAACCTCTTCGAGTCCCAGGCGGCGCACACGAAGAGTAAGAAGAGAGAAGAAGAGAGTAGAGAGAGAGAGAAAACTAGATCAATATAGAATGTCAACTGTTAAGTATTGTAGCAAATTAGTCCCAAGAGAATGTCAGTTTTTTCAATTTATTTTATTTAACCCTCGATCACTCGCGCGCATTTTTAAACGTAAAAATTACTAATAATTTCTTTAGTTACCGCGCGAGTGATCGAGGGTTGATCTCATCATCTCTAATGATGGTACTCCATGTTTTTTTTATTTTTTATATTTTTTTATATTTAGGTCGACAAATTGACGCCACCCGCCTGATGGTAAGCTGAGGCGACGTCTGGCAATTGAGGGCGACTCTCACAGTACACAGGAATACTATAGAGAGTGGCCCTCAACTTGACGACCCAGTAATGTGCCTCTTCACGCTTCGCTTAAAGAGCCCAGGGTTATATGTTGGAGGAAACACGTGCGCAGGCAGGGCGTTCCAAGCCACCATCGTTCGGCAGAGAAACGATCGTTTAAAACGCTCGGTTCTCGCGAAGACGGTTTCCACGGTATGAGGGTGACATCTCTGGCCGGCACGCGTTGTTCGGGATCGGAAGGGAGAGGGTGGGATCAGGTTGAAGAGCTCTTCAGAACACTCACCGTGGTAAATACGGTAGAACGCGGCCAAGGAAGCAATTGTTCGGCGCTGGGCTAGCGGCTCAAGGCTTCCCGTTACCTCCGGACAGTCTATAATGCGAACAGCGCGTCGCTGCATAGCGTCGAGTGCGTCCAGCAAATACTTCGCGGAGCCGTCCCAGAGGTGAGAGCAGTATTCAACGCAGGGTCTAATCTGCGTTTTGTACAGCAGACACCTCTGGTGCGGTGTAAAGAATCGCTTTACCTTGTTCAGTATTCCTAGTTTCCGCGAAGCTAGCCCAATACATCTCTCAATGTATTTTGTGTTATTGAGCTCTCGACGAACGTCTATGCCAAGGATGTCTAGATTGTCCTTCATTGGTAATATTGCATTCTGAAGAGTGGGTAGGGGAAGGAAAGGGGATTTTTTCGCTGTAAATGCACACGCCTGTGTTTTGTGGGCATTGAACTCGACCAAGTCCTCGGCACCCCATTGGGAGATACTGTCGAGGTTTCGGTCGAGATCACCCACGAGATGTCGTCTCTCCTCCTCTATCACAGATCGCCCCGCCGTCGGACGAACCGAATAACTCCCGTGCAATGTACTGTCATCTGCAAAGCAATGAATGTTCCCGAGGGAAAGCATATCATTGATATGCAGAAGAAAGAGAGTTGGTGACAGTACGGACCCCTGCGGTACCCCGGCATTCACTTGCAAGAAGCGAGAAGCCTGGCCATCGCAGAGGACCCGCACTCGGCGCTCGTTTAAAAAACTGGCAATCCAGCTGCACTGTTGAGGAGGTAGACCATATGCCGGAAGCTTGGAAAGGAGCGAAGCATGCCAGACCCTATCGAAAGCTTTGGCGATGTCCAGGCTAATAGCCAAGGACTCGCCGAACTTTTCCATAGCCTCACCCCATACATGCGTGACGAATGCCAGGAGGTCACCCGTTGATCGTTTTGGCCTGAAGCCATATTGCCGATCATTGATTAGCGAGTGATCCTCCAGGTATCGCATGAGCTGCTTATTAATAAGAAGCTCGAGCACCTTGCAAATGACTGAGGTGACAGCTATGGGTAGATAGTTGCCTGGATCGGATCGATCCCCTTTCTTGGGGATCGGTTGTACGTTCGCCTCCTTCCAGGCCTCCGGCACGAGGCTTGTAGAGTATGACAGGCGGTACAGACGCGTTAATACTGGAGACAACTCAGCAGCACATTTTCGTAGCACCACCGCCGGAATGCCGTCAGGGCCACTGGCTTTCCGCGTGTCGAGTGACCGCAGCACTGCCCGTACATCACATTGCCTGATAACAATATCAGGCATAGTGTGGCCACAGTTGGCGATGGTGGGGGGCTGCAGGCCACGGTCATCGACCCGGGAATTAGCCGCAAAGAGGTCTGCAAGCATGTCCGCCTTCTCTTGGGCTTTGTGAGCCAGTGATCCATCAGGAAAACGCAGTGGTGGCAGCGAGGGTTGACAAAAATTTGACTGTACGGCTTTGGCCAGTTGCCAGTATCCACGGCTGCCCGTGGGATGGGATGTGAGCTCCTGACCAAGCCGCGCGACGCGCTGGGCATCCGCTCTCTTGAAGGCCCTCTTGCTGAACCTAGTGGCCCGATTGTACGCTGCTTTGAGGCGGTTCACGTTCGGGTCACGTGCCGCCCGAGCCCTGACCCAGGCGCGATATGCCGACTGTTTTTTCTGGACAGCCTCGGCACATTCACGCCCGAACCAGGGGCGAGCTTTGCGGATGCTGGCGACATCAGTGAAAGGGATATAATATTCTATCCCTAGACTGATCTCGCCAGCAATGGCAGCAGCGCTATCCGAAGGCGCCTTCCCTACAAAGCAGCGCTGGCTCCACGGGACGGACGCAAAGTAATCGCGGAGACCGTCCCAGTCTGCCGACGAGTAGTGCCATAGTCGTCGAGTCATTTGTTCAGCACGAGCAGGCGGTGGCACTTGGAAGCTGGCGTGCACCACACAGTGGTCGGAAGTGCCCAGTGGGGCGCGTACCGACACACTGTACTCGGCTGGGCGACTCGTCAGCAGTAGATCCAGCAAGGCGGGCGTGTGGTCTGACCTGTCAGGTATCCGGGTGATCCCCCGTACCATCTGGGTCAGCCCGTGGGAGAGAGCGAATGCGTGGGCGGTTCGTCCCGCATGATCGGTCCTAAGGGACCCCAGCCACTCAACGTGATGACCGTTAAAGTCCCCCAAGAAAACCAGGTCAGCGTTCGGGAACCGCACCTACGTATCGTCAGCCATCTCGCTGAGGTATTCGAAAAGCCTTGTTGTTCCAGTGTCCCCTGTGTGGGAGCGGTAGACGCACACGTAGATCTGGCTCATGGAGCCATGATCCACGTGCAGCCAAAGGACGGAGTAGGAGGGGTTCTCCAGACAGCGCAACCGGCGGCAGCAAACATCCGCCCTAACGAACACGCACACACACGGCTTTATCGCGGAATTGTTCCTCAATGATATAGCCCGGGTAACAGAGGTACGACGTGTCGTCAGGGCGGCGTATCTGTGTCTCCGTTAGGAACATCACAGAAGGCCGTGCCGACTCCAGGTGATGGTGGACAGTATCGAGGTTTGCATGGAGTCCGCGGATATTCGCGAACTCCACCTCAAACGAAGTCAACTTTGTGGGGTTTCTAGGGGCCGCTGTGTACCGTCTATTATCTTGTTGCACTGTCATTGTGAAATATGGGGAAGCGTGAAGACAGGGCGATATTTGGTGCGGCAGTAAGTGACAAAGTGCAGAGGCTAGCTTCGTCTAGAACCGTGTGGTTAGGTCGGAGCCGACCCGCCGGACGGAAGGGCTCCCAAACCCCCCTGATGCAAGGCCGCCGCTACCCCACACCGGTTACCACCCGGAGCGGCGACCCCACAACAGGATTATGCGCAACATGTGGGGCAGCCTACTGGGGTGGTTGGTCCCAGGCGGGCCCCATGACTATGTTGCGGGCGGCCGCGGCAACGCCGTTGCTAAGGGTCTCCCTGGCCGGCGAATCGACCCACACCACCCACACTAGACTCCGCTTCGCCCCCACTGGACCCCTGCCTGCCGCACCATACACCGCCCCAGGCCCGGCAGTGCAGCTGCTGAACCCCTAACGCAACCCAGCCTGGGCTGGGTTACTTGGGGGGCTTTAGCACAGCTGCACGGTTGTACCCCCCCGGACCAACACTGTTGTACCACCTGGTATCCACGTAGGGGCCAAAGCCACCACATGGGTACCGTAATATACGAACCTCATCCGTTAATCAGCAGGTGCGCCACTAGCAGGTGAGGTCGCTGGGGCCCGATAGATATGAGAAGGGCCCCTTTGCACCCAAAAATAATGAACTTTAGAGGAAAACTATAACGAATGGAATGCCTGTTAGTTCACTAGTTATAGAGGTTTTTATGGGAACTACGCATATGGTAGGGTTCCTATCATATGCGACAACACTTGGCCGGTTTTTATCATATCATAATTCATAACATAGTATAAAATAAAGTCGCCTGTTTCGTATGTACCTGTCTTTAAAACTACGCAACAGATTTTGATACAGTTTTCACCACTGGATAGAGTGCTTTTTGAGGAAGGTTTTTGTGTATACATATAATTTGTCAAGCGGGCGAACTATTAAAAACTTTATAAATCGCCAGAATCGCCAAAATCCTGCTTTGGATTGCTTGCTTTTTGGATTCGTTAGAGGATACCCTGACTCCAATGTAGCTGTTGTTATCACAGGAAAATTTACGGATCCAAAAAGTGCAAGAATTTTAAGCTTACACTGGTTGCTGTTACAAAAGGAGAATTTCCTAAGAGATAGTATAAAACAGTGTGAGGCATAGCGGCGAGAACAGAGGCGCATAATCCACCCTCATACTCCGGGTTATGTGCCCCACTCTAAGGACAATGAAAGACATGGAGACTTTTTACTGTGCTTTTTATCTCCTACGTTTCTGTTTTATATAAGTCATCAGTATCTCCTGTTACGCTACCTATGTATCTCTACACGGATAAAGTTATAATTCATTAAACACTTATGATTAATAAGAGTTAGCGACAAGGGTCACTTTTATTAGAAAGACCTGTTTATTTATTTGACCACCTCCGTGGTCTCTGCGGGGGTTTGGTCGGGATGGGAATCCCGCGTCGTTGGGGTAGGGTTTTATCCCGCGTCAGTGAGTGAATCTGGTTGTGTGCTATGGGGGAAAAGGCCCCGCAGCACGCAACCCTTCTAGCCACGGCGGGATCGCCACCCGCCGTCCTTACAGAAAGGTCCTTCCCTCAGGCCCCGATCATGGAGGTCAATGGTCTTGGGCGTAAATGAGTCTGCGGCGCCCTCGCCACTGACTACGGAACTCGGCGGAGAGGGTACGCTCCCTCTCCCTCTCGGCCGCCTCCTTCGCGAGCATGACTTGCTCGCAGAAGGACACGGCCGCATTCCACCTACTCCCGCTGGAGACCATGACTTGAAGCTTGGTCTCCAGCGAGAGGGTATCCACGCCCAGACCTACTACGAGGTCCCGGCGCTGACTCGCCCACGTTTTCGTAGACCTACGTTAGTATTGATTCAAATAATTTGGTGTGTCACTTGGAGACCCGAAGAACTTAATAGGCCCCTTATCTTCTTCTATTAAATATGTTTACATAAAATAGTTTTTACATAATAGAAAATAAAAGGTGCTTCACTGTTCTGTTAAGCTAAATAAATAAATTGTTAAGTATAACTACTCCATGTCTGCGTTGTTTCCGGTATCAGGTCAAGTTTAAAAGAGGTTGCACTAAATTTTCAAGTCGAGCGACAAATCTACGGAGAAATACGACCACTATTGTTAGTACTGTTACAAACGCGAGATTTAGTGCTTTGTATAAAAATTCAGGACAATAGAAAATTATACGACAACTTTATGTTGGTGATTTTTCGTAGACTTTTAATTACAGCGGTGGTTTGTCATTTCAATAAAATTTCAATATTATTATATCGATATGACATCGCGAGTGCGGGACAGCTCCCACTCCATCCTGAAGACTATAGTGCAGATGTATGACTCACTTTTGCTAAGGACTATTGTTCGTCGTTGTGTGACGAACAGTGGTCTGGTATATCTAAATAAAAATAACATTTCATCCATTAAATCTTACTAACATAGTCTATTGTTACTAACCAATAACTATGGATTACAAAATCCTAAATAAATGATTTTTCTTTCATTTTTTATTTATTATTTATTGCTTTTTAGGGTTCCTTTTTTAAGTCTCAGAACCGGTGGCTACTAATCACTTAAACAAGACCTTTGCTTTGTACGTGTAGCTATGTAAGTACTTATTCCCTATTCTGTGGTATAGCTTACAAAATGAAAATATTCGTTACATACTAAATATGTAAAATCTACCAATTGCTGATCAGCAAGCCACGTGTTTAACCGTTTAGATTAAGGGGATCCCATGTCACAGTGTTCCATCCCATGGATTTTAGCTTCTAATCCAATTCGTATTCAAAATGAATCTCGGTCAATCCTATCTTATACGTACCCAGTATCCTTATACAAGGACTTTAAGCCTTTATTAGATATCGTTTTCTAATTAACTTATTTGAGAAGTGAGGGATTCAATTCGATTGCATTAATTTTTTTTTGTTTAGGTTTAGGTTTGGTTTAAATTATTATTAAGATTATATTTTGTTAGAGGATAAGAGCTACTTACAAATTATAAGCATCTACACACAAAATACTATCGGAGCAACAGAGTACACCAAGTTAAACTTATCCTTACCCTTCGTTTTCTATGGGGGTTAAATAATCAACTGACTTCCTAAAAAGAAGGAGGTTCTCAATTCAACTCTATGTTTTTTTAATGTTTGTTACCTCATATCTTTTAAAATTTTTTTGAAATGAAAGCTTCCGACTTAGTCCCATTCCTTTAATTATTTGGTCCCATTCCGGTAATTATTTGGTCCCATTTCAGTCATTTGAAGTCGGTTGTTGTGTCAATTTTTGACGTGTATTTTTATCTGGTCAATAGGTGACCTCATTTCGCAGTTATACCTACTAGAAAAAACATACTTGGAAAAAAGCTCGGTGGATGATGATGATGAAGTGATTAAGCTCCTTATTTTGTTGGTGACCATGATTTGTAGAGGAATTTATACCACTACTGAACTTACTACTTCCACATCGCTGGCTGTCGAGAGATGGTAGAGACGTTTAGCTAAATACAGGGCAATAGCGACACACCTGCCGTTAACTACTTTAATTACATCGCCCATTAATCGTAGTCTGCGAACAGGGGTTGTGGACATAGATGGATTGGACGCAGCCTTCAATATTTTAACTACATACACTGCATAATGTGTGTTTAAATACTTAAAGAATATTTGAACTACAAATTTAGCTTTAAACAGCCTAACTTTTACCTTCCTCCGCTGGTCTGCAAGCTTATGACTTGCACCTTCATAAAGAAGGATGTCTTCTCCCTAAAAATCTGGGAAGGATGTATGTCTTTGGTTGTGGAGTTATGTGGTTAACTTACTTTGTCTGGCACTTTGTGTACTGTAACATAATATAACCATCAAATAAAAAAGCATTTAGGAGCCTCAGAGCAAGTTTAATGGCAAGTGGCTCTCATACTTGCACGTCACGGTGGCCATGTTAGGTGGCTACGTTTTGAAGTTATTTTTGCACGTGTGCTGTGAACTTAACAGCCGTATAATAACTCTTCTTTACATTATAAAGCATTTTCAACCCTTTTAAAGGAATTACACTCTTTTACTTTTTCTCAAGCAGAAAGCCAGTCCGTAAATAAGGGTTCGTTTTTATTAACAGGTTTATTCCAGTTGAAATACTAGTTATACTATACTTTTCTGCTTCGGTGGCGTGGTCGGTAGTGCATCCGCTTTCGACGCCGGATTCTCGGGTTCGATTCCCGGTCGGGACAAACTTTGTGTGATGACACATACGTTTGTACCGAAGTCTGGGTGTTTCCTATGTATAAAATGTATGTATTTAAAAAAATGTATTTATATCAGTTTATCTAGTACTCATATGACAAGCTCTGCTTAGTTTGAGACTAGATGGCGTTGTGTGAATTGTCCTAACATATATATATATATTTTTTAATTCTGCGGCCCAAGGCCGCGGCCGCTCTAACGTCCGTTGCCGGGCGTCTCTGGTTACTAGCAGAGGGTATGTCCAGTGGCGCCCGGCAGTTATACTATACTTGAATAACACTTCTGCACAATAAGCTGATCGTTCAACGTAGGTAAATCATTAAGTATGGCCAAAGTGACTGGCGTAATGGCTATAACAAATGCTTCTGTGTACTCTCTTTGAGAATAAAAATATGTTTTCGTTTTTCGTCCATTTATTTAGAAAGTAGGTTTATATCTCAGAGCAACTCAGACTCTATATACTACGTATAGAGATAGTTACACTGAGTTGCTGAAGCTTACATACATTTTTGAAATAAATAAATAAGTATAAGTTACTAGCGAAAATAAAAACAGTAGGTTCTAAAAGTTTTCGTTGCAGGTTGGAGTGGGCGTAATTTGACAGTTCCCTGGTGTAGGTGTATCCTCTCTATGTCGGATTTTCGAGACAGAAATTGAATAGAGTCGCCCTCTGTTATTAAACGTTTAACAAAGTGAGCTTTTATGTAGATTAAAGTCTCTAACAATGCTCTCCTTTGAAAAATATATTTAAGAAAACAGATTTTGCAATCACGAGTTGCTTTCTGTGGCTTTCGTTGTAAGTTGTTCTAAGATAGGCTACAATTAAAGACACCACAGGGAATACTTCCAAGTGCGTACCTGGTGCGCCCGGCAATACACATAGGGACGTCCGGGCTTAAAAAAACAAGTAAAGACACAGACAGAGCGAAATACATAGAGCTTGACACCGTCACTTAAATCGTTGAAAAAAAAAAAAAGTCACTGAAGTTAATAAAACATAATCAAATCGTCACAATTAGTCAAACAACATTTATACAGAATGGTGGAGCATGCTACACTTGTAAGAAAGTTATTTTTGTACGGATAAACGTCAACTAAGCTATAGCTTGATTCAGATATGGTATTGATTTACCGCAATGAAGCAATAAACTCCCAATATAATGCCAACAACAGAATGAAATATTGAAGGACAATTACGTTCGTAAAGAGAAACAGAATCTTATTATGTTCTGATCACAACTATTGCTATTCATATAAAACTAAAAATACAATGAACTCTACTCTAACAGTTTATGTATTCAACGCCAAGTCTTAAGTTGGATGATCACGGAATTTTCTAGTATAGTGCAACAAATCCAAGTCACTGGCAATAATCCAAGAGTTAGTGATGTATCAGGTCTGTTTTCTGAATAGTAGTTCCTGTATCCGGAAATCGTATTGCGCTTTGTTAACAAATTATATTTGCGATTGCGGACTTGTTCCAAAACCGATTGAAAGCTTTTAGCAACTATTAATACCTACTGCAGTACATAATTCTTCTATTATCTATGCTTACTTTTGTTTTTTTGAACAACAGCTGTCTATTAAATTTAATTTAATAATTTTCATACTTTGAGATTTGAGATACTGAGAAATGAAGATTGATGATTTGAAATGAATCAAATAATTAGTACGTAAGTACTTACTCATATTTTGTACTAGTTGTTCCCTTGACTCCACCCGCGTGATATAGTTTTTACGTTTCTGATTCCCACGGGAACGCATTTCCGGGATAAAATGTAGCTTATGTACTATTTTTATGTATGAACTACATTATTCTCGAGCTTCATAAAAATCCGTTCAGTAGTTTTAGTGTGAAAGAGTAACAAAGATCCAAAAATCCATACAAACCTTCCCCTTTATAATATTAGTAATAGGGTCACTTTCGTATCCATTATCTTGAGTGTCTTTATTTACACGATTACTGTTTACCCCCACTAAACAGAGAATACAGTAGCACGAAATGTAATTACTCAGTTCGTACAAGGGTTTTTACTCCATTGTGGCAGTGAATTACTAGTCTACATTTTTTTAATCTTGTTTTCAGGTGTATGCAACAAAAGTGAGCAAATAGTTGGGTTATTCCCGTTTGTCCCACCAGGCTTTGTCCCACCAGTGGGACGAACGGGAATTCTATAAATTAATTAATTTTTATTCCCGTTTGCCCCACCATCAAGTTCAGTGGGACAAACGGGAATAGAAATTAAATATTTAATTAATTTCCCGTTTGTCCCACTCAATGAAATGAAAAACAATTTTGGGATGGTATAGTAAGAAATTACACATTAAGAAATTCTGATCCATGTTCAATTCATTTTTTTGGGTTGTTCCGAATTTGCTAAGGATTAGAATTATATAAAGACGATAGTGAAGATTCCAAATGGTCAATTCATATTCCCTGAACTTTAAGTGCTTGTATTTGGAATTTTACTCTGTGGTGTTAAAGTCTGGAATTGTGAATCAGGATTCAACGAAAGTGCGCCTTTCTTACACATTCTTTCAAGGCATAGGAAAAGAGACGCATGCATGACAATAGCACCGATAACATTGTGTTCATTGCAAGTGTCTTATTGGTTTATCCCTGATGCTCGCTCGCTATTTTTTTTATCCTGTTAATTTAGTGCAATTCTAAAATTTGAAAAGTACTGACGTCGTGTTATAACAACTTTGTATTGTAAGTGAAATTAACTCATAAAATCTAAAAATGGCACATGACATGAATTTCAACATCATTTTAGAGGTATTTGACCATGCTGAGTTGTTAAGTTAAGTATTGCCGTTCTCGATTTGACCTCGTTTTGACCTTGACTTTTAGATCAGAGGTCAAAGATCAAGTTCATTTTAGAAGTCTTTGCCCATGCTGAGTTGATTGCAACTGGTCTTGAGTCTCTAACTATTACCGTTCTCAATTTGACCTTGTTTTGACCTTGACCTTGAGATCAGAGGTCAAGGTCAAGTTCATTTTGGGGGGTTTTCAACTATGCTAAGTCGATTGGCGTTTACACTGAGTCTCTAGCTCTTACTGTTCTTGAGTTCAAAGTTGTTCACGGACTACTACTGTTACTACTGTTCTATAAGAGATTTTCGTTCCGAAAACTCTAAAAAATGATTAAAGATAAAGATCTTAAAAGTAAATATAAAATGAGAACGAGAAAATAAAAGTGATTGATCTAATAATTCTTCTAGGTTCACATCCATTTGCATAAAAAAAATAACCATAAAATATTTTGGCATATGGTAATTTAGACTAATGATATTTATGCATAATTTTTTTATTCATAACAAATTTAGCATATTTGTCTTAATCATAAATAAAATTAGCATAATCATATTTAAGCATAAAATTTGTAAGCATAGCTTTATAAAGGCATAAACGTATTAAACTATAATAAATATTGGATAGAAACAGGCGTTACTTGGCGAAAATCCATGACAAAGCGATGGTAAGTAAAATATTTTAAGAAAAAACTTTAAAAAAATTTCATAATAGCATTAATTTTTCGCAGAATTAAAAAGACAACAAAACGTCGACAATTGTTTCGCCTCTAAACGAGGCATTATCAAGACTGTCTCAGAGAGAACAGCAAAATTCGTGGTTGGAACGTGTTTGCTTATAAGTAAACGTGTGCAAATTTCATATCGCGATGTAGGATTCTTTACAATAACTAATGTGGGTAGAAACCTCAGATCATGCTAACTAAGTTCCAAAAATAGGTATTCACCAATACATGACCTTATCTGTTTGATTTAATTACTGTCTTTTGATAAGTTGCGTAGAAAACCCAAATGACACACACAAACCAACAACAATTAATGTGTCTGTCTGTTCGTAAACAGATTAAGTAAGGGAGAT
This sequence comes from Nudaria mundana, assembly GCA_963556515.1. Taxonomy (NCBI): domain Eukaryota; kingdom Metazoa; phylum Arthropoda; class Insecta; order Lepidoptera; family Erebidae; genus Nudaria; species Nudaria mundana. The sequence goes on along the minus strand of OY748298.1, from coordinate 9,896,995 downwards.
GTGTGAAAATCTATTTGTTCGTTGAGTAAGGTGTCCGCGTCTCTTCTAACTATTTCTAGCCTTTCCCAAACACTTAACTTGAACCCTTTCTCACATAAACGTAAAACTTTCAAAGTGTTACTATTGTTCAAGGAATGACCGGTGTCAAGAAGATGCATCGCGAAGAGGGATTTCTCAGGACAACCATTGCGGGACGCCGCTCTATGTTCCTTATATCTAATCTCGAAGGACCTGCCAGTCTGTCCCACATACTTCAAACTACATTCATCACAACTCAACAAATAAACACCTGATCTGCGTGAGACCGACACCGAATCCTTGCCATTACATAGCTCCCTCAAGGTGTTCTGAGTTCTAAAAGCAACAAATATCCTACTTTCCCTCATGAAATTACTAGCTATACTCAACGAGACGGGACCCACGAACGGCAAACAGGCCGTGTACTTCCTAGGTGGATCTTGAGTCGGATGTAATAAATTGAAAACTAGCCTTTCTGCGTTTTTTATTTAATAATGAGTGGACCATTCCTACGTCATAGCCATTACTTTGTGCTATGTAGCAAATGATGGACAATTCTTCACCAAATGCCTGTGGGCTCAACGGTACCGCCAGTAACCTGCTCAGTAAACTATGGAAAGCTGCCATTTTATGTTGCCATGGGTGATTGGATGAGTAAGGAATAACTGTGTCTGTAACTGTTGGTTTCCTATAGATACGAAACTCATGAATACCGTTCCATCTAGTAATTGAAAGGTCTAAGAAATTGAGAGTGGAATCTGACTCCAACTCTAGTGAGAAATCAATTCTAGGGTGTACCGAGTTCAACTTGGAGACAAGAACACTGAGCTGACGCTTTGTTCCTGTCCAACAGATAATAATATCATCCACATATCTAAAATAGTACAAGACATGAACGTTCCCAACTATGTGGTTAGTCTCGAATGCATCCATAAATATTTCAGCTATTAAAGGACTGAGTGGCGATCCCATAGCCAAACCATTCCTCTGTAGAAAAAAACTGTTGTTGAACTGAAAGTAATTCTGAGTCATACACAATCTTGTTAGGTTATAAATTTCTTCTATTTTATTAAAATTGATCCTTTTTATTGTTAATTTGTGTTTTAAAATATCTAATACTTCATTATACGGTACGTTAGTGAACAAACTTTTCACGTCCAAAGACACAAGTTGAGCATTGGACGGTAACTTAATATTTTTAATCTTGTTTATGAGGTCAGTACTATTTTTTCACAGTTTACATAGAGTAGAATTTGATTTGTTGGATAAAAAGGCACGAGATTTAGCTTCAAAATTTATACATAAAAAATTTTTAATACAATCAAAAAAAATATTTAATCTAAGGGTGGGTAGAGGCGAGATTCTTGACCGAAGGGAGCAGGTGTTTTCTAATCATACATTTTACCCCAGAATCAAGAACCTTTCTGATATTCATCTCAGCAACAGTGAGGTGTCCCTTTTAAATAAGGGCTTAAAATATTCAATACCTAAATCATTTAACAATAAAAAATCTTTAGAACCTTTGGCAGTAGATGCGGAGGTGGCAATCATTAGAAATAAGGGTGACATAATGTTAAAGGCATTGGTTGCACAAAAAATCGATTCTGTTTGTTTGTCTGGTACTTTTAACTCCGAATTGACTGTACAAAGGTCGATTCGCAACAAACTTAGGGATGGGGATGTGGTTCTGAGTAAGGCTGATAAGGGTAACACCGTGGTTTTGATCCCGAGGGAGGATTACATAGCAAGGGTCAATGACATCATTTCATCTGATGATTTTCAACACTTAACCTTCAATCCTACAGCTAAGTTCCAGGCAGAACTAAAGCTTGCTTTGAAATCCACGACTTATTTATTCCCTGAGAACTCTTCGTTGCATAAAACTTTGATAAACATGAATCCCAGTTGTCCGTTGTTTTATGGCCTTCCAAAAATACACAAGGAAGGGTGCCCAATTAGACCTGTTGTCGCATACAGGGGCGCTCCAGCATACAATTTGTCGAAGTTTTTGAACACAATCATTAAAGAAGCAATAGATTTTAACCCAAAATTTTCTATAAAAAATAGTACTGACCTCATAAACAAGATTAAAAATATTAAGTTACCGTCCAATGCTCAACTTGTGTCTTTGGACGTGAAAAGTTTGTTCACTAACGTACCGTATAATGAAGTATTAGATATTTTAAAACACAAATTAACAAATAAAAAGGATCAATTTTAATAAAATAGAAGAAATGTATAACCTAACAAGATTGTGTATGACTCAGAATTACTTTCAGTTCAACAACAGTTTTTTTCTACAGAGGAATGGTTTGGCTATGGGATCGCCACTCAGTCCTTTAATAGCTGAAATATTTATGGATGCATTCGAGACTAACCACATAGTTGGGAACGTTCATGTCTTGTACTATTTTAGATATGTGGATGATATTATTATCTGTTGGACAGGAACAAAGCGTCAGCTCAGTGTCCTTGTCTCCAAGTTGAACTCGGTACACCCTAGAATTGATTTCTCACTAGAGTTGGAGTCAGATTCCACTCTCAATTTCTTAGACCTTTCAATTACTAGAAGGAACGGTATTCATGAGTTTCGTATCTATAGGAAACCAACAGTTACAGACACAGTTATTCCTTACTCATTCAATCACCCATGGCAACATAAAATGGCAGCTTTCCACAGCTTACTGAGCAGGTTACTGGCGGTACCGTTGAGCCCACAGGCATTTGGTGAAGAATTGTCCATCATTTGCTACATAGCACAAAGTAATGGCTATGACGTAGGAATGGTCCACTCATTATTAAATAAAAAACGCAGAAAGGCTAGTTTTCATTTAAGACATTCGACTCAAGATCCACCTAGGAAGTACACGGCCTGTTTGCCGTTCGTGGGTCCCGTCTCGTTGAGTATAGCTAGTAATTTCATGAGGGAAAGTAGGATATTTGTTGCTTTTAGAACTCAGAACACCTTGAGGGAGCTATGTAATGGCAAGGATTCGGTGTCGGTCTCACGCAGATCAGGTGTTTATTTGTTGAGTTGTGATGAATGTAGTTTGAAGTATGTGGGACAGACTGGCAGGTCCTTCGAGATTAGATATAAGGAACATAGAGCGGCGTCCCGCAATGGTTGTCCTGAGAAATCCCTCTTCGCGAAGCATCTTCTTGACACTGGTCATTCCTTGAACAATAGTAACACTTTGAAAGTTTTACGTTTATGTGAGAAAGGGTTCAAGTTAAGTGTTTGGGAAAGGCTAGAAATAGTTAGAAGAGACGCGGACACCTTACTCAACGAACAAATAGATTTTCACACATCTCCCTTACTTAATCTGTTTACGAACAGACAGACACATTAATTGTTGTTGGTTTGTGTGTGTCATTTGGGTTTTCTACGCAACTTATCAAAAGACAGTAATTAAATCAAACAGATAAGGTCATGTATTGGTGAATACCTATTTTTGGAACTTAGTTAGCATGATCTGAGGTTTCTACCCACATTAGTTATTGTAAAGAATCCTACATCGCGATAATGAAATTTGCACACGTTTACTTATAAGCAAACACGTTCCAACCACGAATTTTGCTGTTCTCTCTGAGACAGTCTTGATAATGCCTCGTTTAGAGGCGAAACAATTGTCGACGTTTTGTTGTCTTTTTAATTCTGCGAAAAATTAATGCTATTATAAAATTTTTAAAAAGTTTTTTCTTAAAACATTTTACTTACCATCGCTTTATAATGAATATAGTCATAATCATCTTACGCAGAATGAGTAACTATGTAAAATAATTAAGAGGCGGCTTAGGGGTAGCCCAAGGGCCACCCCCGCCGCACCTAAACCTACTTTGACACTATATAATATAGGAATTACTGGTTAAAGTAACTTTTTTATTTTTAATTCATTTCATTAATTTATACCTATTCAATTTTAGTAATATATACTATTAGGCGACTGTACACTATGCCTAAAAACATTGTGCAAATTATAACTATGCATAAATATATTAGACCTAAATATAAATTATTCCACAGTACATATGCTGCTAAAAATCAATTATGACCAAGTATAATTATGCCAAAAAAGTATGCCAAATTCATTGTGCCAAAACATTTTAGGATTACATATATTATGTTAACGAAAGGTATACCTTGTTCTACTATGTTATATAAGAGTAATTGATGATCTGTGATTTTAGCCATAAAAATTATTTAGAAACTGTTACAATCTTATTAAAACGATCTATTCGAAATAATTTTTGTATATTCATTTCTTTACTTATAGTTGTATATTTTTAAGTATAAAGAAAAACATTATTGTTGCCAAGTTCATAAACTTGGCAACAATAATGTAATGCAAAAACAATCTTTTTTATCTCTATATATAAAAATTAATCCCTATTTCCCTTGGTCACGACATCACGTGAACGGCTGGACCGATTTGGCTAATTTGGGTCTTAAAATATTCGTGAAGGTTCAGGGAAGGTTTATAAGTAAAATTTGAGGCGGTACGAAGTTCGCCGGGACCACTAGTTATATTATAATTAAGGTTATTAAATAAAGAAGAGTCATTGATCTGTGATTTTACGCATATACTGATGTTTTTTATTTTACTTATCACTAGACATTAATTTTAGTCTCAAATGATGATACATTAATGTTTGTACCGCAAAAACCAATTTTTAAATTAGTGGGGCCAATGGGAATCGTATAAAATATACTTCCCGTTCGTCCCACTGAACTTGATGGTGGGGCCAACGGGAATGAAAATTAATTAATTTATAGAATTCCCGTTCGTCCCACTGGTGGGACAAAGCCTGGTGGGGCAAACGGGAATAATCCAAAAAGTTAAGTTGACACACGTTGTACTGGCAACCCACGTGCTGTTAAATGTTCGCATTCCGACGTAAATAACATAAGTAACTTTTGGTGCATGGTACAAAAACCTTCAAGCACCCATCTCACTCAGTTTATTTATTATTTTGTGTGTGTTAGGACTAAACTCTATCATACATACATACCTATTATTATTATTTATAAGATGATGGCGTGGTCGGTAGCGCATCGGCTTTCGACTCCCAGAGTCTCAGGTTCGTTTCCCGGGTCGAATCAAATATTTGTGTGATCCACATTTGTAGATCGAACTCCGAAACAAACATTTGTTTAAAACAATGGAGTATATGATGTTAGATTTTTTATATATTATTGCACTAATTTCGTTAAATAGAAGACATTATAAACGTCGACATATGTTTCACCTACTCTCCAGGCATTCTCAAGACTGTCTACAAAGAGAACAGCACGTTTATAGTGTCTTCTATTTAGCGAAATTAGTGCAATTATATATCAAAAATCCAACATCATATATTCCATTACCTATTATAGTAATAAGATATCTAGCCACATAATAATTGCCGGTAAGCAATATAACCTAGGCTTGCTCCCTATAACACCCACGTAATAACAAGACCAATAGTTTAATAGGCAAAATGTGTGAATAATATGTCTCTGCCAACCCCTTCGGAGAAACGAGTCTGATTTGTATAGTTTGAATAGGTACATATAGATACATCAATGATATGTAGTATTTAAATAGGATTGTTTTGTTACGTAGGTATATATTTCGTTCGTGTTCAAAATAGTCTGAGACGCCCAGGACTTCACGTAAGATTTTGTTGCCTTTCATCAAAATTTCATAGTAAGGCAACGGGTTTACTTTTTTTATTCAAAATTACAATATAGCTGCCCTTTTTATTAAATTCATTCGGCCATTTTGGACATAACTCATTATAAATGTTCCCGGTGACGGCAATAGGCTTGCCCCCTATTACGTGGGACTAAATATACAGGCAAATTGTGGGCGTGTAATGCACCTCTGCCTACCCTTTCGGGGATATAGGCGTGATATGTGTGTCTGTGTGTGTACAATAAAGTTTATTATATTCTACATCAAAAAGTTAGTACGATCCTTTCCTCAAAGGTCTATTTAACCTGTAGTCAGTTCATTTAAATTATTGACGGTCCTTAAGAGCTTTACCCGCAACGTCACTTAGTGAGACGAAGTTCTGTCGTATGTGTCCCAATTAGCCAATATAGGTACTACCTTGGTACTACTAATAGTTTCCATTTAATGGCAATGGTTTGGTTTAATAAGATATCTTCATTCAGGATTGTGATAGTTTCACATTTACGTAACTTCAAAGGAACTGAAGCCCCTGAAAGGAACAGGCCTTTAGGTAGTACTATTCCCTATTCTGTGCTTCAGGTTCCTTCAACAAAATTGATTAGGTAAATTATTTGAGAATGGTGTAAATTGGCTGATATAAGTACCCATTTATTGATAATATACCGATTGTTAAATTGTTATTAGAGAAATTACGTAGGTATTATCCAACTATACTTTTTATGAGAACAATAATGAATAATTAAATATTTGTTCTTCTGAAGTAAAAGAGGCGTGATTGAATGTAAAAACAACTTTCTACATCATTAATTTCACTCAATTTTATTTTATGGTATTTTAGGGTGCCTAGATAATTACATTATGTATGCGTCACAGGAAACACTCCCGAGATCTAGGGCGCGCGGCAATAGCCGCGTCATGAGCCCGCGCGGTAGCCTCACGAGCCAATGGTTCAGCTGGTGTTGCCGCGCGAGCCCATGCGGTAGGTGGTTATGCGGCTAATGACGTAGGAGCGCCCATGGCCGCGGTCTTAGAAAAGGGGGCCTTATCAACATATTCAGGGTGTCATCCTCATCTCCACGCGTTGCATCTGCTGATGAACGAATGAGTCTCTGGCAAGAATACTCACAAGTGAAGAAACGGGAATAAGCTTGCTCATTAAATGTGACTACGAACGCTTCAAATAACTTTGAGGTATCAAAATTAAATACATATTATAAATAGTATTGTACCTATACATACTTGCAATAAAATTTCTCGTAATACGATCCTCGACACTCAACAAACAGCCAATCTCGTGTGTAAATAACATACAGTAAGTATCTCGTGTCAATATCAAAGCCGATCAGAATCCATTAAGACGCGCAATCTTCTGTTGAGAAGTCTATAACATCTAGTGGAATAGCCCTATCCCGTCTGATTCACGACTTACTGAGAACATGTAGGGGAAAGGAATAACAATATGTTTGAAGCTTAGAACCTACTTTCTTAGCAAATTTATTACACGAACTGCTTCTAACATACATTACTGCTCGAATTTCAGGGTATTGTATGTTATTATTTTGACATAGTAATACACTTCTGAAGTGTTTTGCGCGTATGAGAGGGCCGTTAAGTTTTATAACAGTGTGACGCTGAATAGTTTGCTTGTTTCCAATTCTCACAGGACCACATCCCTGATATAAAAAGTAGCCTAGCACTGATTAGGGACAAAAAGTCAGACAGATAGACTGAGAAAAAATAAAAAAAAAAATTTTGATGCAAGTAGGTATAGTTTGTGAGGCCAAAGTGCTGAGTTTTGCTTTTGTGTGAGTGATCGCGAAAAGTAGAGTAAAATGCTTTTTACTCTACTTAGAGCATCATAGAGTGTGTGTAAAACAAGACACATTATACGTTCACGTACGTGCCCTCACACAAATGCAAAGCTCAGCTTACGCCTCGCGAACTATATCTACCGTATATATTTTTTCATATGTATTGAGTGAAAACCTGTTAATTTTAATTTACAAACAGACACTTAATTATATTAAGCTTCATTATATTTTATTAATTATTTCGTTTATTTCTTAGACTGAGAAACCTCCTAACAATACGGCACGTGTCAAGGATAACAGCTTTCTGAATCCGACACTTGATCCAACAATCTAACGAAACTCTCTTGATCATATTATTAATTTATTGATAAACATAAAATTACAACAGAATGTCAAAATTTAACAATTTCATGTCAAGCAATATTATAAAAATACTAAATTTATTGATTATATTATTAATTTCAGGAGCTAATGGACCCGCTGATCCTTTCGTAACTTAGAATACGGATCATGAGAATTCATTAGAATATTAAAATTTCTACACTTTGAAAGTTACACCTAGATTGTGTACTAAAATAATTTTCATCACAAATTTTCGTTAGAAAACTTTAACATATTTTTTTTGTGTTATAAACAAACAATACTAAAACAATTCATAAAAGTTACACACAGTCATATAATATTCAGAATGAAAACGAGACAGAACACGACATAAGAATGTATTAACTTTGAATGAAGTAAAAGGCACGTGTTTATGACCCATAAAATTTGTAATAAACCGTAAAATTTCATTGTTTTTATTAGCTTTTTTGCAATGCACAGATTAAACAGGAATACTGGTGTAATATCAAGAATCGACAATGATTAAATCATTTGTAATACATAATATCCGAAGATAGGTTAAATAAAAATTGTGCGGTCGGGGAACCCCAGTCAGGAACGAAGTTCTTCCAACCTGGGTTTGGTTACTTTTCGTTTTATAATGACGCCAACGCTAAATTAAAAAAAAAGCGGACCATATTTCGGGTTCTGCGGACCACCCCGGTTGGGAACCACTGATTAGAGTAACGTGACGATTTCTACTAAATCGCACTAGCCGTAAGCTGCGTTAGAGAACTTCGTTCCAAAAATAACTGATAGCAAACTAGACTATTATAAAAAGTAATGATGAATTTTAAATTAAAGTGACATATTAATAAAATACAGTATTGTTAGGAGGTAGTTTCGCACGCGGCATACCCCCCTCCGTTTCCTATATAAAAAAGAGCGACGAGAATAGATTGGATAGTCGGTTTCCAACTCCCGTGGCGATAACATGTCTTAAGTAATTGCTGTCGGTTGTTATATAGGTGATGTGACCCTATTTAATGTAATAACTGTAGTGGGTACTTTTGTATAAAATCCTGACTTACTTATTTCTTGTGAATAAACCTTTCTTTTAATTTATTCTGCTTAGTCTTGAGGATCGAGCGGTCGTAGCCTATTTAGAGTTAGAGGTACCTATCGCAATCCCCTCAAACGACGCATTGCAGGACTAGGAGTATTAAGTTAGTTGCTTTCTTGCTCATTGCCATTCAACTAAGCAATGCGTAAACTCACTTTTTTGGGTCCGTCCGTCCGTCTGTCGCCAGGCTGTAAGTTGCTCCGATACAACAAACGTGATTTTTTCCCTTTTTGCTACGGAACTCTTTGTGCGCGAGTCAGACTCGCACTAAGCCAGTTTTTATAGGTATTTCTATATTACTAGTTTCACTTTTGGTATAGATTTTTTTAAATAAACCTTAAATCTTAGGAAAATCTAATAACAAAAGTTTTATATTTGACTTCAGGGAAACTTGCAATGTTACGCTTAATATAACTGTAACGTAAGTTGAAGGTTCTGCGGTGTGCCAATTGAAAATGTCGGGTGACTCGTAGAAAGGCTATTAATTATGAGAAAGGAAATTGAAACCCCAGTGGAAATGGAAAAGTAATAAAATGCAACAGCGATTGCAAGATGAGTGCTTGTGCCGCTCCCGCGCCGCCTGGCCCATTTCGAACTGGGGCAATCTTCTGTGTTGCTTTTATATTTGAGAATTCATTTAAATCGTCCCTCTGTTCCCGTAGTTGAGTTGCAGGGGAACAAGAGATATTGGACATTTCGTTAGATATTACTCTGATAACTTGATAACCTCACACGTCACTGTTGATGACGTATTTTATTTTTTTACACTTCAGGTATACACAAATAAGAGTTAAAAAAATTATAACTTCCAACATATTGTGTATTTTAATTAATTGTCACTTTGAAAATAGATGAAACACTGATCAATTTTGGCACAAAGACCATTTGCGGGATTAATAAATGGTACGAGTAATATAGGATAATATGCTTATAATATTAGTAAATTCGTGAAGCTGCCTATAATATTAGAAACATTGCTAAAATAAGTCAACGATACAAAACGAACACATTTTCTCGTTAAAATTACCGTTCATAGATCATTCCATATTTACATAGTAACACAATTCATGTCAAATTAGAATAGCATTGTAAATCATAGAGACAACGAAAAATAAATCGGTTGGCAGGTGCGAATAGTCGCCTGAAACAAAAACTGAGTGGGATTTATGTGTTGCCTACCGTTGCGCGATGGAATCTGTGATTCGTTTTAGAATTTTTGCAAACAATAGCTTAGCAATAACTATGTAGAGGCAGGTACAACAAAAAAAAACCCAAGCCAAGTGCGGGTAGGACTCACGATGGTTCTCTACAAACCTAATAAAATATGATTTTTCTTTATCTGTGCTATAAGACATTGCCTCGTGCCAAATATCAAGATTCTTTCGGAAAGTACCCTGTAGGTTTTAATTCCCTTGTGAGTGTCGAAAAATGCAGCATAAACGGCTGTATCTTTTGATTGCGTTGGCTTAGAAGTTTGATTATTTCACAGCTCCAAGGAACAGTAGAGTTGAGTAGGTATTTGATATGAATTCAGCTTGATAAAAGACAGAAAGATAACAAAGTGATCCTATAAGGGTTTCGTTTTTTTGCTTTTGAGGTACGGAACCCTAAAAAATAATGAACAACAACATTCGTTTCATAAACAGTATGTAGCCTAACTAACTTCGGAGTCAGTATTTCACCGTAGAACGCGCTTTTCTAACTTCAACAAGTTTGTAATTTATTTGCAGTACTGTAATATTACAAAACCAATTTAGGTATAGGAAACATGAGGGCTTGGTCATGTCGTTTTACAGGATGTAACATTAAAATGGGTCAGTGTGGGAAAGTCTGTGTACGATCTACGTACACGTTTGTTTAGAGAATAAATTACACTGCAAGTTGCTAGGTAAATTAATAGATTTATTGATAATCTAGTAAGTCATCAAATACAGTATAAAATACTCTAATGCTAGTGAGCGCACGGTCTTCTTGCTCGACGTGAACTGATTTGTAATTGTCTTATAATTAGTCATGAAAGGTTTGCTGAATTGCTGACTGCACTAAATGTTCGGTCATGTACGGTCATCAGCCCGTACAGTCTGAAACTATAAGATCTGTTCTTTAGAACCATATCATCGATTTTAGGAAAATGAATACTGACTCATTTGAATGTTACACTTATCAGAATACAAGAACGGTCTTTTACATTCTACTTTTAACATCAGTTAAAAGTAGAATGTAAAAGACCGTTCTTGTATTCAAATAAAATGAATCATATCTATCAGTTTAATAACCATGTTTAGTAACCATACATACAAATTTACTTTAGTTGTTAGGTAGGTACGAATTTTTCAAAACTCGCGCTATTTTTAGGTTTTATAAGATTTTATGTTTGTTATCTTGTAGTTAACAAAGTGGCGATAGTTTTATTTTGCAAGGGATAAAGACTAACATTATATTTGATTAAATTCTGGGAAGAACAAAGATTAAGTAAGTATATTATATAAATTGTCATGTTAATGTACCTACTTACTACTGCTACGATGAGCCGCAGGCGTTATCGAAATTTAATTAAAATTACACCGAGAATCGAGTAAATATTCAACTCATTAATAAATCTAAACTCCAAGATAATTGACTGCCTGCGTATTACTTTAATTTATAACTCCTTAAAACAAGTTTCACCCCTCTGAAGATCAGTTCGCCGCAGTCCAATTTAAAGCGCGAAGTTTAAGTTAAAGTTGGCCATATCTTCCGTGCCTCCAGATTTAGATTATAGGATAATTGAAGCAGCTTATATCGTACCCACTTTCAACTGTACCAACAAACTTTTATAAAGCAATTCATTGCCTGTAGCGGTATGATAAGTACGTGTACCTACTTCTATTTTGTACCGGGATTATAATTCATGGCATAAATAAACCTTTTAGATTTTCGCATTTCGTCTATACCTACAAATTTATACATAGATACACAGATACATATATCACGCCTATATTCCAGAAGGCGTAGGCAGATATGATGGGATGGGCACGCCATTTTTAGTATATACACTGGCCTCTAAAAATCAGCGCTTATCAATGTGGCACCGTCCACGTCAGCATATGCTGAGAGGAGACCAATTTCCACGCAGATGCGGTGTGCACTAGGATCATACTAGCATGCACCCGACGACCTTCCTACACATGGTTTTATTTTACTTTTGTTGTAATGTGAATCATGTTTACGTCGCCTGTGTGTTTTTTTCTTTATTTCATTACACACCCAATCTTTGCCAGTAATATTTTGGTCCCACATAATAGGGGCAAGCCTATTGCCGTAACCGGGCACTATAGAAAGTTTTATTATGGGTTTTATAATATACTACCTACTACATATATAATAATAATATAATATAATATACTACCGACTACCTCGGTGGCACAATGGTACTATGTACGGACTGCCACACTCGAGGTCTCGGGTTCGATTCCCGGGTCTGATGGATAATGTATAATTCTCTTTAGAATTTTATCCAGATAATTATCCCAGAGTCTGGAACTTGTGCCCGGTAGATGGCAATAGGCTCGCCCCCTATTACATGGGACCTAACATAGCTGGCGAGATGTGGGTGTGTTTGCACACCTCTGCCTACCGCTTCGGGGAAAAAGGCGTGATGCTATATGTTTATAATATACACCGTAAAAATGATGTAGTTTTTTTTTTAATTCCGCGCTTTTTTAAACTTCGCCTCTGGATAGCATTAGGATGATATTTTAAGGCAGGGAGCTACTACGAGTACTCATTTGATGTCTAGAGACTACATCAATTTTAAAATGTTTAACTAGAAAAACAAGTGTATGTTTTTTAAATACCTACTTCTAGTCGGTTCTGTTATTGAAACTGAGTTCAAAAATATTTTTTTAACCGGTGGTACTTTCACGGGGTATACAAGTCTATGTCCAAAACTAATATTATGAAGAGGCATAAATTGATTTGAAAGTGTATGTAGACAGGTGGTTATCAAACCATGAACTGATTCAGCAACTACTCTCACTCACACATAAAGGTAGCAAATCATTATGATCATATAATGATTTGCAACAATTAAAAAAATTGTTTGAAAAATTAAAAAAATGGCAGCTTTTGCATATTTTGAAATATAAACGGATTATAAATATATTACTTGATATTCAATGTTTCTGCCTGCACGTATAACACTATTACACTATACAAATATCCACTGAATATGAACATTGGTACCCGGCGTGCTAGTACAATGTGTGACAATATGACTTTTTGCTCACTTTTTAACATACACCTGAAACGTGAGGTAAAAAGCGTACAAGCCAGTTTTCACTTGCGCCATGGCATACAAACCCTAGTACGTGTAATCACATTTTGTTGAGGTTGTCGCTTGGAAAGTGAAACACTAGATATGATGTTATTTTTGTTTTAAGCAACATTATTATAAGTTAATCATTCACAGCACACGTAGGTAGTAAAAATATTGAAGGTTTAATCCATCTATGTCCACAACCTCTGTTCGCAGACTACGATTAATGGGCAATGTAATTAAAGTAGTTAACAGCAGGTGTGCTGCTATCGCTCTGTATTCACCTAACGGCCTCCGTCATCAGTCGACGAGCAACGATGTGAAATAGAAAAGTTTTCTTAGCTGGTTCTTAACCACAAAGTTAAAATGTTTTTACATAGAAACACGGAGCCAAAATTGGTCAAACAAGACCAATTTTTAAGGCTTTGTGTTCCATATACATTTTAATAAAACAATTTTATTTGGATTGTAAAAGGTAAAATTAACCCCTCACAAGCATGTAGTGCATCAACTGATTACAGACTGAAGAGGTTTTGTCCAGAGTGCTCGGATACGGCAATAGGATCGCCCAATAAACTAAGACTTGGTGAAATGTGCTTGTCTTCCTCTTAGGGGATAACGACATGAATTTGTGGGTGGAAAAAATAAATTAATAATTGTTATAAATTTTCAGTTTATCTTAGATACAGAATAAGACCAGCGGTACCAACTCCGTCAGGATCTCATGGAGTCATGGAGGGTGCGACTTGAGCAACCCAAGTGGGGTACCACCATCATCGCGGCCGCGATGTTGAGGCCGATCATGGACGATTGGCTGCGACGCAGATCGTTACCGGGCATGGATGCTTCGGTAGCTATCTGTTTCGCATCCATCGTGAGGTCACACCCCGGTGTCAACACTGCGAGGTTTCCGCCGACGACACCGCACTCCACACGTTGGTTTTTTTTTTTTTTTATATTTGGTTCCCAAATTGACGCCTCCCGCCTTGTGGTAAGTCATGACGACGTCTAGCGATTGTGGGCCACTCTCACAGCACTCAATACTACAGAGAGTTCTCCAACTTGACGACCTACTGATGTGCCTCTTCACGCTCCGCTTAAAGAACCCAGGATTATATGTGGGAGGAAACACGTGCACAGGCAGGGCGTTCCAGGCCACTTTCGTTCGGCAGAGAAACGAACGTTTAAAACTTTCGGTTCTCGCGAACATGCTATCCACTGTGTGGGAGTGGCATCTCTGCCCGGCACGGGTTGTTCGGGATCGGAAGGAAGAGGGTGGGATCAGATTGAAGAGCTCTTCAAAACACTCGCCGTGGTAAATACGGTAGAATGCGGTCAAGGAAGCTATTATTCGGCGCTGAGCTAGCGGCTCAAGGCTTCCCGTTACCTCCGGACAATCGCAGGGTCTAATCTGCGTCTTGTCCGGTGTAAAGAATCTCTTTACCTTATTCAGTAATCCTAGTTTCCGCGAAGCTAGCCCTATACATCTTTCGATGTAGTTTTTATTATTGAGCTCTCGATGAACGTCTATGCCAAGGATATCAAGGTTGTCCTTCATTGGTAATAATGCATTCTGAAGAGAGGGTAGGGGAAGGAAAGGGGATTTCTTCGCAGTAAATGCAAACGCCTGTGTTTTGGCGGGCATTGAACTCGACCAGGTTCTCGGTACCCCATTGAGAGATACTGTCGAGGTTACGGTCGAGATCAGTCACGAGTCGTCGTCTCTCCTCCTCAATCTCAGATCGCCCCGCCGTCGGGTGAACCGAGTAACTCCCGTGCAGTGTGCTGTCATCTGCATAGCAATGAATGTTCCCGAGGGATAGCATATCATTGATATGCAGAAGAAAGAGAGTTGGTGATAGTACGGACCCCTGCGGTACCCCGACATTCACTTGCAAGAAGCGAGAAGCCTGGCCATCGCAGAAGACCCGCACTCGGCGCACAGTTGAGGAGGTAGACCATATGCCGGAAGCTTGGAAAGGAGCGAAGCATGCCAGACCCTATCGAAAGCTTTGGCGATGTCCAGGCTAATAGCCAAGGACTCGCCGTGCCTTTCCATAGCCCCACCCCAGACATGCGTTGATCGTTTTGGCCTGAAGCCGTATTGTCGATCATTGATTAACGAGTGATCCTCTAGGTATCGCATGAGCTGCTTATTTATTTAATCCGATTCTTAAAATTACCTATACCCGCTATCGCAACTTTTGTAATAATCTTCTACGGAAATTGAAATTAGAATACGAAAAAAATGAAATATATAAAACAAAACACAACCCCAAAGCTCTCTGGAAAACAATAAAAAACATCACTGACACCTGTTAATCTAAAATTAGTCCGGTTGAGCTACTGAAAATAGGAGACACACCCCAATCTTCTATAAATGAAGTAAATAACACGTTGAACAGCATAGGAAAGGATATGGCTGCAAAGATTATGAGTCAGAGAGATGTTACTTTCAAACAGCCCTGGTCCGACAGTCACACTCAATCTCCATGTAACTCTCTTGCCCTGTTGGAAGTGGACGAAGCCGAGGTGGAGTCACTAATACTGCAATTGCGTAGTGACTGTGCGTAGGCTGGGATGGAATTTCACCCCAAGTTCTCAAAGACAACCGAAACATACTAGTTCCACCACTTACATGCATAATCAACATTTGTTTGAGGAAAGGTGTGTTTCCGGATGCCTTAAAAAAGGCAATTGTACATCCAATTTATAAGGGAGGTGACAGAGACTGTGTTAACAATTATAGACCGATTTCTGTTTTAACCGCTCTATCGAAAGTATTTGAAAGGGTATTGTGTAACCGTCTAAAGAACTTTTTGGACAGCCATGAAATCATCTCGAAAAATCAATATGGCTTTCGTACGGGAATCTCTTCAGAAGACGCTGTACTGGGACTCACCCAGTGTATCGCTGAGAACCTCAATAAAAAGTACAAGTGCCTAGGATCTTCCTGGATCTCTCTAAGGCGTTTGACACAGTCTCTGTCACTATGCTGCTTTCGAAATTGGAGAAAATTGGCATTAGGGGTATTGCGCTGGATATTTTCAGAAGTTATCTTTGCAATCGAACCCAACGAGTCAAAATCGATCAATACCATAGTAACGAAGAAACAACAACATACGGTGTGCCCCAGGGCAGTATTTTAGGCCCGATTTTGTTCCAAATCTATGTTAACGATCTTTGTAACATGAAAATACCAAATGGCAGTATATTCTCCTATGCTGACGATACAGCAGTAATTATTTCGGACACAACTTGGAATAAGGTTAAAGAAAAGGCGGAATTGACATTGGCTAACATCTCCAGATGGTTAAACTCTAATCTCCTGACATTAAATGTAAAAAAATCTAGCTTGGTAACTCTTGCCCTGCGCCAGATTACATCTCCGGACTCCACATACTCCATAACTGTGCATTCTTGTTCACGAGAAGAAAGTGCATGCCAGTGTTCCAAGCTCCCGAGCAGAGAACGTGAGGTATCTTGGGGTCCAGATTGACTCAGGGCTGCGTTGGGATAGGCATCTGGAAATACTTACCTCAAGGACCATGCGACTAGTATACCTATTTAAATTGCTTAGAGGATCGGCTAACCTTGACACCCTCAAGCTGGTGTTCTATGCTCTGTGTCAATCAGTCATAGGTTATTGCATACCTGTCTGGGGTGGTGCAGCCAAGACTAACTTTCTGTCAGTCGAGAGGGCGCAGAGAGCAATACTCAAGGTTATGACGCGTAAACCCTTCCGCTACCCAACTACCCAGTTATACTTAGACACTAAAATCTTAACTGTACGACAACTCTTTTTATTGCAAACCGTCCTCAGGAAACATAGAAGTGTTCCACCATCCAACTCCAATAAACGGACTAACTACCCCTTCGGACGCCGCTACAGAACTTCATTCGCAGGGCACCAGTATTATATTCTTAGTACCTACATCTACAAACAGATAAACAGGAAACTAGGAATTATTGATTTAAACAGGAACCAACTAAAATCAATAGTTACAACGTGGCTCCAAAAACAGGATTACTCACAAACTGAGGCACTCATCACTTACATCGCCTGATGCAACACACACACGCACACGCACACGCAAGCGCACACACACACACACACACACACACACACACACACACACACACACACACACACATACACACACACACACATCAGAAACTAAAAATAGATATCGTCATCTAAATATTATATTATTAGCTTAGGTATTATAATAATAAATTAACACAGTAAAGTTTAACGACACAGTCAACATTAAATAAATTTTACTAGCCATAACTAAGCCGAACACTGCCTCTTATGATACAGGATCTCCTAGTTTAAGAGGCAGGGTTAATTTTTTGTAAGATAAAAAGCAATGTTTTGAAGTGTTTATTCTGTTTGACTTATTATCTGTATATTTTTTGGTAAATAAACATATTATTATTATTATTATTATAAGGAGTTCAAGCACCTTGCAAATGACTGAGGTGACAGCTATGGGTCGATAGTTGCCTGGATCGGATCGATCCCCTTTCTAGGGGATCAGTTGTACGTTCGCCTCCTTCCAGACCTCCGGCACGAGCCCTGAAGAGTATGACAGGCGGTACAGACGAGT
Source organism: Nudaria mundana (assembly GCA_963556515.1). NCBI lineage: Eukaryota > Metazoa > Arthropoda > Insecta > Lepidoptera > Erebidae > Nudaria > Nudaria mundana. The sequence continues at coordinate 9,879,137 of OY748298.1, read as the reverse complement.
TAATACTGGAGACAACTCAGCTGCACATTTTCGTAGCACCACCGCCGGAATGCCGTCAGGGCCACTGGCTTTCCGCGTGTCGAGTGACCGCAGCACTGCCCGTACATCACATTGCCTGATAACAATATCAGGCATAGTGTGGTCACAGTTGGCGATGGCGGGGGGCTGCAGACCACGGTCGTCGACCCGGGAATGGGAATTAGCCGCAAAGAGGTCTGCGAGCATATCTGCTTTCTCTTGGGCTTTGTGAGCCAGTGTTCCATCTGGGTAACGCAGCGGTGGCAGCGAGGGCTGACAAAAGTTAGATCGCACGGCTTTGGCCAGTTGCAAGAATCCACGGCTGCCCGTGGGATGGGAAGTGAGCTCCTGACCAAGCCGCGCGACGCGCTGGGCATCCGCTCTCTTAAAGGCCCTGTTACTCGATTTTGTGGCTCGGTTGTACGCTGATTTGAGGTTTGACGTTTGGGTCGCGCACAGCCCGGGCCCTGATCCAGGTGCGATATGCCGACTGTTTTTGTCGAACAGCTTTGGCACAATCTCGCCCGAACCAGGGACGGGCTCTGCGGATACTGGCGACATCAGTGAAAGGGATGTAATAATCCATCCCTAAACTGATCTCGCCAGCAATCGCAGAAGCGCTATCCGAAGGAGCCTTTCCTACAAAGCAGCGCTGGCTCCAGGGGACGGACGCATAATAATCGCGTAGACCGTCCCAATCCGCTGACGAGTAGTGACATAGTCGTCGTGACGTTTGTACAGGACGTGCAGGAGGTGACACCTTCATGCCAGCGTGGACAACACAGTGGTCTGAACCAGTCGGAACTACCCAGTGGGGCTCCTACCGAAACACTGTACTGGGCTGGGCGACTCGTCAGCAGTAGATCCAGCAGAGCGGGCGCGTGATCTGACCTGTCTGGTATCCGGGTGATCCCACATACCATCTGGGTCAGACCGTGGAAGAGCGAACGCATGGGCGGCCCTACCCGCATGACATGATCAGTCTTGAGGGACCCCAGCCATTCAATGTGATGGCCATTGAAGTCCCCCAGAAATACTAGGTCAGCGTTCGGGAACTGCACCTGCGCTTCATCAGCCGTCTCGCTGAGGTACTAGAAGAGCTTTGTTGTCTCAGAATCCCCTGTGTGGGAGCGGTAGACGCACACGTAGGCCTGGCTCATAGAGCCATGGTCTACGTGCAGCCAAAGGATGGAGTTGGAGGGGTTCTCTAGGCAGCGCAACCGGCGGCAGCAAACATCCGCCCTAACGAACACGCACACCCCGGTTTTATCTCGAAATTGTTCCTCGATGACATAGCCGGAGTAACACAGGTAAGACGTGTCGTCAGGACGGCGTATTTGTGTCTCCGTGAGGAACATAACAGCGGGCCGTGCCGTCTCAAGGTGATGGTGGACGGCATCGAGGTTCACATGGAGTCCACGGATATTAGTGAACTCCACCTCGAAAAGTGAAGTTGTGGGGTTTCCTGGGGCCGCTGTGAATCGTTTAATTTTTTTTGTTGCACTGCCATTGTAGATTTGGAGAAGAAGCGTGAAGACAGGGCGACATTTGGTGCAGCAGTAATGGACAAAGCGCAGGGGCTAGCTTTGTCTAGAACCGTGTGGTTAGGTCGAAGCCGACTCGCCGGACGGAAGGGCTCCCAAACCCCCCTGATGCAAGGCCGCCGCTACCCCACACCGGTTACCACCCGGAGTGGCGATCCCACACCAGGATTTGCGCAACATGTGGGGCAGCCTCCTGGGGTGGTTGGTCCCAGGCGGGCCCCATGACTGTGTTGCGGGCGGCCGCGGCAACGCCGTTGCTAAGGGTCTCCCTGGCCGGCGAATCAAACCACATCTCTCACACTAGACACTGCTTCGCCCCCACTGGTCCCATGCCTGCTGCACCATACATCGCCCCGGTCCCGGCGGTGCAGCTGCTGAACCCCTAACGCAACCCAGCCTGAGCTGGGTTACTTGGGGGGCTTTAGCACAGCTGCACGGTGGTACCCCCCCGGACCAACACTGTTGTACCACCTGGTATCCACGTAGGGGCCGAAGCCACTCCATAGGTACCGTAAATTAACGAGCCTCGTCCGTTGATAAGCAGGTGCGCCACTAGCAGGTGAGGTCGTTGGGGCCCTAAAGATATTGGTAGAGCCCCTTTACACCCTTTGTTGGTGGAGTGCTCTGCGTGGGCGAGTCAGCGCCGGGACCTCGCAGTGGGTCTGAGCGTGGATACCCTCTCGCTGGAGACCATGTATCAAGCCATGGTCTCCAGTGGGAGTAGGTGGAACGCAGCCGTGTCCTTCTGCGAGCAAGTCATGCTCGCGAAGGAGGCGGCCCAGAGGGAGAGGGAGCGTACCCTCCCCGCCGAGTTCCGTAGTCAGCGGCGAGGGCGTTGCTATATATGCTAGAAGGGTTGCGTGCTGCGGGGCCTTAGCCCCATAGCACGCAACCAAATTAACTCACTGACGCGGGATAAAACCCTACCCCAACGACACGGGATTCTCATCCCGACCAAACCCCCGCAGAGACCACAGAGCAGAAGGTATTTCCAGTGGCAACTGGAAATACCTTCTGCTCGTAACCAGAGACGCCCGGCAACGGACGTTGGAGCGGCCGCGGCCTTGGGCCGCGGAATTAAAAAAAAAGATACAGAATAATGTCTACTTATGTTTGTAGGCTTACGGTGGAATACTGAAACGTCACTCAAATAAGGGGTACTCAAAAGTGACGTTTTTGTATAAAAAAATTAAGTTTAAGTGCTGCTCAAGCATTTAAACAGCTCCTAAACATTTGAGTTAAGTTTCAATATTCGGTCGTTAGGGATGTATAAATAGAACAGAATTGACCGAGATTCATTTTGATTACGAATCGGATTAGGAACTAAGATCCGTGGGACGGAACACGATGACATGGGATCTATTTAATCTACTACGATTAAACAAATGTATACCCGCTTAAAAGGATTTGATACATTTTCACTAATTATTTCACTCATTCAATTAAGTATCAAGATATTTATTGAGCGTGTATGCATATCATGACACGAACCTTTGAAATTTAGCACATGCACTGTTCAATGGTTATATACTCCTAACTGACCATCGGGTTATCCTTCTGCGGTGCACCTAACCTCGGCGTCCGGCAATAGACGTTAGTGAATAAAAATACCTTAGCTATATCAATCGTTTCAACTAGTATTCAAACATCAATAAAAATACCGGCCAAATGCGTGTCGAGCCACGCATAAGATAGGGTTCCGTACTTACCCATAATTTCCTACCTGAACTAACAGACTTATACCATCCATTAGTTTTTAACATTGACTACCATCAGAATTTTTTTTCCAGGTTCTGTACGCAAGCAGTTTCGATTTTTCAGAGGGGCGGGGGGGGCGCCCTGTTTTCATGTTTCTAGCACTAACCGTTTGGGAGACAAGCCGAGGACGGACGTACAGATGGACACGACGAAACTATAAGGGTTCCGAGACGAGACTTTTACTACGGAACTCTAAAAAGTTATATGTCTCTCTTTTAAGAAAGATATTTGTAAACACTTGTAGCTTGGTAACTGAGACGTCAACTTGCAATTACGAGGCGAGTTACCGACCGATACTGACGTGAACAAACTTATAAGATTATGCACTTTAAACTTAGTTGGTGCAGTCAAAGGAATAACTCGTAGCTCGTATAGCGATCACTACTATTCTTTTATCAAAATATGCCTACCATATTTTTAGTTTTCACCTCGTAATACATACATTAAATCACGCCAGTTTCCCCAAATAGGATGACAGAGGCCATATTTCGCTCAATACCATGATTGGTACCACCTGACAGGGTCTGAGAGTCTTTCTGTGAGCTTGATTGTTTGGAAGAGCAGCGTCCGTTTAATAACGAATCAAATTATTCTAATCATTGGTCTGTATTGTACTTTTTAGATGGATGTCATTATACATAAATAAACATAACTTTATATATTTGTAACGTTATCAATAATGGCAACAACTTCAATTCAAATTGAATGGCAACTTCTTAATGAGGCCAAGAAAAATTTGTGCGCAGTGCGCACCAAGTGGTAGAACTTAAGTAACGTGTAAACTTTCATTCCTCGTCATTAAAAGTTTGGGGCTGTAAGATTTGTGCCAACATTAATTAGCAAGACACTTATGATTTTTTAATGCTATGCTCAGATACACGGGCCTGATGAGGCCTTTTCTCATCAGTCGTAGGTACACCTTTGCTTGATTTAATGAACTGAAAAAATCTCACCTGCTTGTAACTCACAGTTCGATTTTTGAATTATTACTTATTTCATATTAGGGAGTGATTTCACTAGTTTCAAATATAGGTATCACTCTCAAATAAGGAGGATTAACTCAAATAAGAAGTCGTACCAATAAGTGGAAGTGCCTTTCTGCCGCGGTATAACTAAAACGCCGTTATGTAACATTTTGACGATTTTTACTTTTTGATGCTATCTTAATCAGAAAAAAAAATCTCTATCGATCTGTATTTACAGTATTTTCCTAACTAGAAAAGCTACTGAAATAATAAACGTAAGAAAGCCGTTATATGATTTTATTTTACTTGTGTATCATTCAAAAATGCCGTAAAGTGACTGTGTTAATCTATATAGCCGCTAAAGTTCAATAAAATCAAATATTAACAAAAATAAACTTTTTGTTTTATTGATTGTTTCGCTAGATTGCGGTTAACGGATTTTAATTCACTTTAATGTGATTAAAGTACTTTTACTGCTTTATAGTTACTCAAGTTTTTGAATAGAAATTTAAGCTATATTGAGCTATAATGGCGTTAACTGAAAAAGTTAGACATAAATGTATTTAACGATACTTAACGGCTTTATAGTTTAACTTTATTGTAAAAACATTTTGACTTAATTCATCGTTATGCGCCAGTTAGCGATGTTTCACATATTGAGTAAAATCAAAGTGGTAACAACAGTGAGACTATATTGCGATTATCCGAAATTAATACGCTAAAATGCCGCTATATGATCTCGATCTCGGTGATGATCGGGGCGGTCGGGGACGATCCTGTGAGTTTTTGCAGTGCCGCACATACGCTGGTTCGCGAGGTTCCCGCCAATTTTGGAATTATGGCGAATCGTCAGTATAAGTAAGTTTTTTATTGTTTTAGTTTACCGTATTTTATGTATGATAATTATTTTGTACAATTTATAGTTATATTCACACGAGGTAATTTATATAGCACTACAGAGCAGCTATTTTCTTGTTACAGATCCCAAAGATCAAAAATCATTTTAATAATGGCTATAAACCCAGATATTGAGCCTGGAACAAATCTAATCTTGGAGACACCGATTGTAACCAACTGTTTAAACTATTTTGATAAAATATACACTAGACTTTACTCAATGACCAGCAGCGTCTTTGCAACATTTTGTGAAACTCAAACTACGAACAACTGTCATCATTTAAGTATAGATATAAATAATTTAAAACAGGCTTTGTCAACAGCATGTATTCAACCCAGTCCGACTTTACAGCTGTTTGAGTCAAATACTCCTGCGGAAGCAAATTTGATGTGTGATGAATTAATGCCGCCAAGAACTCCATGCAGTTATAAAGTTTCCAATACTGTATGCCACGATTCGCCTGCTGCCGACCAACTTGATTTTGTTTCCGATGACTCCGTACGAGACAAAGATTACTGTCCATCTAATGATTCATTCGGTATTTCATCAGAAGAACGTCTGTACCGCCTGTCTTACTCCACAGGAATCGTGCCGGAGGTCTGGAAGGAGGCGAACGTACAACCGATCCCCAAGAGAGGGGATCGGTCTGATCCAGGCAACTGTCGACCCATAGCTATCACCTCAGTCATCTGCAAGGTGTTTGAGCTGATCATCAACAAGCAGCTCATGCGATACCTCGAAGATCTCTCGCTA